>JAYGXS010000006.1:36512396-36627098 GCA_036362985.1 Ligula intestinalis
GGTAGGCAATGCGTTAGCACAATCAACATAAGAATGAATTCCCACGAATCAAAATCGTATATGTTATAACCCACTTAGTTCTGCGTCGCCAGTTGTCATAGCTTTGTTTGGCTTTATTTCACTAAACTGCCACACAGCAGATACGAACTCTTCTGGGCTTGGGGCTGCTTCTCACATCGGGGGTACTGCATAAGGTATTTGACTTTGAGAAATTATACTACTTGTAATACTACCTTTTTGAAGAATTGTTGCAGAATTGTTTCGGGCTTATTAGCCTTCATCAGCCAAGCATAACCCTGAACACCAGCTGGTCGGACAACACAAACAAACACACTCACAGACGGCGCAGTTGGTCCACCACTGGTGTCTATCAGATGGGTCATAAGCACTTCATCGAACCGCAGTTCATCAGCGCCTCGCAACCTTCCATTTGCTGTCCCTGCTGATCACGTATATATTCACTCATAAATGTGCGAACACCAGTGATGGACCAACTGCGCCGTCTGTGATTGCGTTCGTTTGTGTTGTCCCACCAGCTGGCATTCGCGGTTATGCTTGGCTGATGAAGGCTAATAAGCCCGAAGCAGTTCTGTATCAAGTAACCCCCAAATGCTGTTATACCCCCCTTACTGCTATTATGACTTGGCCGGAATCGGCCTGGCAGGCGGTCACCCGTTTGGGGACCTCTGACCAACACATGAAATTTGTTTAGTTCGAAGGCCTATTCGATCGGTGTTCGCACATTTCTGAGTGAATATATACCCAATCAGCAGTGACAGCAAATGGCAGGTGGCGAGGCGTTGATGAACTGCGGTTCGATGAAGTGCTTATGACTCATCTGATAGACACCAACTGCGCCGTCTGTAAGTGCGTTTGTTTGTGTTGTCCGACCAGCTGGTGTTCAGGGTTATGCTTGGCTGATGAAGGCTAATAAGCCCGAAACAGTTCTGTATCAAGTTACCCCAGATGCTGTCATACCCCACTTACTGCTTTATATACATATGGAGTGGATCCGACAAAGGAGTAGGAGACCGGAATGGCCATTTCTGGCTTGTTAGCCGTCATCAGCTAGTCATACCCAATCTCAGGGTCAAAGCCCCCGAGATTCGAACCCGGGACCTTTGGTCATTGGGTTTACCACACTACCTCGGCACCACGGGCTCAGTGCATTGTCGGTTGTGATCGGGGATAGGATAAAACTAAGGTGCTCATCCGATCTATCTGGTAAGGGCACATACTTGCCCCGGAAGTGCCTTGAGGCTCGTACTTGAGCGATATCAGGTTTGTTGCTTAGCGACCTCAAAATATGATGGAGTGGATCCGACAAAGACAAGGGTGACCGGAATGGCCATTTCTGGATTGTTAGCCGTCATCAGCCAGTCATACCCAGTCCAAACTCTGAGATTGGGTATGACGGGATAGTTTGTCCATTAAACAACGTATGTGCACTAGAACCAAATCCAAATAATAATAATGATAATGATGAGTCTCTTATTTTTTACTATATTTCGGCCGTAGCTGCATATGTTCTATGCAGCTATTTCCCTTAAACTTGCTCAATAGTTGCAACGTTATACTATGGTGATAATACTGTGATACGTATAAGCTACGCTTGCCTTGCTCTCTTTAAGACATAATAAACGTCCGAATGCAGTAATTTTATCCGAGGTCGTCTATGAGGCAGTAGATTATATATCTCATGAAATCCTGAATTACGTTTTCGTTTCAGACAAATTGCTAAATTAAAGTTGCAGGAGTGATTAGCGTGCAGCCTAGCCTCAAGATATATCAATCCCATCAGCATGCCTAGTTTCGAGCAAGGGATGGCTTGCTGACCGCCTGCAAACCTTATAATGGGCCAGATGGGTTACATAAGGACGATGCATTTATTTCCTGGATTTATCATGTCGCATAAATGCAAAGATTTTGACAGTAAAAACTTTCAAATATTATCCTTTGGCTTATCCATTAGCTAGCAAATTACATTTTTAATAATTTCTTTTTAAATTACGGTTTTTTGGTTTTGAAACCTTTTTCAAATCTCACAATTATTCAGCAGCCATTATTTGGATAAGTTGTCTTCAGTTCAACGTTTTCAAATAACATGCGGTACTTCTTCGGCTTGATCAAAATCACTTATATCATATATTTCGCAAAACTTTTCGCAAGGTTGTATGCTTTACAGAAAAAATGAATAAATTGACCCATTTGTTCATTCTGCAAGATCATTTTGCGAGCTGAAGCAAGTTTAATAATCGGAATCTGTGAATATGTGATCCGAAAGCAATGCAATTAATTAACACGATTGAAAAAACAACATTAAAGCTGGCATGTGCAAAGTCAATTTACTCAGTTGTTCGAAACAAAACGCACTTCAGAGTTCTGGTTGACCATTCCTGAGATCGGGAATGAAGTGCGTTTGCTTTCGCAGAATTGGCGGTTTCTTTGACATATACTTTTTATTTCAAAGCTTAACAAAGTCTTGGTTCTGTATTTGTACGTGTGCCGCACATTCGGCATCTAAAGGATGGAAAGTGATTGAAACCTTTATCGTCGGGGGTTAAGTAAGTTAAACATCTACAAACTGCGATATCCCGGGCCGGTTCTTTAGGAGAAAAGAAGTCACAGGGAGCCAGAGTGGTAGGAAGAGTTTATTCTGTACAGAAGGAAGAGGCTAATAAGCCAGCGGATGACACTTTAGGTTAAGTCTGAAAACCTGCCGAAGTTATTGCATTTTGGAAACTTTGATTGTTTGTTCACTGTAGTGCGTCTCAACACACCGATTTGGCGTCCTTAAACAGCTGCGCTCGTGGTTGATTGGGTGGTTCCTGTTTAAGTTCGGAACTTGCATCGTGTTTGTTGATTTTCTGAACACCTTTTTTTAGGCCACCACAAGCTTTGTGGCAGATACAGATGCCGTGAATGCTATGTCTCGGAAAAAAGGCAAATCAACTACGTCGGACAAACTGAAAGACATCTCGAGACGCAAATTGCCGAATGTGCTACAGCAGTGCTGATAAATAACGCCAACTCAAAAGTCACAATTCTTTGGACGATTCCCGGCCACAATATAACATATTCTGAGGCCGAAATCTTCGCGTGAGTCGCGAATTACTTTAGTCATGGTTCACGGCTCCCCAGTTTCCAAGCAAATTCAACGACCTGCCCAATCCGTATTCGGTACTGACGCTTTATCATGCAATATCAAGTCATCATTGGGGAAGCGCACAGCCTTGGTGCTTCATTCATTCGTCTGCTTAGCAAAAATGAGTGCCTATCGGCCATATTTTATCATAAAACCAGCACTACGTGAAGTCGATCGATTTTCAAGGCGTTTGTTGCATCTTAATAGGTGACTCTGTGTACAGTAGACTGCTTCTGAAAATTGTATCAGAAATCGACGGATACGCTTTCGCGACAGCCAAAGCGTCACCCTAGGTGTGGCCTGGCAAACGTTCCTCGTGAAATCCGATGACTGAAGACCTCAAACGTTTGCCTTATTTGCACAGAATAGTTCATCATTTCTTGATAAGAAAAATGAGTTCACCACTGGAAGCTGAAGTTTTTTTAATTCGAGTGGATTTAAGATGGCAGCTGAAGTCTTAAGCTGCCTTCAAAACATTGTGAAGTTTTTTTTCCTGAGTACTCTTTTTGGATTTTTGCGCAAAAGCTTCATTATCTCCTGGTTATGCAAAACGCCGACATGTCATGTTGTTTTGTAAACTTGAAAATCGCATTATTTAATGTTCTTGGTCTTGTAAGCGCGTTTGTCCACAAGCGATTCACGTTCCTTCTTCGTCATTTCTTATTGACAGTCGAGATGCACATATTCTCTTGTTTAGGAGAGCGTTTCTATTGTATTAATATTCTTTCTGATTCTTGCGCATCCAAACTTAAGGCAAATGTTGATCTCAATGCACTTCCTGTGAAAGTTCATCATTATTCTTTGACTCATGCGCATCTCAGACATCAAAGAATCCAAAATCAGATCATTAGGCTGTAAAATGTGAACTTGATTTCGAATTTCAAGTTCTTTGAGCATGTGTGTTTTTAGTCTCTATCTATCTATCTATCTACCTATCTATCTATCTATCTATCTATCTATCTATCTATCTATCTATCTATCTATCTATCACGAACGAGTGATTTTCGGGGAGAGGACGGGCGGGGCATGCCAGGGAAGCGATAAGAACGTAATTTGAATGCCCAATAAAAAAGTTACGAGGGCAAGTTAGGTCGCATACTCAAACCTTGGGAGAAGACACTTAAGGTAGCTTTAATATCATTGTTTATTCCCCGCCCAACCAACGGCGAACGCGTGCATGTAAGGGGGTGTGCCCAAACCTCGGGCTAGGTCTTTGAGAGAGATTTTCCAGTGGTATCACCAAAACCAACTAGAAAAAAGCTTAGCAAATTACAAAAGGCAGGGAGATTAGGCAAATCACCCTACTTAGAATTTGTAAGCAAGCGGTAGTTCCCGTGGGTAGTTCAAAAGGCCAATTTTGCTTAGTTTGCCGATTTTAGCAGTTATCGAATGTGTTAGATCGATGTATGGTGCGTAGAAAACCAGGAGTTAAAAGGTAATTCAATCTTCTTAAAAATTTAAGTAGCTAGCTACAATGCATGAGGACCAAAAAAGACCGCTAGAGACAACCTCACACTCTTTTAAAGTTTTGACATACAATTTGGACGGGACGATTCTGTGCTATACAAACAACTAAATATACAAGCGGGAAGAAATTGCTCATAGAGCTTTTTGTATAATTTACCTGACCATTCTCCCGTCAAACGGACAAAACGTCTGCTGTATTTACCGAATATAGACCACAAAACATGTATGGGATCTTTCATCCTCCGCCAGAAGTTTCTAGAGATCAAGCAATAATTTTACTATGCGGTGGGTTAACTTAAACAAGAAATCCACCATCTGAAAACGCATGTTCCTTGTGGAGCGTTTGAAACAGCACTTTTAAGTCAGAAACATTTGGTAAATAAAAGTTCACATTATTATAAAGCCTTGGGCGGCATATTTCAATCCTGCTTATCAGACAACGTGTCTGCCGAACTCTGTGAACCAGCGGATGTTTCAATCGTTCGCAAAGGAATTCAAATTAGTCCATGGTCTACGACATCGTTACTCGGCTCAGGCAGCATTATCAGTGATCTGGATTTGCAACATAGCGCTACATCGTTGCTCAACGCTGCACCAGAAAGCGATGTCAAAGAGGTCAATAATTTCATAAAACCAAATAGAAAAAGGCCTAGGACTCAGGTCACTCAACAGCCAGTACATCACGACCTACCGAACCGAGTGTACCGGATACAAATGCTCGATCGATCGAAGCAAGTGAGCTCATAACAGACACCTTAATTGAGTCGGAAGAAGAATATAACGGAAAAAGGGCCCCTAGAATCAGCGTCAACAATTCCACAAAAAGAAGTTGACCTCGACGTGGAGCTCCTCAAAAAGAAAGCCAAATCGTTGCTAAAACAGGCGAGTCATTCCGCATTTTTAAAGCATTTCGAAAAGAGAAGGCCCCAAGATTTCCGGAATCAAATTCTCGTCCACGACCTCGGAAAGTAATCTTAGAAATTTAAGTACAGTCACAACTTTTGCTAGGGTGCAAGCCATCCTTACGTAGTCTGTATTTGCAAGTTTTTTTCAGCCGGATTACAAGTTAAAAGGGCGGATGAAAATGAGTCAGTTAATAATACAGCTGGAAGAACGATGAACCAATGGGTAATCTCAAAATAAGAGAAAGAAAAATAGCTCAAGTCAAAAGGGAATTTCTCTGGTCGAAGGCGGTAACACTGACGGCCTAGCTGTCCCGCCGCGAAACCAAAGTCGTGCCCCCCTTAAATTGGTCGTTTTAAATGCCAGATCTCTGGTAAATAAGAGGTCTCTGCTCCAGACTCTGGTTTTCGTCAAGCGCCCAGACATTGATATGGTAACAGTGACATGGGCCTCGCCATGTGTAGCTGACTCAAACTCTCCGTTCTAGGCTAGGCATGCGTTCGGAATGATCGAAACAATGGCCGTGGTGGAGGAAGCGGCATCTATAGAAAGCAGTCACTTGCATTTCTCCCGTTGGACTATCGACAGTTCACCGCGGTGGAGGAGAGCTGCTGGCTACGAGTTGTTCTAAAAAACAAATACTCCTTACTTGTTGGCTGTGTTTATCGCCCACCTAATGCCAATGCGAACTACGATCTTTGTCTCTCGCAGGTATTTCATGCCGCAGCTGACTTGAATCTTAAGCATTGCTTGATTGCAGGCGATGTTAACCTTCCTGACATGCAATGGTTTCCACCATCCGGTCCGTCAAAGTTCGAGAACTTACTTGAGGCAATAGATATCGGCATGTGGGATCAGGCAGTCGATATTCCCACTCGAGGAGCAAACATACTCGACCTAATTTTTTGTAGGGGATGCGAACCACTTTCAGTGTCATCCTTAACCGCACTTGGGAGTTCAGACCATCTTCCAGTTGTTAGTGAACTAGAACTGGAGGCGGATAAAACATTTGCCCAAAAGTATAGTTTATATCATGACTTCCGATCAGCAAACACGGCGGAACTACTGGCACGTTTAACGCTCTCGACTGGTCTGAATTTTTCCAATGTTTGGATGTAAATGTTTGTACCGATGCACTGTACAAAGTGTTGGATCCACTCATCCTCCACTTTGTCCCCCGTAAGAAAGTAATACATCTCAAGGATGAAGTGTACGTTCCTCTGTCTTTCCGTCGTAGGCTGCGTAAACTCTCTCGTCGTTTGCATCGGCAGAACGACACTTCTGCAGCCAACTTGCGTCTCAAGTACTGCTTGATTGCAGGCAACATCAATCTTCCTAACATGCAATGGTTTCCACCCTCCAGTCCTTCAAAGTTTGAAAACTTACTTGAGGCTGTAGATGTCGGCAAAAGGGATCAGGTAGTCGATTTTCCCACCCGAGGATCAAACATACTGGACATTATATTCTGTAGAGGGTGCGTAGCGCTGTCAGAGGCATCTTTAGGCGCACTTGGGAATTCAGGCCATCTCGCAGTTGTTAATACATTGGAGGTGGAAGCGGGCGAACATTTCCCCCAAAATATGGTTTTTTCATGACTTGCAATCAGCAAATACGGCGGAATTACTGACATCTTAATTCCCTTTCATTGCACAAATATTCAGTTATGGTTGTTGGCGACTATCATCAGCTTGAAGTGAGCATAGACGGTCAGTAAGTACATGTGCCAGGAGTTATCAAGGATCTGGGCATATCCTATTATAACAGTTTTAATCTATCAGAGCAGTTTGTCCTAATAGTCTAAAAGGCACGCCAAAATACTGGATTTAAGCCTAGAAATTTTAAAATCACAAAGGTTAGAACTAGCTTTGATAATATGTACGTGAGACCTAGCCTTGAATACTGCTCCTCCCTATTCAGTCTTCGGCGAACTAGTGAACGGAAGAAAATAGAATGGGTCCAGCAATTCTTCCATAAGAGTTTTCGCTTCAGAAAACCGCAAATGAGCCTACCGACAATGGCGTGAACATATAAAGCTCGATCCCCTGTGGCTTCGTAGATTACAGAAGGGTTTATTTTTACCATTTAAACTTCTGAATGGCCATATTATTAATCCCCTCATTACCATAAGGCAGCTCGAACGCTCTCGGCACGCCATAGCAATTTGAACTAAGCTGCCTAGAAGTATTAAAACTCAGCAAAGAGCTCTATCATTAGTTTACTACATTCAGGACAACTTTCACGAATTTTGGGTGCTGACTTGGTGGAATCTCTCTTTTATGGTGATGGCGTCCGTCGACTGTGAAGCCTGCCAGGCCTTATGCTGAAGATAATGGGGTTGAATCTGCGGCCCGCATCGGCTTATTCTTCAGCCAACAGCGAGCAACTTTTCGCCGACAAAAAATCAAGGACTGAGAATGGTTTGTTCCTGTGTCAACCCTTCCCGTCCCCAACTAATGTCCCTAAACGATGTGCAGCTTTTTTTCTGCCAAACTGTCAACTCATTTTATAATCGTACATACCTTCTGAATGTTACCTCATTCAGCTCTGATAAACTCGTGAAGCTGCATTAATAAATAAGAACCGCATGAAAGATACCTTTGCTCAATTCATATGCACATTTTTTATGAAGCAAGGTAAATGGACAAGAACAGTGTTTCTCGATAGCGGAGTCAAAGGTTACACAGAAAAGACATGCGAGGGTTCGGTAATATCTGAGGCATATTATACAATACAGATAAAGAGGGGGTAGTTAAGGCAAAAACTAGACAAGGTCGTAATTCCAAGGTGGCGCTCTTCGGACACAGAGATAAATGCTTGTAGACAATGCTGTTGATTCTGCCAAGGCTGATTTTCAGCAGCTGATTAAAGGTTAAATGCAGGTGGGTCGGTGCTCTGTCTTCGTAGTGGAGATCCCGGCAGGCGAATGTGCCTCCAATTCGTCATCCAGATTTTTGAACAACTATGAGAAAGAAGTCGCCACCTATAATAGGGAGAGAGAAGGGCGGGGAAAAAAGGCAATCTGATTATTATTTATAATTACGCCAAGGAAACCAGTGCTACTGACCGCAAAGGGAGGTCAAACCAGCCTTATATGAACGCGTACTGCGAGTGCTCAAATTTATATGTCAGTTATCCCTGGTTAGTTAAGTTAGTTCCGTTTTTTCACTTATAATAAGGCAAACTCAGCTGAACTCCCTAGTGGATAACAGGCAGAGATCTATGGAGGGGTACTTGGAAGGCCAACATTTATAATAACCGCTCACTTACATATTTTAAGTAGGTGAATTTTCGCAATCTCCAAATTTTTGCACGCCGGCCGTAGGTTCAGCAGGGGGTTAAGTGTGGATATTGAACTGCAGAGAGGGCCTCGGAAGGCCACCATGCACAATAACCACTAAAATCAGCTTTCCAAATTAACCATGAAAATAACCACTAACTTACTTATTTTTAGTAGGGTGAATTTCCAAAATTAATCAGCTTTTTGGCTTGTTCGCTGTTATTCCAGTTGGGGTTGGTGGTAAAATTCGAAAAAATATACCTCAGTGACCTCGCCTAAGGTCAGCGAACACCCATCTCCCAACATACACTCACTTGCTGTTGGTTCAGTAGGGGTTTGTGATGATAATACTATATACCTCAGTGTCCTTGACCGAGGTCAGCGAACTTCCCCCCGTCAACTTCCACGCGTAACTTTTTAAATTCATAGTATTATTGCGCACTGATTTGTTCCCCGATACGCTCCACCCATCCTACCAGGTGCCCATATTAGAGTGGAGCGCAGCCTACTATAGATCCCTACCTGGTACGTATACCATGACGCAAGAAAAATGCCGATACATACACAGCATGAAAGCAAGTAGAAATTAACACTACTGAAAAATAGTTAGTAGTCTGTTGTATGACGTGTGCATTTTAAGGAAAGAGATACATCGTGCGGCATGAGTAGGTTGCTCATATCATGATGTATCGGTCAAGCTGCATTTAAAAGGTGTTCACTGCTTGGGATAATTTAATCTCCCTTTAAAACATTCATCTGCGGAATGCACTAGGACTCTCGACAAATTGGTGGGGACCAGTGCGAGACTTGTGCCAAATTTAGGACAATGTCTTCTGGCATTTGTTATGCGCCAACATCAAAACTAGTCAAAAACTACAGCTGGGCTCGAGTGGAAAAGTTTATCCAAAATAAAGCCGTCGCCTACGTGGGTCACAAGTGTAAAGGTTTATCAATCCCCCACATTTACCCGGAGTGAAGTTGAGGAAAATGTAATTATGAGGGAGTCAGGGAAACTTAGTTCTCATTCCTAAGGAAAGGGGAAGAGAGCACCGGGTTGCGCAGAATCTGACGCACCCCCTCTCATCCACCCTGCAACGAAGTTCAAAATTAACTGCCTCAAGGTCATCTAATGTCGCAGTGAGCGCTTTCAGATACACTGAGCTGTATACATTTGATTGATTTCAACAAACGTGCTTTCAGGTGTTCGCGGCTCTCCGAGTGTCACTTGAAAATTCCCCTGTCTCCCCCCTCGGCCGATACAGTCTACGCCACCAGACACGACATTCCTCTGGTAATGTCACACGCACCAATTGGAGACCTCTTGTACCTGCAATTCTATTTGAGCAACTGATACCACTGACAAATAAAAGCGAATATGCGTGCCTCATGTTCTTGTTGTACAGAAGAAGACGTGATCTTAAGAACCATAGTTTTAATCTGAGCTTTCGGCTCCACACGAGAAGCCATCGTCAGAGTAAACGAGAAGAGCAAACGTCAGCTACGCATAAATGGGGTTGGTATGGGATGGGGGTAGTGGCAATTATTGATTTGTCCCTGTTCATGCTACGTCCATTCTCACGCTAACTCATCGTGTCTCTGACGCGCGCCCCTGGAGTAACGGCGTGTGACCTTGAGGTGGTGGTCTGCGTGCCTCACCATCAACACGGGCAAGACGGTGGTTATGCATCAACCGCCGCCAGGTGCTGCCTTCAACCCCACACACATCAATGTCAACGGAGCCATACTGCAGAACGTGGACAACTTCACCTAACTTGGCAGCACGCTCTCACACAGCACTAAAATAGACGCCGAGATTGCCCGCAGAATCTCCAAAGCCAGTCAAGCCTTCGGTCGGCTCCAAGCCTCCGTATTGAATCGTCATGGTCTTCAATTGTCAACAAAATTGAAGATATACAAGGCTGTCGTGCTGTCAACACTCTTGTACGGAGCGGAGACTTGGACTGTCTATGCTAATCAAGCACGGAAACTGAACGACTTTCATCTCAGCTGCCTACGCCGCATTCTGAAGGTGAAGTGGCAGGAGAGAATCCCAGACACAAAAATCCTGGAAAGAACGGGAGTTCTCAGCATCCAGGCCTTGCTCAGGCAGATACAACTGCGCTGGAGCGGTCATGTGGTACGTATGAGCGATGAACGACTACCCAAGCACCTGTTCTATGGCGATGTCGCTGTCGGTACTCGTCGCAAAGGAGGACAGAAGAGACGTTGCAATAATACCCTGAAGAACTCCCTGAAGCGTCCTCAAATCAACACGATGAACTGGGAAGAGCTAGCACAAGACCGATCCGCGTGGCGTAGAGCGGTCAAAACAGGCGCCGCGATTTACGAAGCCAGTCGGATTGCCGCCGCCATGGCAAAACGGACGGCACGCAAGTCTCACAATCCACGGACGCACGCTGCCACCACCTAAGCCCTTCCAACGTGTCTGCGCTGTCAACGCATCTCCGTGCACGCATTGGCTTGTTCGGTCACCTCCGGAAGCCGTGCAACCCTCCTCCGACAGCATCCACCTCCACGGCATCAAACACTCCAACTGACCATTCTCTACCATCCACCTCGACGGCAAGAATCGACGCCACAGATACCTCGTTGCCCTCCTCTACCGACTCCAACCCAGCCGTAAGTTCCTCGACCCATTTCGACACATCGCCGCGCGACACAACTCTCATCACCACACCTGAACCCTCCACCAGATCTGAGGACCTGATCTGCCCTCACTGAAGTCGCACATTCACCTCACGCATCGGCCTAGTCGGTCACTTGCGAATCCATCGCACAGAGACTGGTAAACTAGTGCCTGGAGCACCAACACACAGACGAGACCGTTGCCTTCAATGCCCACACTGCCCCCAATCATTCGCTCATCGCATGGGCCTACTAGGTCATATGAGCATTCACGACAGCGGCATTGACCATGATGTCGACACACGCAGTAATTCACACACGACCACCACCACCAGCCCTTACCCTACTCACTAATTGTCTCACCACACGAATGCGTCGTTAGGTTTGCCGGGAACCCAGGTAAACGCCTCTTCCCCCAGGTAAGTTGAGGCTGTTCCTGCTGAATTTGTAGAATACTGTCTTGCCTTTTACTACCCAATAATAGCTCCGTCTAGAATCAATAAGCCTGGTTTAGTGGTAGTATTGCTTCTCCCAGGACGTGAATGTCGTCACCCCAACTTAGTATTGGACTTTTGGCAATAACCATATTGGGTACTGTGTCCTTTCCTGAAGTACTCTCCTTCTTTCTGTACCTCAACTGCGCCCTCAACGTAGCATTGGCATACATGCGTTGTGTGCAGCCGCTTGTCATCAAATCCCAGGCGAACAAGCACGCTGTTGGACGTCCCCGACGTCCCCGTCCATACGACGGTATGGAAAATTCAGATAATCGATGTATGCAGCTACATCGCTAGCTCGCGCCAAAGGTTTATGAGATAGGGTGGAGGGCGGCTTAATATACTGATTCATGGTATCCTCGTTCAATGGGTGACGCCACCTGGACTGATTCGTGCTGAGGCGCCTTTAGAGTGCGTGCGTACTGAAACGATTAACAACTGCACACTTCTCTTCGTAGGTTACATCCGTCCAGTTAACACTAGGCTTAATGACTGTATTCGATTACTTCTCTTTGCCGCATTCCTACCATACTGTCGTTATATTACTCGCTCCATTAACACACACACTCATAATAGCCACGCCCACAGCTCTGTCTTAAGCACAAACGTCAACCTCAGTAGTTACTGAAGACTCTCTGTTGCAAGGTGAGCTGAGCTTTTGCTCTCATTGTTCCTTCATACTTCATTTTCTCCCCTCTCTCTCTCAGCCTGTCTGCGTTCCCCTCCTCGCCTCCACTCCCTATCTCCCTCCTTCTTCTTCATCATATCTTTTTCTACTTTTCTCCTTCCTCTTTTTCCTCCTTCTTCCTATTCTTCTTCTTCTTCTTCTTCTTCTTCTTCGTCTTCTTCTTCTTCTTTTCTTCTTCTTCTTCTTCTTCTTCTTCTTCTTCTGCACGCCCACAATTGCAAAGTTCACCAGTTGTCTCATTCTCTCCTTTCAGCCCCGCCCATGAACGCCAACCGGCAAAGGCGCATGGGTAGAGCCTTTCAGTCGATGACTGACTGGTTACCCCTCTCAGGAGGGTGTTGGCCCAGGCTTCATGCAGGGCTGCTCTCACCCTTCTGAGATCCAATGGTCTGTATGCACATGCAATGCCAGTCATCAGCCAACCACGGTCCCTGCGGCCTGGAAAGCGCTGGCACTTTCTCTCACTTCTGATTCCCTGTTGGCGACTGCGCTCGCGCTCCCACTGGGTTTCTGACCCCACTGCGGGTGCCGAAAAGCTAGGCGGCCACTATGCGTTGGGGGAGAGAGTGAGGTCGACCTCAGCGCGTTTCTCTCCTCACTATTATAAATCTGAATGCGTCTGAATCTATCCCGTTGCGATAAAAGCCGTGGCTTGGAGGGTTTGCCAACTGATGGGAAAACTCGGGGCCCCCTACGTTGCTGCTCCTTTTGTACGCGTGTGTTTGTGTGTGCGTATGGGAGGAGAAGGAGGACTGAGAGTCAGACTGCAATGGCTCCTTCTTAATGTGGCCATTATGGCGCTTCCCCGCAGGCGAGAGCATACCTAGCGAGATGGCTGTGTCAAGTGTGCACGTTCTGAGTGAGTACCACGTCAGCCATATACACCCTCCCTCCTCCCCGGTCTTATTGACTTTGTCCTTACACCGGACATGGAGGTGGGAGTGGCGAGCAAGTGGGTAGATTCTCTGCAAGTCTGCCTAAACTCCTGTTTTCTCTCGTGCCAGTTCTCTGCGTTGCTCCCGCTTGCTGTCGCTTTCGTGTTGCTTGCCCAGCTTGCCTCTGTGTATGTTGCGGCTTGCTTCAGCGTTTGCTGCGGCTTGTTGGAGCGCGTGGTATCCATCGTCGAAATTGACGGGAGAACTGTCGTCGTCGGTCTGCATGCTTGTAGACGAACTGAGCCCTGGTTTCTGGTCGAGGGCATGGATGGCAAAATGACGTGGTGGTATATCCACATGCCTGTTTATGGAGTTGGGATCTGAAACCCAGGCCTCCAGCAGTTCGCGTCCCGTCTTATTACTGACTCGTGCCATTATCCGTGTGTTCAAGAAGTCGGGTCGTGGCCTTGTTCCAGAGTGTGGGTAGCGATCTGGGACTGTGGGTCGCCTTTACGCACTGCCTGTTTGTGCTCCTTTATTCGCGAGCTAAGTCGTCGCCCGGTCTGTCCTGTATAATGGCAAGAACAGTCGCAACATGGCACCTTATAAATTATGCCAGACTGCTCACCTACATCCAGCGGATCTTTGAATTGCATAATTCGTGCACGCATAGTAGCTATCGAGCGATGAGCAATACCAACGCCGAGCTCTGCAGCGATACGCTCGGTTGCTTCTGACACAGTTTAAAGTAAGGTAGACGGTGTCAGAGCGTTGGTGGTCCCATTTAGTTTGTTCCCCGTTGGCGCGTTCGGAGGCAGCGGTGGATGAAGCTGTTCGGGTATCCATTCCTGGCCAGTTGGTCCCGAAGATATCGTAATTCTCGCACTCATCCTTCCGGCTCACTGCAGTGCGTCTTCACCCTCTGAAATAGTGCTCGAATACAGCCACGTTTATGCGTTATTGGGTGGTTGCTATGGCAGCTGAGAACCTGGGTTGTGTTAGTCGCCTTTCTATAAACCGTGGTGTTGAATTCCTCCGTTTGGGTCTGCACGTGACGAGGATATTCAGGAATGGTATTGATACCACTGCCTCCCTCTGTCTTAGCCCTAAGTGGACGCAGTCAACACTAGCCCTGGCTTCGTCTGTGCCCACTGGCACCTGAGCCAGCAGCTGGGAGTTCTGTACACGATAAATCCCTCACGCAGGTACCTACAGCTGTTTAAATACAGGTCAAGATGTTTGCCCTGATGCTTGCAGTCCTATAAGCACAAGCACAACGTAGACCCTACAAAGTAAAGGTGACGAAAGTGGACGTTGGACACGTAAGTTTGGAAGCACCTGGAAAAAATACCACCTATAGACCTACTGCCACGACAAGAAACGTCTGGAGTCTTTCACCGGAGCTAGTGCAATTGCCAAAACAGCAACTGTGCAGAAGAACTGAAGAGATTAGTCTTGACGCGGATGGCCGAACAGGTAGAAGTGGTTAAAAGGATTGACGCTAGCACACAGGTCACAGCTCTTTCGAGAAGAGCCGGTCATCTTTTAAAGGTCGACGAGGCTGAAATCCTTGTAAGAGGTGACGACCACGTGAGCCGTAAGCTACTCGGGTAATGGTTGTCAGGCCCACGGTCCAGTAACAAGCGCACTGACCCCCCAATCCCACATCATGTGCCGAGGCTTTGCCTGTGCAGGGTGAACAAGCCATGTAGGGGATGGCGCGGATGAATAAAACTTCAAACGACAGCGAGCCAAATTGCTGAGTCATGATGAACTCACGGAAACTAACGCCTCGGATCTGAACTGACAAGCAATAATTACATCAATTACGACGCCCGGTGATGATCGTCAGAGTTGCTAATTATAGTGCGCATGTATCAGCATAGTGACTATGTACTATAAATATTTCATTAATCATGAATCCAATACCTTGCTTTGCGACTAAATCTAAGGAGGGTTTTAACCGAAATACGAAACGCCAGGCTAACAACGTCCTCGTTCCTGCGATGGCATCTTCCTCTTAATCATATTTGTGTCCGGTTTCCACCTGGAACTAATCAACAACGTAATCGTTTTAGAGCCAAACCATGTGCTAAGAAAACATTGCATATGTGCGCATAAGCCCGAAATTCCCTCAAGCTCGGGGATGCTAATTAGCAGCGTAAAAATGCCATGACAACCAGCATCAACGACATGAACTCGCGGACGAGACCCATTAGCATAACCTCCTCCCACAGTCATGGTTATCCGTCATACTTATCTGCGAATCCGCATCGTAATTGGCTGAATACAAAATATGGAGATCCCCTGGGTCGAAACTATCCATAGACAATGGGAAAAAAGATACAATGTTGAAGTAATCGGAACAAATAGATGCAGCCACGAACTATTTTGATCTTTTCGACACACTCAACCTGGTCACTCGCGATAAAAACGGTAAGCAAGTTCCATCCATCATACGCCCAGTCTCGAAGGCCTTGCGAAACCAGAATTTTTTAGATTGCTGTTAGATCCGAATATGCGAGTTCCAGGAAGCAGCTTCGAAAAATAAAATGCAATCACTGGAAAAAGATATTTACTTTCCAGACGTTTCGGATTCCGTCAGGAAACCTTAATGATAGGAAGTGACAGCACAGTCTGAGTCATGCGTAAATGGGGTAAAGACATGCACAGCCCGCACGGTATTCATAGCGGTTAGTGGTCATCCACATGCGTACCATAATTATCAGCTCCTGTAACCGCCGCTTGTGGTCTTTATTAATGCGTTGATGGCTTGATAGTTCTCGTTCGACTCATTTATTACCGTGATTTCGTTTTTCGTGTTGGATGCGGACTTGATAACTGCGCGAAAATTATGCTCACTGTCGGCAGAGTTGTTGCTGGACCCAGCTGTTCCTACGTGACTGATTCTTTTACTCAGACAATGGCTCAGTGCGCAGTATGGGAACGGCAAATCGTTGCGCTTGTCAATGGACTGTGGGCCGGAAGATCATGAGTCGAGCAGTGGGAAGGCCCAGACCCAACAATAACCCGCAATGCCAAGCCAATAAAGATTGAAATGTTCTCGTACGCGGGCGTCTTTATTTTACGCATTCAGGCTAAGTAAATTTGTGAAAAACAGCATCTCTAGGATTGACAAAGAGCAGTTTCACTCACGCGGTGCTACCATAATTTCATTCTTCTTACTCCGTAGACGTAGAAATGTGAGATCATTGGTCGGATCTAGGTCGCGGACAGCTGCCCGCGCTTTGATCATCAGGTTCTGTATGAGGGCACAGTGATGCACAGCGAGACTATTTTCCATTGTGGTTCTGATTGGAATACCTAAAATTACGGGGATGGTGAGAATTTAATGTACATATACGGGAATACTTTGAGTACTAGCATGCCTCGGGCGAAAGTACTGCACTGATGCTAAATTCAACATTCATAATGTGAAAGTCTTCGAGAATAAGTTCGATAGAAGGCTGATCAATATATACATACAAAGGTCACAGAATAGCCGCCTGATAAAATGATAAACACACCGATCCATAGACAGTAAGGCACTGACAAAAATCAAGTTATGTTAAACAAATAATTTTGTTATAAGTAGCCAGAGAAATACGGTGCTTATGTGGCAAATATCACACCCAGGATCACATCTGACAGAAAAATGAGTTTTCGACATTGTTATGACACTTGAACCGTCCTAAAACAGTATATTTCTCATGAACCCTACTGAGCGAGCGCAGGAGAGGCAATTGCGTGTGAGTTAGTTCGACCTGGCACAGCATCTACTCTGCTCTTCCCTCGCTCACCTACCTAAGTTTAGTGTCAAGGCAGAGACCCGAGGTGGAATCGAGCGCAAAACACTCATGCCTCTCATGGCATGTAAAAGGGCTTACTACCGGTGTGTTTGGAGCTTGCTTAAGCAGTCCTTTTCACTCGAAAGTTTCGTTCAGTAGTCTGGTTAAAATTTCATGGGATTGGTTAGGGTCTATATTTGCAATATATAATCTTCCCTCTACTCTGGCATTTACCGACTTCTCCTCTACTAAGTAACCATGGTCTGGTGATCGCAGTTGCTAAGTTTGACTCGCTTAACCCTCTGCGGTTATAGTGACGCTAACGTGATCTGAACACTCATTTTCTGATCTGGCTGAGCTCAATCATCATCAGACCTCCCTCAACTTCAGTTGAATGTCTCCTGTATCATCTTATGTGACCGAGATATGGGCACTTTCTGCATCGACATCCTGTCGTGAAGCTGGGTCGAGATCTTCAAACGCTCTCAGACCATCCAGCCCGGGCCATGGTTATTTCCCAATCCATCAGTGAGGTCCCTTCCCGAGTTCCAACGCCCCCTGATGTTCTACTCAACAGGTGGTACCACTTCCACCGCCCATGGTACCCATTGGTTCAACTCATAATGATACGGCATATTGATTTGCTGTTGACGTTTTACCAAAACAACGGCTTTCTTCAGAGCCCAATGCATTCTGGCTCATTCCAGGCCCACACTGCTTCGCAAACTTACCTTGGTACATATCTCTCTATCTCACTTTACTTAACTGTTCTTCCTCCACTCGGGTTCTTTCAGTATCCTCGCTACGGTCTCGAAGGGGAGTACTTGTAGTGTGTCGTTGCCTGCTGATGCCTGGCTTTGCTGTCATGGCCTCCATCTATCTGGAGCTCAACGTCGTTGCGGTCACCAGACTTACTAGCGCGCGTGACGTGGACCACCCGACACTCCGTCCAACCAATCTTAGGCAGACCTAGCCAATGAACGCGCTTTTCCCTCTGTCTAATGGCCTGACTGCTCTCAAACAGTCGCTTGTGATCCGGTCTATGATCTGGTTGGTCAGGCTCTCACAAGTCAATCTTCTCTCATCTATCCTCCGTTCCTTTGTGTACACAATAAACTCTTCCCACTACTCTGGCCTTAACCGACCTCTTCGCAACTAATTCACAATGGTCTGAAGATCGCAGTTGCTGGGTTTGACTCACGTAACCCTTGAGATACGTCAAATCCTGACTTATTTGCCAGCACCTAACAAACGCATCCCCGAAGTTTTGGCTCTCATGTCCACCAGCGGGTGCGCAGCTGAGGGTGTCTTGTCGAATTTCAACGTCCGGCCTAACTAACGAAGCTCGTAGCGAATATTATCCCAAAATAATAAGGAAGTAACACGCGAAAGTGTTAAGAGGGATAATATTAAAAGGAATGAGCACAACCGTTATAATTGTTGGCAAGTCCAGCTGCGTACGTGGGTTTACGAAGCCGTCTAGTCATCAGCCAATCAGGAAAGGGTGGAGGTATCGACGTCAGAGTTCGCAGGGAATCGATTAGCTTCGACGTACGCGCGGTGAGAGCGGGGGCGCAAAAGAGCAAGAGCGCACAGAGGTAAGAGGATGAGTCAGCGCTGGACGCGCGACTAGACAACGGTTTGGCAGATGATAAAGGGAGTGAATACGCGCAGCACTACCAAATTTAGGCTGCCACAGTCTTAACTTGCTAATTACGTTCCAAGGCCGATCCACAAAGGACCTTTTTGCGGTGATTGCCTGCGGTCAGACACTCTCAGAACCGCCGACCTCTTGACTGGTTGCAGACATCCGGACCCGGTGACTACACCCACCAGAATGCGACTCTGGACTCGGCCCGCTCATGGCTGGACTGCACTCCTCCGGGAGTCACTTACCTATTACTTACATTCTGCTCCTGCGTTTAATTCAATTATCTTTAATATTCTGGTCTTCCACGTCCTATATTATTTACTGGTTTATAACCGTTGGGATACGTTCATATTCTAGCATCCGGGCGGACTCATCATATCCTACAGCTGTATGGCATCCCGTGACTAAACTGCCCTTTTAACCACACAGGAAACAATGGAGGCATGCTTGCATCGAGCATACGCGAACATAAGGTGACTGTAAAATTGGGTCAGAAGTTTTCAAAAGTGGCTACCCACAAAATGGGTCTGCATTTTTAATTCGCAGGCATTTCTATAATCGCATACGGTGGAAGCAAAGCAAGCTGAAAACTGATTGTGGCCTAGGGCTCCGATAAGAACTCAGTCACTGGATTTATCTATCTATCGCCGGCTTACAGAGCCCTGCGCAGTCAACTACCGACTGGTGTTATGATGCGACGGCAAGGCATGCGTTTAGGACACGCTACCACATCTCACATGAATTAAAATACGATAAATTGATTCAACCGATCCACTGTTGTTTTAGATTGTCAGCTCTGTGCTAGTCCATTACATTCTCTTTTATCAAGTTGAGCCTCGGCTTTCGCACTTTTATCTTCTCCATCAGTGGGAAGAAAAATCTTTGTTGCATTTGTCCTTAGTTCAACTGCAATGCGCCTCAAAGAGGGAGTCAAAAGCTATGCAGAAACTAAGGACTGACGAATGAATAATAATTTCACCCACTGACAAGGTAAGCTCAACTGTCGTAATAAATCGAGAAGACTGCAGTGCGGGTCGTGCCTGCCTGACTAGCTCGCGTCGAAGTGCACTTTCCCAAACACTCACCGATGTGCTTTCTCGACATCTCGATCAGCCAATTATAGTTCTCGCATCTATGAGGCGACGAATGAGGAGCTTGCACGCGTGCCCGACGCAATTTGCCTCTCTGCCCAAAATCTCCAGGCTGACCTACCCAATGAAAGATCTCCCTCTGTCTGTCCTCTGGCCCGACACCTCTAAGACCTCACTTGGGCCCGGTCAACCTACTGATCGGACGTATCTCTCCCAAGTCAATCTATTCTCCTCTTCCGTTGTGTACACAATAAACTCTTTCATCTGCTCTGGCCTTTAAAGACTTTTCTCTTCAGCACTAAGTAACTATGGTCTGAAGATCGCAGTTGCACGGTTAGACGCACTTAACCCCCTGCGATAGGAATTTTACAGACCAGCACAGGACTCAGCATGCAATGCAATAGAAGTTTACTTGAATTAACTACTCAGACAAGTCAAGCATTCGAATTTACCATGTAAAACGGCATGAAAACTAGCAGATTCGTGGCTTAGACCGTTATGGGATTAACTAGATTGTTCCAATCATCCGGCGAACAGCATGAAAGAACTGTAATGAACTGCACATTTAAAACATTCTCCAAAGGTATTCTCGTTTGAATTTACCTGCTGTATTACAAACGATGACACCAATCACACCATTGTGGCTACAGAGTCGACGTAGAACCTCGTCGATTTCCGACTAAAATGTACAAAACGCCCGTACAATCAAAAAGCAGAAACTGAATAAAAAACTGCACACAACAGTTTGCTAAAATGAACATACTAAACGATAAAAATTTAGCTTTATCGGTATGAAAACCCATAAAAAAAGCGTACATGGTAACGGGGAAAATTATCCTCTCATTGGTGAAAGAATACACGTTTCTATAACATTGGCGTAATTGGAGATAGTAAAATGGAACTGAGTAAAGGAAAATAAATATCACAACGCAAAATTAGCATAGTTTAATGTTTGCATGCATTAAGTAACCACAAATAAACCACCCCAAATATAACAAATTAAAATGTGTAAATAGGCAAACTAGGTCAAATTTTTGCAGTCACTTTTCCAAAATTCACCTGACCTCGATCAACTATCGAGGACAATTCGAAAATATGCAGCACGAAAATTTACAATATGCTAAGCAATGTTTGACGTCCCCTATTGCATTGCAGACGGCGGTTAGGAATTCATCTGCGTGTTTTCGAAAGCAGATTTATAGACACAACGTGCTGTCGACCATGCTGACGTATTCACGTTGGTCTACTTCTAGTGTGCCTGTAGCGCCGGTCACTTCTGGCCTCATGTCACACATGAGGTTACGTGATTGCAATTTCCGGCCTGGTCCTGGGGCAGTCTAGTACGGACGCTTCAAACTGTGCCATCGGGGCTGCTAGCACGTGCGCACGCGCCAATGCCTGCTCACCCTAGTCTAGTCTGCCCAATCACATTCATGGCTGGCTCACAAAGGATCTTACTGCGACGACTGCCAGGCTCACAGATTTCGGACGCGGTCTTCTCGCAAGTGGTAGTGCATCCGTGCAACAGTCAACTTTTTCCAGCCCATTCTCCACTACATTTGTTATGATTACACTATTCCTCCCATCTGGCATCTCACTACTTCTATTCCCACACGGAATCAGACCTGAACGTCGCAAGTGCAAGGGTTTTCCTCATTACCTTAACACAGTGCGATAGACCTATACAACTGGTTACGTTTCAAAGACTGGCGAAATCCTCCTCCAAGAGGCAGACAACAGAACACTTCTGTCGTGACTACTGGCATCAAAGTCATCATCCGATCAGCCGAGGGTGCTGGAAGTTGGCTGCTCGCCACACTTAGCTCATTCTAATCAATGCTTACACAATGGAAGGAAAGTAGTTGTCTCGAGTGATGTAGGAAACACTCATCGAAAGTAAGTGCAATCACCTTAAAGGCTGACTGACACAGAACCTGTCAGGTGAAGATGGACGTTCATTAGAATACCAACTTCCTCCAACCTATTTTCCGTTACTTCCGTGCAGAAAACACTATTCCGCCCATCTGGCGTCTCAGTTTCTCGCCTTCCACACGGAATCCGGCCTGGGGATCGCAACAGCAAGGGTTTCATTCATTAAATTAGTTACGTACGGTAAACTTAGCATGCAAGGGTCTGATAAGCTATGAAGATGCAAGAGGCAAAAAGTGATAAAGCGGAAAAGGTTTGAAAAAAAACACATAAAGTGAGGGGTTACCTTTCCCTCTTTCGGAATGCCACGACTCTAAAAAACAAAAAAAAGTGTAATTAATGATACGTGAGAATGGCAAAAATGCAAATTCGAAGCTATAGGGATTAGTTTGACAGAAAAACCTTTTCGTAGAAGTATACAAAAGACAATATTTGTCTAACATTCTCATCTGCACGGCTAAACTATTTGATGATCATCTAATACCGTTGACGCTGAGGGTATATCCTAATTTTGAATGAATGAAGTATATGATCAAAAGAAAACCGCTTCGAAAATTCTGACCAGTTGCCAAGCAGGATGAGAAAATGTAGAGTATGCCGTTCAAATACAATAATAAATGCTATTCGCTTTTTTTAAAAATTCCATTACTCTTCCCAAACGTTTATTCACAAAGCCCACAAGGAAAGCATATGGCTCACATTGTCGGTGAACTTACGGCTGCTAGCGGATCTCTGATTTGGATTTTTAAGTCTGCTTATGGTAAGTAATCGTAATAGAGTATGTGGGCTCCCGTGAGTGCCTTATGCAAATCTATCACAATTTTGAGAGCTTTCTGCTCAAAGTCCGGTCACTGACATTTTTATCCTAAGAGAGTTAATCACATACAAATGAAAATTGCTCTATTAAACATGCTTGAGCGATACAGGATTTATTTTTTAAAAGGCAAACTCTGAACACGCATCATTATTTAGGCTATGCCAGAATGCGCAATGACAAAACTGAGCGTCTTCTTACCACAGCTCAGTTACTTAGGATATCAACTGCTCGTGTTAAACTATTCATAACTTTGGGAATAATTGGTTTAGTGCGAACTTTGAATCGAACACAGATTTTATAATTAATTGGCATACTGCATCACCTGGCCTCATAGGTAAAAGATTGGGACCGTTTATATCATGGGCTAAAAGTTTTGGCAACGAGGAATTATCCAGAAGCAAAGGAAACTTCAAAATTTTCCCACTCTATTGAATTATTGACAATAAGAAGTGTTACTGATGTAGCAAAAAAACGAAATAGCTAGTCACGCCTTATACTTCTTTTCACAGCCGGGCGTTTGTGCTTATGAGAGATTGAACTTAAGGTAGGAGTTATCCAAGTGATACACTACGCATTTAAGGTACACGTGTCATACTTCATCAGCTGCATTATGAAAAGGACGAAAAACTATTTACTCTGACAACCGCACAAATTAGCGGTCAGTAATTACGTATTTTGGAACACACAGTAAGTGACCATTGGACCTGGAATCAAAATGCTAGTGAATCCGTCTTGGATTGGTTGATGTTGTTCGCCGTCATTGTTCCCCTTTTGTTGCTTGTGCTGGTCGGTACTAGCTGTCGATAACTGATTGCTCATATGGAAGCGGTCGCATGCGTGGTATATAAATCCCAAGCTCCAAGCCGAAGCGGAAATGACTCCTAGTCCATCCTCCAATTAGAAATTAACAGCAAAAACCCTCAATTAATACCTACTTCTTGCCTCACGAAGGACTAAATTCGGAGAAAATATAGCAGACTATATGTGCACTCAGAAAGTGTCAGTGAATGCAGTTCCCAAGTTACCCTTAGCCGAGCATGCGTAGTTAACAGCTGTATAAAGCATCATGAGGACATCTATTTATGGTATTTGCTCTATACATTTAGTCTATAAATATTCTGTTACACCGCAGTACCATGCCAACTGGATAGTTAATCCTTATCCTGATCGCATAATTAGAGTTTCATATACATATATATATATATATATATATTCACTCAGGAATGTGCGAACACCGATCGAATAGGCTTCCGAACTAAACAAAGTTCGTGTGGTGGTCAGAGGTCGCCAACGGGTGACCGCCTGCCAGGCCGATTCCGGCCAAGTCATAATAGCAGTAAGGGGGTATGAGAGCATTTGGGGGTTACTTGATACAGAACTGTTTCGGGCTTATTAGCCTTCATCAGCCAAGCATAACCCTGAACACCAGCTGGTCGGACAACACAAACAAACGCACTCACAGACGGCGCAGTTGGTCCTCCACTGGTGTCTATCAGATGGGTCATAAGCACTTCATCGAACAACAGTTCATCAGCGCCTCGCCACCTGCCATTTGCTGTCCTTGCTGATCGGGTATATATTCACTCAGAAATGTGCGAACACCGATCGAATAGGCTTCCGAACTAAACAAAGTTCGTGTGGTGGTCAGAGGTCACCAACGGGTGACCGCCTGCCAGGCCGATTCCGGCCAATTCATAATAGCAGTTTGGGGGGGGGAGGGTGTATGACAGCATTTGGGGGTTACTTGATGCAGAACTGTTTCGGGCTTATTAACCTTCATCGGCCAAGCATAACCCTGATAAGCAGTGACAGCAAATGGCAGGTGGCGAGGCGCTGATGAACTGCGGTTTGATGATGTGCTTATGACCCATCTGATAGAAACTAGTGGTGGACCAACTGCGCCGTCTGTGAGTGCGTTTGTTTATGTTGTCAGACCAGCTGGTGTTCAGGGTTATGCTTGGCTGATGAAGGCTAATTTGCCCGAAACAGTTCTGTATCAAGTAACCCCAAATGCTGTTATACAACCCTTACTGATACATATATATATGCTTATCGAGTGTATTGCCTCCCAACGAAGAGCAAGAATAAGAAGGGGCAGGTTCGTGGACCAAATTGTATTTGGACCGACGTTTCAAATGCACACTCGCTTCCATCGTCAGAGTATCGTGCTTACTCTTCCGCGGGCCTTGAGCAAAATAACCTCGCCACCGATCTTGCGAAGTAAACGTGTTCCCTCCACATGCGTTCGCCGCTGGTTGGCTACAATTTGTTTGCTGCTGACCAATGGCGGGTCCGCGTCTCCTTTCTGCCCTGCGCCGCTATCGTGGTGGCTGCGGCGCCGTCCTCCTCTCCGCCATCTGTTCGATCGATCGGCCGTTGATTTTTGGTTGCAGCTCTGCCGGCCTCAAGTTTGGGTGCATGGGAAAGCACGCCGTGCTGGTCGGATAATTCACAGCCGCCGCCGCCGCCGCCGCTGTCGCCGCCTTCCTCCCCCGTGGGTGTTAGCTGTTGGCCCTGCGTTGTTTGGTCGTCGGCCATCCTCTCGTTAGGCCGTATATCGATCGGCCATTGGCGTTCACTTGCAGCGCTGTCAGCTCCACGGAGAGCGGGTTTGAGTCTTGTTCGGAGCCCTTGGTAGACGGGATTTTAATCGATGGCTCGGTTTATTGTGCCCGTCGAGGACCAGCTGGTCCACAACCTGTCTTCCCGTTTTCTCACTCAGGAACAACTAGCCATACTATCTTAAGACGCGAAGTTCAGCACGAAGGATGATCTACCGGAGGACTTTGTCGCATCCTTCTAATCGGCGCTTCAGAAATGCGACACAAATGAAGAGTGCAAGAATGCCATGCGGCAAAAAGCTGCAACTTTACTCTTCCAACATAAACGCCAATCGACGATTTCGAAAGCAGACGAAGGAGAACTTCTGAGGATGCGTAAAATGGGTGATATTGTCATCTTGCCCTTCGATAAAGGACGCTGGACGGTCGTCATGGATAAAGCTGAGTATGGGGCGAAGGTGAACAACCTCTTAGGGGACGGGGAATCATACGCAACATCGACTGCCAACGAGTTCAAAAAACTCGTGAACAGTGCCAACAAGACGGTCGAAAAGCTGAAAAAAGCGGGAGCCCTAAAAAGAAGAGAAGGCCTGACCACAAAAGTCACTGATGCCGCGATGGCGTGCTTTTACTGCCTGCCAAAAGTCCACAGACCAAGTGTGCACCTAGACTTTATCGTCTCATTAAGGGTCAAACCAACCTTTGGGCTGTCAAAGTGGTTATACCAGCGACTTTCCTTTCTCACCAAGGATTTGCCCTGGACAGTGAAATCGGCTGAAAAATTCTTGACGCGCATTCAGAGTCTTGAAGTCGATAAGGACGAGGTGATGGTGACCTCGTTATTCACATCAATCCCTTAAATGAGAGCACATCATCGACCTCCATGAACAGTGTCTGAAGACATTTTTTACATTCAACGGCCACGTGTACGAGCAAAAAATAGGAACACCAATGGGCTCCCCTCTGTCAAGACTCATTGCGGAAGCAGTTCTACAGAGGCTCAAACAGCTGGTCCTCAGCTCGAACCCTCCTAAGTTCTGAGCTAGGTACGTCGATGACACATTCGTCATACTAAAGAGGAGTCGTGTGCAAGCTTTCAAGGCGTTGCTGAACTCAATCTTTCCCGACATCCAGTTCACCATGGAAGAAGAAGTCAACAATCAGTTGCCCTTCCTTGAGCTCCAAGTAAAAAAAACTGGCAGATGGGAAGATAAAAACAACAGTCTACCGTAAGGCAAGCAACACCAGGCGCATTCTCCACTTCCAAAGCAACCACCCTCTCTGCAACAAACTCAGCTGTCTCAGAACCCTCTTTCGACGTTTTTTTAAACACACTGTAACAACGGCAGTGGGAATCAGGAGGAGATGAATTAATACCACGCCCTTTTCAAGGCCAGTGGGTACCCAAAGTCCTTCGTCCGCAAGTGCCTGAAGAAACCTCACGTTTCTCGGTCGAGCGAAGAAGAAAAACCAAAAATCTGGCTCGCCATCCCCTACGTAAAGAACGTTTCAGAGGCAACTGCACGAATCTTAGACCCCTTTGAGGTCGGACTGGCGCATAAACCGGGTTTCACAATCAGACAGCAAATCATAAAGCCCAAAGATCCGCTGCCAACAACTGAGCAATCAGCCATTGTCTACAGCATACCATGTTAAAATTGCCATGCAAGGTGTGTTGAGGAAACGGGCAAACGCCTGGGCACAAGATTGCATGAACACCAACTTGCAATCGATCGCAAGGACAAGTTGTGTTTAGTCTATGGCCATGTGAAACAGCTCAAACACAAATTCGCCTTTGAGAAAGCGAAGAAAATCGGCAGGGCAAATGAGAAAATGGCCAGGCTAGTGCTGGAAAGTTAGTCCTTCACTGGCACAATCAACAGAGTTATCGACCTAAACCTTGCCTACCAAGCGCTCCGCACAAGGCACGGATCAAGTCGGCTAGGGCCAGTAGGGCAAACGAGTACGCAGACCCGAGCGCCAACGCCCACGGAAAATAGGGGTGGAGGTCAGAGGCCACGCGACCAACATCAAACACTGCCTCAACGTAGCAGCCGCAATGCAAAGAGCAACTCAAGTGAACAACAACAAGTGATCAGTCCGCCGGGTGACGTGAAGGAAGCCAGCAAGCATACTGACTCGCCTACAACTACGCTGACCGCAGAAGGGACGAAGGTCACGACAGCCCACCAGCAACCAACCTTCGGGAGACCAAATGCGGTCGGCAACAAACGGACAGGTCAAAGTTCACACGCCCAACTACAATATAACTTGAGGCAAACGGCAAGGCGGACTAACTCAAGACCATCTGACTCTACTTAACTCTAACGATGGCAGCGAGAAGGTTTTAGAATCGTCAGTTCAAATATAATTTGGTCCGCAAACCTGCCCCTTCTTCTTCTTCTTCCTCTTTACCTTTGGGGGATGATGAAAGCGATGACATATCTTAACCCCGAATCTTTCGGCATTAAAATATATATATCTTAAGCAAACTTCGATGGGCACGCACAACATGTGAGGAATGCAGCCCTTAAATACCATTCACCGAGCAT
The DNA here is from genome assembly GCA_036362985.1 of Ligula intestinalis. NCBI lineage: Eukaryota > Metazoa > Platyhelminthes > Cestoda > Diphyllobothriidea > Diphyllobothriidae > Ligula > Ligula intestinalis. Next base: position 36,540,284 of record JAYGXS010000006.1, read on the forward strand.
GTGCAGTCTTATGGGAACAGATATTTATGCAATTTGCATTATGAAAATTACTCTGTTACACTGCAGTACCGTGCCAACTGGATAGGAAATACTTATCCTGATCGCAAAATGAGAGTGTCGTATGTAAACTTACGTTAAAAGGATGATTATAGAAAAAAAGTTTAAACGCGTCAGTAAATATTAGTATGAATAAGGAATAATTGCAAATTTCACGGCTATGGCAAAATCGAAATCAAAGTGCGCGTAATGGGCAACTTAACGGTGCCCATCTCACTGATTTTGAACTTTATTTAGTGCTATCCGAGCTGCTAGCTAGATGAAAAGACTGAATGCTTCCATGATGACATTATCTTCTGAGCATTTAGCGTATCCATTGTCAATTCACAAGTGCATTGTTATGTCGGCAGTTTATAAAAGACAAAAAAACGAAGAGTCTTGAAGCCAAACGTCTGCGCCATACCAATAGCAAAAATAAATTCCAATTTGCGATGTGAGGTAGCCTGAACTGAAGTGAACAATTACTTTGATAATCACTACTTTTGGGCTGCTACCACACAACAGAAACTAACTTACTGCAAGGCTGCGATGCAACCTATGGGCTATTTGTATTAAAAATGACGTTCATATTTAACTGTATGGACCCTGGCAGTCCAGTAGAATTGTTTGGATATGAAAAAAACAACTGGCAGAATAGATATAAAAACTTCGAACTCTTACGTATATTTTGGTTAACAAATCTTATGAACCTATTTAAATATGTATGATTTAAGAGATATTCGAATATGACTACACATCAATATCCCTTTTATTAACCACACACCTGATAACCACTGATAACTAAAAAGGTGGAATATTCGACAATACCTCAACCTCTTCAGAAGAGCAAACCCAAAAACTGCATGACGGTGAACCTGGTTTGGGAGCGATGAGAAGAGTCGAGACCAGAAAATATTAATGATCTTTACAAATATTTTTTTCAACTAAGGCAGAAGATAAAGTGACTTTACAATCGTTTCATACACTAGTTGTACATTTTAAACTATGGGGGAAGCGTGCACGAGAGGGAGAGATTTATTCAAGTGATGCTACCATTTTTACCACAGAGCAAGTCAGTAAAACAACCAAGTTATTTGCAGAGCGGAGGTTCGTTGAGCAAAAATCCGGATTGAGCACAAAACCATCAACTCAGCGAATAAACATAAGTACTTATGAAAAAACACCAAGCAAAATATTTTGAGTTCAACATATTGAAATCAATATAAGTAAAATCGATTAGAACAAGTCATTTATAGAATGTGAGTTTTTACCCACATTATGAATCGAGATTCATATTTTCACGCAAATAACAGAAAGTATGCAATACTATCTTGAGTATGAGGAACAAAACATCTTAAAAATATAATCACACGGATTTTAGGTAAGGAAGAAAACAGCAATAAGATAATCGTGCATAATAACCCAATTTTGTTGCTATTTTAATTAAAAAAGCTATTTGAATTAGTAATCATTTTTTCGGAAATGCCACTTAATTCATTTTTAAACCAAATTAAAACTTGCCATTTTTTAATTTTTAGCACCTGTAAGTAGTGGGCGCTACCGGAGACCAAAAGCAGAAATTATAACAGTCTAGCCGCTCCTCCAATAAGCTTCCGTGATATCTGTTTCTATGCTATAAATGCACACTATTATTGTAAAGCTACGCTGATTCAAACAAACAAACTGTACGTTTAACAGACAACAGTCGGGCTTACCAAATAGATGAAATAATTTCTTCATTTTACTTTAATGACATACCTTTATGTCTTCGTCTGAAAATTAAATGCCACACTCTAAGTTTTTTGGGATCTATATTATGTCGGACTGACTGCAATACTGACACTGACACCCAGGTCGCAAATTTTAACGGCTTGCATCCATCACTCACATTTTCTGCAGAAACTGAAATAGACGCTGAAATTGCGTTACTTGACGGCCTTTCGTGAAAGCCAATGATAGATCTATCCTACGTAGGATATTCTTAAATAAAGCCCGGATCGGACAATACATCAAAATATTTACAGATTTGTTTCCTTAAATATAAAACGAAAAAAAAATAGGGTGATAACTGCTAGAGTACGACAAATATGCTATGCTACAATTGTCAAAGCAGAATTTCAACAACAAATGAACACACTTTGTGATACTGGATTCCCAAAAATATTTGACTTCAGGAATTTTGGCTCTCAGGCTAAAACGAGTACTATCTTGACCACAGAAAAGAGAAACATGTTCATAAGACTCATTTCCTTAGGCGATGAAACAAGCGAACTGATAAGACGAAGTCTGAAGACTGCGATCAAAGGTGCTTTCCCCGCGGTTAACTTACGCATTTTCTTCACGAACTCTCCCCTCCTATGATTAGGAGGTAAAGACCGAGTCATGTTTCGGGCCATATCCATGTGCATTTAATTTTTCAATTGCTCCGGTAAAGCACGATACATCAGCCGAACAACGAAGTGCCTAGAAAAGAGGGTGCCTGAGCACATACATTTACGGTTATAGGCATATGCGAGTTTTAAGTCATCTGCATATAAAAATGTTTTAGCAGATGTTGATATCGTGGATAACTCATGAATGTAAATGAGAAATAAGAGGGGACCTAGGATAGTGCCTTGAAAAACCCCACTGCTTATATGAGCTGGTTCTGATACTATATTTCGAAGTTGTACTACTTGAAATCGGTTGTGAAGATAGGATTTGAGGAAATCAAGGAGGGGGGGCCGAATCCCGTGACTCACTAGCTTCACGATCAGTCTTTTATGGGAAACTTTGTCAAAGGCTTTTTTAAGATCAAAGTAAATTGTTGCTACCGTGTTCCCATCATCTCGATTTCTGGAGACGAATTCCAAGAAAGTGAGATGGCAGGACTGACATGACTTTTTCGGTAAAAAGGCATGTTGAGAGGGGGGTATGAGATTTACATTCGTCAGTTGGTCTAACATTTGGTTATAAATTATTTTTTCTAAGATTTTTGCTAAAAACGATGTTCGGTGAACACCACGATAATTTTGGGCATTGGACCGATTTCCGTTTTTGTAAATTGGGGTGATGCATGATTTTTTCCAGATTTCTGGATAAGTACCATTTGACTGCAGTAACGAGAAAAGGTTAGACAGAAGTATTGGGGCATATGTCATATGTCTCAGTATGCAAGGAGGGATTCTATCCGTTCCATATGATGTGGAATTGGACAGTTGGCGGATAGCTTTCTCTACAGTTTCTTCGTTAAACAATATCTCTTTTAATACTAGTGCCGTCATTTCTGTTGGTTGGGGGATTGGTTCTTCCTCGACTGAATAGTTGGTTGAGAAAAACTCGTTGAAAAGATTTGCTATTTGGTTGTCATTTGTTATTACTATTCCTTGGTCATCAAGCATGATTTGGGGGCCTTGTTTTTGATGATTATTTATTTGCTTCCTGAAGATTTGGGCTGTCCCTTCTGGGGACTCGATTGCCCGATGTTCTGCTGCTATCGTCTTATTTGTTTCAATGTTCTGGGCTAACTCATGAATCTCTGTAATGCGTCTGAGCGTAGATAGATAACTAATACATGGGTCGTGGAGTTGTTTTTTAAGTTTTTTAGCCGTTTGGAAAGGAAGTTTGGGATTAGTGATTTCTTACATGGGGATCTCTCGTCAATTAGGGTATCTCGAATTAAATTAAGGGTGGCATATAATATGTTTACAGCTTCTAGAGGGGATGCTGTTAGGAGGAAAGAGCTCCAATCCAATGACCTAATGTAGTTATTCATAGATTCAATGTCAAGATTTTTGGGGTTTATAGAAGTGTAACTAGGATCAGGTCTTATTTTAATGTTAAGAGGGAGCACTGCTATTATTGTCTTATGATCACTATCAAAGGTTAAGCTGTCGTAGTGCGTATATAAGGGCCAGATATCATTGGTGAGAATAACATCGAGTATATTGTTTCCCCTGGTTGGTTTGCTTATTATTTGCGTCCAGTTATGAAACACAATTGATGATAATAATTCATCATGTCTGGATGGGGCTGATAGTTCTGTCCAGTTTATTTATGGACGGTTTAAGTCTCCTGCAATTATCTTATATTCGGTTTGGATATTTGATAAAATATCTAGTAGATTTGTAACGCCCGTGTCATCATTACTATATTCCGGAGGGGTGTACAAAAATCCAATTAGAATGCTTTTAAGGGTCTTGGATGTTATTATAGCGAAGCATGCTTCGCCATTGAACGTCTCCTGAAGAACCTCAAAGCCACTCTGCTCTATGGTAGATCTAATGTAGATCATACAACCTCCTCCTCGTTTATTCGCACGGTCCTGTCTATAGAAGGTGTAGTTTGCTATAAAAAGTGAAGCATTGGAGGTTGATTCGTTTACCCATGTTTCTGTTAAAAAGACTATATCGGGATTGTGTGTGTCAATAAAAGTCCTAAGTCGTGGAACTTTGTTTACTATCGATCTAGCATTAATAAGAGCAACACTTATGGTGTCGGATACAAAAGCTGGAATCTGTTGTGAAAAAATGGATTCCTATTACTTGGTTGATTGTGTTGAGGGCTCGTGTGCCAACTCGACTTTTCAGATCAATTTTTCTAGTAAGCTTTGAGAGGATTCACGTGTCCTCTGGTTTCTGTAGTACCGACATGCATCTTTTCAACCAACATCAACTGTGCACACTATCTACGTAAATTCAATTACCAAATGGTCTGGGTCGCTCAATGAGCATCCATGAAAACAAGATTCAGCCATTGTTTACATTGCAGTGTTGATTATCTGAAATAAAATATATATAAGGAGACCTACTGACACGCATCATAAATTTTCACACAGGGCGATCGCAAACTGAGTGCATCAGTGTCTCGAAGCCCACCTCGACGCCTATTAATAAATATAGAACTTCTTACCACAATTCTGATAAGAAGCTTTTTGGGCGAGTCTTCGGAGCATGTTTTTCGCGGATGATACCGTATTGCGTACAGGCGTGGTGCCCCTGGATGAAGAACGATAACGCATTGCAAAGAAGGGCGACCAAGCTAGTCAGCAGCTTAGGAGGTCTCCCATGCGAAAGTTGTCTAGATAGGCTCAGTCATTTTCCTCTATTATAGGTAATACAGAGGAGATATGATCATGGTGTTTAAACTCGTCAGAGGAGTAGACTGTGCCTTTCAGGTGGCTGAATTCTTGAAATTCGCGGTCGTCTGTACAAACTGAAGAAACACCATTCCAAACTAGAAGTGCGGGCCGACTTCTTATCCTACTGAGTCACTGAAGGCTAGAATAATCTTGCTTCCTCAGTTGTTCATGCTTAAAGTGCCGACGCATTTAAAAATAGGCTTTATATTACTTAACTTGCTAGTCATACATTTGGTAGACAACAGCGATTGATATAGTGTAGATATGGCTTTGAACAACATAAATGATCTGACAGCATCTATTTTTAAATAGAAGTTTCAAAGGCTCTGCCTATCCCCTTGATATATACTGAATTAATAAAGTTTATCTGTAAAGCACATCTTCGGTGCCGTCGAAACCCCGGAAGGCAGGAAAGACCTAACGAAGCCCCTTCTTTTGCAGTCACTTTTTGTCGTATGCGTGGTCGATAGTGTGCGAACTAAGGTGTCCTCAAGGTTTTTTCTTAGCACCCTTGTTCCTCCTCGCCTATATCAAATACTGTGTGGATGACCTGGGTTGTAGTGCCATCATTTTTTCTGAACTGTTAAACTCTGGAATCCTATCAGGTATGACACCAACAGGCAAGCAGTCTAGGAGAGTCGCAACTGACTTAGCAGTTGGTCTGCTCGTCGACTTTTTAATTTCAACAATAGTAACTTTGGGCTTTTAAGGCTCCGTATTGAAAGGATTAGCAACGATAATAATCCCTTTCAATAACATCTTGATGAACAACTTCTTTTAAATGCTAACGAACGGAAGGACGTCAATGTTAAAATAGCCTTATAGTTTTAACCATCTCCACAGTGCCTAAAGACAGCCAAACGTGCCTAGCTTGGTTTTCGTGCAAGCGGATGGCGATTTCTACCGCAGTCCCATACGCGTCAACTTGACCTAGACCCATTGCACTCCAACAGTGGAATATTTAGTGATCTGCGATTAGTTTTTTACTGCAGCAAGCAAAAATAATATGCAGCCTCTGCTTGGTGCCTTGATTGTTTGTCTCGACGTATTCTGCTGCAGCCTCCACACAAAAATCTTAAGCAACCAGACCTTAGGTAAGAGTACAGGAAATATGAAATCCGTAGCGCTTTCCGTTTGTCCTTATGTAATTCATCGCATCCCCACAGACAAGTCCTTTGTGATCTCTACGGCAAGTATAAATACAAATAGATTCCATTAGCTATTTTGATAGTTCGTTTCAACATGTTCTAATGCGCAAAGACTTTCACGGACATTTGTGCCATAAAAGCGCGTAATTTTAATTTTCCGCTCTGACTTGATCGATAAGCATGCCAGCGCTTGATTAGTTCTAGAGCAGTCCCCTAGCCATTTTCTTAACTCAAGCATATTGCACACCCCACACGGAAATATTCAGCAATCGGTTAAGACCTTTACCTAACTTCTTGACCCGAGGCGAAGTTTCTCCTTCAGGAGCGTCAACGAACACACATTGCAGCACTGAATATTACTGGACCGCTATCGTGTGACGTACACACACATCCTCGTCACACACGCCAACCATATCTTCTTTATTGACCTCATTTTTAACTGAATGTTTTTAAAAACTAATCCAGTTCCCATGGCTCTCCTCCTTTCTTACTTCCTTTCGCACCACCCGCCAGTGAATATATCACCATCCATATGTTTCTGCATGACTTAATGCTTCATCTTCTATCCACAGTTATATTTAACAACGCAGGACAGAGGTCTCCTTTCATGACAGTAATATACGACGTACGTTCCTATTGTGGTTGTGCATTTCCCTAGTTGCAGGTAACACTAATTTAGAAAGTAAAATAAAAAATAGGCCGCCTCCGACTTCATTTAATTTCAGCCAGGACAACTGAGGAAGGAAGTTTATTCCAGTCTTCAGTGATTGGGTGGGAGAAGAAGTTGGCCCGCACTTCCAGTTTGGCATGGTGTTTCTGCAGTTTGTACGGATGACCTCGTAGACCAGGGGTCGACAACCATGGCTCTTTTGATGATCGCGTATGGCTCTTTCAGAAATTTCAGATTTTATGATTTTAGTTGCTCTTTAGGGGTCTAAGTAATGATTTGTACTTGAATCACTACAATCATCAGGCCAAATCCCAGGTTGGAAGTTAAAAGACACAAGTCATCTAAAGGAGTGATTTATTATGTACAGAACTCCAAATTGCAGTCCCAGGTGGCAGTAACCAGATGCGAAGCCAGCGCTAGTTTTGATTGCGCCCAGCCAGACTTAAGAAAGCTCGAGGCAGTGGTAACAGCTGATTCAATAGGATTGCGGAGAAGGTTAAATTGTTCTGTTATTGGTCTCTTGCAATTTTCCGAGAGGATGTCGCTTACAGAGGCCGAGGGGTGGAGTATTTGAATGGCCCGTAGGTATTTGGACGCCTGTGTATGCTCGGGTGTGGGCGTGACTGAATAAACTACGGTCGCCAGTGTAATGCTTTCGGGGCCGCGAGAAATCCGAAGGAAAGGTGACATTAACACAGCTGTTACCGGTTTCCCAGATGCAGCTGTGAGGTCAAGCCTCGAGGACAGGAGTGTCAGTGCAAGAGAGCATTGGAACAGTTGGTTGTGGCAACATAGGACTTTGGGACAGCGGGTCTTGGAGGACGAAGGGGGGGGGGAAGGCACGCATTGTAGCTGTCCACCTCCAATGACGTGTCGCCACAAGCTCGCTAAATAACAAACGCTCTACTTAAGCATGACAGCCCATAGACTTGACCTCAGCTTGGTCTAGGTTACGCTGGCAGACAAGGCTATCTTAGGCGCATAGGCCGGCCTGCTATGTTAAATATAGCGCCTCGTGTTTATCTCCCCCAGACGCAGCAAGCAGTCCATTCCGAACACTTGCTTTGTCCTAACATCTGAATGCTTTCTTTCATCAGACGGATCGCACATCTTTGAACGCTACGTTCTCTCTCATTTGCCCAAAGTTTGCCTCTGCATCAAAGAGTATGGCGAAACGAAAAGGAGATGAGGATTATCGTACATTTCACTATGATTGGGCCGAAGAATTCGCCCTTGTGCAGAGAGCAGATTATGCGGTGTGTCTTATTTGCAATGACAAGATAACATCATGAAACGGTCGAATATAAAGCGCCACTTCAACACACGCCATGATACGTTTGCATCAAAATACCCTGTGGGAGATAGCCGAAAAAAGTACGCCAAGAGCTAATGAGCAGGATGCAAACCAGCCAGAAGCAACTCCACGTATGGACCCAGCAAGGTGATTAAAACTCCGCGAGCTTTGCTGGATCTTTATTAATAGTTAGGAACGGAAAACCATTCATAGATGGCGAGTTTCCTAAAACGTTCATGCTGGATGTAGCTGATAAACTTTTTGATGATCTTGCGAACAAAGACGAGATAATTAAATGGATACAAGACATGCCTTTGTCGGCAAAAACTCCTCATGAGCGAACCATCATGATAACAACCCACTTGGAGGAAATGAAAGTGAAAGACATAATTGCAGCACCGTTCTTTTCCCTGGCTTTGGAAGAGTCATCAGACGTAAGATATTTGGCGCAATTCAGTGTGATTGCAAGATATTATATTAATAAGGTTTATTTGTAAAGCACACCTTTGGCACCGTCAAAAACCCCGGAAGGCAGGAAAAAACCTAACCCAACCCCCTTCTTTCGCAGTGTCTGTTGCAGTTGTTTTGGTCTTTTGCTAGGTAAATAGTGTGTGAACTAAGGAGTTTTTTTTTCAGTGAAAAAACCTGACTTCTAAGGTAAAATACTAGAAAAACATGAAATAAAATAACTTTACATTGTACGTGCTACGGTTTTATAGTAAGAAAACTTGGGGTCTGAGAAAACTGTCTTGCCTTTAACTGAGGTGGAGTGAGCCACCGTCAGTTTGAAGGCGAAACATAATCAGCTGAGGGCATCGCATCTTCCGTATGCATGGGTCTGCTCGATACGGAGATTACAATCGCTGTCCATTGGCAGGATTTTGATGATCAGATGGGACGTTGCAGATGCCTAAGGTGGGTCGAGGCAGCTGGAAGCTGATTGCGAAGCACCATCGTCATTCAAGTGCATCGGCAGAAGACACTTGGCCTTTCGTTTGTCGAATATCTAAGTGAGATGGAGATTTACATTCTAAGCATTTATACTTCTGATACATTATAAGAGGAAACAATATATATTTTAGTATAGTTGCAGAGAAAATTATTTTCGTTCATAATAATTTTTTATAAACATTGAGATGTTAGTCGAAGAATATGGGATTTCTGGCGCTTCTCTGTGAATATGAAAATCGACCCATCCTTCGCTTCCAGAAAGCTCTTTGTGCTCAGATATGCGACAGGCAGCCTGGCGAATCGATATCACTGGTCATCTGTGTGATTAACTTTATTGTTGCTCGAGCCTCAAATAATCGACAGCTTTAAACACTGGTCGATTGAGTGGGAAATAACTATCCTGGTTTGATTTTGCACAGCAAGGTGCGTTGGTTGTCAAAATGGAAGGTGCTCAGCCATTTTGCAGCTTGCCTGAACGAAAACCGGACGTCCCTTGAAATGAAGGGCATTGAGCATCCTAAGCTAGCCAAAACTGAGTGGCTCCTAATGTTTTACTATCTGGTGGATATGACCGAACATCTGAACCAACTTAACGTTAAATTGCAAGGCAATGGCAATGCAGTGTTATACTTTCAACAATCCGTGTTTGCTTTCGAAAACAAGCTTGAACTCTTCATCATAAATCTTGAAACAGATTGATTACTACATTTTGAAAATCTAAGAAAATATGAAGATGCATGCACAGTAAGTGAGTACACTCAAAACTTTGGAATTCGGAATTTGGAATTTATATTTTTCAGCGCCGGTACGGCACTATCTATACAAAGTTAATTTTGAAAAAAATAAAAATTCAAAAAATAATTTGACAATATGTGCAAGTAGACGTAGAAAGTCGTAATAATGTCAGCAGAAATTGTCCTTTTGGGGCAACATTTAGCAATGTTTTGCAGGTAATTTTGAACTAAAAACGAAAAATTATGGCAGTTAAAAAAAACTCTTACCATGAAAATGGAGACAGTGTTCAACGGGCCTCCATGTTCAAAAAGTGTGCAATAGAAAAAAACTGCTGAGAAAAATAGTAGTAGGAAAATAGTAGTGGTGAGTAGTCAACGAAACTGCAGCATTTTAGACTGAGTACTTCCGCGTGGCTTCGTTTGATTCAGCGGTGGTTAATGGAAACATCTAGGTTCTCGGGGTACACGAGGCAGAGAGAATAGTTTCAAGCGGATCTCCTAAATTCCCGATGGTCCTTTCTCGGGGCCATGGAGAAAGCTGCTCGGAAAAGATGAAGAGAATAGAAGGTTAATAGAGTCAGTGTTAAGATAAATGTGCAGTCTCTGTTTGAAAGCAGACAATCTAGTTAACTACATAATTTCGATTGGCAAGTTATTCCAAAGAATGCTATCTGGAAGTAAAAAACAAAGCGCGTTTACATGAGGAAGATGCAGGAGGGGGTATAACAAGTGCCGAGTTTCTTAGGTTGTAGGGACGGCTGACGGGGGTAATGACAGAAGTTCTGGGTAAATTTGTGCAATTATTAAGCCGAAAAAGGAGACAAAAGCCTGCTTCCAATCTTCTGACCCAAAGGAACCTTAGTTTTGTTAATTGACATCTATTTGAGTAGTTAGCATTAGAAGCTGTCGGATACAGCAGTTTTCGTGTGAAATTTTTTTGAATTTGTTTAATTTTTGAACGGCTACCTTCATTCAGAAGACCGAAAAAGGGGCAACAGCATTCTAAGATGGGGAGCATGAACATACGATAAAGTCTTAATTTCATTTCAGGAAGATAGAAATTAGAATTATTTAAAGAGTACATTCAGAGGCTTATTATACTAGCATTTGAAATAATTTCATTGAAAAATATACTCTATGGCTCTTTCTGAAATATATTTCCAAATGTTTACTTTTTTGGCTGTCTAAGTTAAAAAGGTTGGTAATCCCTGTCGTAGAAAATTATAATAAAGTCTATTTGCAAGGCGCATCTTAGGCACAGTCAAAATCCTTGAATACAGGAAATAAACCTTAGACGATTCCGATCTTTTGCACACAATTTTGGGCTCCGGTTCGGTTTTACGCTTAGTCAATATTTCGAAGGTAAAAAACCTGTCTACAATGGTACAATAATATCAGAACCGGAAAATAATATTCATGCAGTAAAGGTGTTAGAGGTTTCGAAGTACGAATATTTCAGGTCTGGAAACAGTCTGTCATTTATGAGTTTTTGATTGATCCTCCTGCAGTGGTATATTCATCCGCAGTCAGTTCGAAAAGTAATCTCATTTGAGGGAATTCGAGACAGCCGAGAAAAATATATATGTATATTTAATGGTTACAGGCAAGAAGCATCTCGTCATTTAGCAGTGAATACCTTAGTCACCAAACTGAACTATGTAGGGAAAAAATAATGCTTAGCATGCCACAAATATATACTACCATTAAAAATTAATAAAAAATAAACATAAACCAATTGTTTGCATGTATTTTTATTGATTATATTTGTAAGCAATCAAAAAAATTATAAGTCAATTCTTGGTAGAAATTCCTTGTGCAGCCGCCAGGGGAACGCGTGAAGCGCGCCTTTCAGGCTCACCGACTCCTGCATTTAGGGCAGAGGACGTATGGGGCGTCAGGAAAAAACTTAGATCGTAATATTGCTGTAAAATAAAAAAGTTACGAGGACAAGTTGGGTCGCGAACTGAAACCTTGGGAGAAGACACTGAAATGGGCTCTAATATCATCGCCAGCCCCCAGCCCGACTAACTGTGAAAGCGTGTATATAGAGGAAGTGTGCCCCAACCTCGAGCGAGGTTATTGAGGTTCAATTTCTAGTGGAACCACCAACACCAACTAAAAAAGGGTTAAGCAGTGCAAATGTGGGAATTTCGTTGAAATCACCCTATTTAAAATTCGTAAGTAAGCGATTTTTCCGTGGTTAATTTAAAAGCCTAATTTTGCTCAATATACAGATTTAAGCGGTAGTGGTGTGCAGTAACTTTCTTAGGCCCACTCTGGAGTTCAATGTCATCATCAATTCCCTGGATCAACGAATGAGGTGTAGAAAAGTGGAAGATTTTGGGTAGTTCAAACTTCTTGAAAAATTTAAGACGGTGGCTATAATACATAAGGACCTTTTAAAAACCCCACTTGGAAACTCTGCACAATTTAATTTTACTTTCGGAAAAGATCTAGTAATGTGAAATCATTTAAAGTTTGATATTTGATTTTGAGCTCGATAAAAAGAATCATTTCAACAAATAGCTATAGTGATTTTTACTAACCCGCCTGCGGGCGTACATAAGTGCTATGGTCTTGTTAGTCATTAAACCAAAGCTATTTCCTTATTAAATTGTAGGTCAAGGGATTGGGAGAAAATTCCTCAAATTGAAAACTTCCGTCCTTTTAGTTGACTTATCAGCGGTGTCCTCAGCTGCTTATCAAGCAGTTGGTGGAAATAATACTTCTCCTTACAGGTCCTTCTTGGATAAAGCCATAAAAAACACACTATCATTGAAATGTAATAGCCAATGAGCAGACCAGCTGCTGAGACTGTTGAGACTCTCCTGAACTATTTGTCTCTCGGCATCAACCCTGATAGTTCTCCGATGTTTACCGTCTCGGCACTGTAACCCAGATCGTCGACGCAGTCCTTGAGATAGACAAGTAAGACCAAAAGTCCTAATTCAGAGCCTTAAGACACACCACTAAGATGGCAGCTGCCGATTTTAAGGTACTGACGCAAGTATTTCTGTGATCCCTATGAACAGGCTTCTTCTTAATTCCATTTCGGATAATTAATGTACTAAGCGTTAATATGAGACGCTGTCAAACGCCTTAAAATCAGTGAAGATTATGTCAATTCAACCATCTTTGTTCTCTGAGTGAGTCCACTGTTCGGTCGAAAGCAGTAGGCTGGAAGGGCAAGAATGGTTCCCTCTGAAGCTCCTCCAGGAGCTATATTGTCACCTTCTCAATTATAGATTCCTTAAGTTTACTATATCTGCACTATCAGGTATATACTTGCCGTATTCCTACTTCAAGATGCACCTGTGGTTTTGAAAACTCACTCGAAAATATAGCCAATATATTGTCCGAAATAGATGGCACTGCCTCCTCAAGATTCTGCACCCCCTGGTCCCTTACAGATCCCGAGAAATGTAGAAAGCCAAGGGCTGGACAAGCGTTTACAACACCCTCGTTGACATTGTGTAACAGAAGCTATATCGTCCAGGTGAACACCGACGCATAGAGCTGGCCACATGACACGCTCTCTCGTGCTTTTTAACGTGTTTTTGGCCATTATCGTACTTATGAAGTGCGACTGGGTTCTTGACCTTGAGTTCGCTATTAATGTGGTGGGATAACTTTTTGGGCTTATTTTCCACCCGTTGGATAATATTTGATGGGCAGCTCATCATTGACTGGCAGACAAATTTCTTCACCGCCATTTCTTGGAGATGAACTTCTTCAAGGATTACTGATGCCCTGAATAACTTCCATTTCTTATTTCCACCACGTTAGTCTACCTTCAGGTCTCTGGCTAACTAGGCAGGGCAAATAATCGTCTTTTGTATTTTCGACGGAAAAATAGCGCTCAATAAGATAAAGTGTAATCGTCTGAAACGATCTGCAATCGTCTTCTAAATCTTCATTTGGGATAAAGTAATCCAAATCCAAATTGTTGCTGCACATAGCACCTCACCCTTTCATGGCACAAATGTTCGGTTGTGGTTGTTGGTGACGATCATCAACCGGAATTAAGCATTGACGGCCACGAACTAAATGTCCCAGTAGTTATCATGTATTTGGGTGTATCCTATTCTAATAGTCTCAATTTGTCAGAGCATTGTGCCCTGATAGTCTCGAAAGCACGCCGAACCACGGGATTTATCCTTAGAAATTTTAAGACCATAAAGGTTAGAACTAGAATTTTTCATATGTACGTGAGACCTAGTCTTGAATACTACTCGCCCCTATTAAGTCTTCTGCGCACTAGTGAACGGAAGAAAATCGAATCCGTGCAGCAATTCTTCACTAGAAGAGTTTTCGCTACAGAACACCGTAACTTTGTCTACCAACAAAGGTGCGAACTTATGGAGCGAAAAATACGGCTCTCCAGTCAAATAGACCAACGATTTCTCCGCCTACTGTTCATAAGTCTGGTCGTAGTTCCAATAGGGTCAATGCACACGCTAATCCTACACCCCGCATGTCTGGTAATATACCCACTTACGTCAGTACACCCGTTATTCCTGGCCCCCGGATGGGTTGTCATAATCCCGTAACCATCAGTTCACCTGCTATCCCTGCTCCCAAATGTACAGTCATAGGCCCATAAACATCAGTGCACCAATAAGCCCATCCCTCTCGATGTTGGGACCTGCAAGCCCCGCCACTTCACCATCTACTGCGATTACAACTAGTCTGAATACATTCTCTGTCCAACGATCGATCAATTCCGTTGCCTTTAACTCTGCAATAAGCTCGGCAATAATGTCGCCAATACCGTCGAAGAATTTTGGCCGACCGCTTCCCCACCACAACCTAGCTCCTCCCTTGACCGTGCGAGTCATATTATTCCCGCGTATAATGCGTTATCGAACACGTCGGGCCTGAACCACGAAAAATTAGATTTGCACGGAGTTGCCGTGCAGGACATTTACTGATTAATACAACTAGTCCCTACGAAAACGGCCCCAACGCTAATTTTATACCACCGTTTCCCCTTTTCGTTCCTTTACCCATCCTCTACCACCCAAACCTGCAAACTTCTACCTGACTTCTCGCCTCCCCCCATTCCTCTCCTCATTTTTCCCTGCCAGAAAGCGAGGCCCCTAGATATCTCAGACCTTATCAGCCATCCATTATTGGCTACCCATATACAAATAGCTCCATACCCGTCAGTACTTATTCCACAAATAATAACGGCCTACAGTTTGCCTACCCACCCTCAAATTCTTTTTTATGAATTACGATAGAAATAGTCCTGTCACTCGAAAGACACTAGATGCCATAGTGCTTAATGCCAGGTCCGTTATAAATAAAATGGCTCAACTTCGAGCTATCGCTTTCGAGATGATGCCCGATGTTATATGCATAACAGAATCTTGGACCCATCCAATCATTTCTGATTCCTCCCTTATCATAGACGAATATGATTTTATCGTCACGATCGCATTAATAAGCGTGGTGGTGGTTGTCTTCTCTATATTAGAACGTCATTTAGGCACTTTCCGTTTTATATAAATAGCACGTCCTTCTCTGGAAATTACTGTTTCGCTTCTATTATCCTGTCGCCCCGGCAAAAGGCGATTATCGGATGTGTATATAATCCTCCTAACTCTTCATCTGAAGAAGATGCAAATTTGTGTGAAATATTCAAGTTTATTTCAGAATCCACTTTTGAAGTTAAAATTATTGCTGGAGACTTTAATTTTCCTGAAATCGACTGGCTTTTAAACTTTTGTCCACCTAGGTCTCAGCCTTTCCTCGATCCCATTAATTTTTCTAACTGGTCTTAACTGGTTCGTTCCCCAACAAGACAGAATCATATCCTAGATCTGATTTTCACTAATGGTATTGCCCCTCTCTTCGTTGATTTTAAGCAGGACATCTCCCAAAGTGATCACATATTAATTCACTGTTGCCTTCCACTTCCTTCTACGGAAAAGGCTAGTGCTAGTCGTACCTATCATGCGTATGATCTCGTAGATATAAGCTCAATCAACAGTTTTTCTTGACTCATTAGATTGGCAGAGCCTCTTTTCCATTAATGACGTTGCATATCTTGCTAAAATCAAGTCGGTCGTTTCTAATAAAATTTAGGAATTTGTGCCCACTAACATTGCAAAACCCTGCGCACCAGAATCGACCGTACCTGGTAAAATTGGCAGCCAATGGCATTCATCCCCCTCTCCTCGACTTCATCGGCTCCTACTTGTCAAACCGCAGCCAGAAGGTCTTAGTAGCTAAAAGTTACTTCACTGCTCAGCTGATCACGAGAACTGTTTTTCAAGGCACTGTATTAGGTCCTTTACTCATCATTCTGTATATAGATGAAAGGTCGACTGTTTTCGTTGGTTCAAGGATATATGCGAATTCGTGCACAGTGTCATGCCTGTGTTGGTCGAAGAGATAATTCCTATGCCTACTGTACTTGCACTGACGCAGTCCAGCTACGCCTTTCATCCCAATAGACAGTGCTATAGTCCGCTTCTTCATATGACGCACTGCTGGACGAGCCAAAACAAGAGGAACAGAGACAGGAATCTGTCGACCACTAAATTTCCCTTACATGCTGTGCAATTTGACGTAAATCGGCAAGACAATCTCTGCTGGCAGGTCTTCTTACGGTTGACATTGATACTGACTGCTACATTATCTACATACTCTAACGGCGCCTATGCTGCGCTCTGCATGCTCCAAATGAATTAGCCAATCACCTTGCGCACGTTCATCCTGTCATACGCGCACTGTTGTACTGAGGCCAGCCGATAAAATTCACGCTTGACAATGTCGAGTTTTTTCGCACATCGACAGGTCGACTATTCTTATTAGGGATACTGACCTACTTTGAGTCAAGAAGTTATTTATTAGGACATAAACGATCAAGAATTGAACAATTGGAGTATCTTAGTTCGGCAAAAATTCCCATTTCGTTTACGATTGAAAAGTCGTGTTGGTGGGATATATCGGCCGAACAACGAGACGTCTGGAGAAGAGGATACGCGAACACATACCGGCCTGGTTAGGTAAAGGTGAAAATCGATCGATCTCAAGCTCAATCCTCGCACACTTGATCGATACAAACCACCAAGTTGACGCGAGAGAGGCCTTTCAGGTCAGGTACCAGGCACCAACGCACTACTCCTAAGGCCTGCGTAAACGGGTGCTAGACACAGCTGAGGCAGTGTCAATTCGTTTAGCAAAACCCGCTCTCTGCTGTCAAAAGATGCTGTGACATGCCGTCACCCTCCCGTGGCCGACCGCATATGAGGATCCGCACTGCCAGAAGCCACTACGTCAAAAGCTACGCAGCCCGGAACCATACTACCCACAGCTGCAGAGAACACGCAGTGCGACCATGCTGCTCACAGTCACAGAGAGCCCGCTGCGCGTATGACGTGGGTCGTGGGAACGTCCCCCCATTCCACACGCGTGACAACCCAACGTCCTCGGCATGCTGAGTCCGGCTCGCAGGAGACGAGGGAACGACGAGATGACTAATTACCCCTCCCCCACCTCAAGAACTATATAAGCACTGTACCGAACTGCCTGCTTAAGTCGCCTATTTTTCCATGTCACTGTAACGGCCTGAAGTGAATGATCGAAAAGAGCTGTTTGCCAACACGACTTTTCAATTGAAGTATCCACCAAAAATTGCACATTGAAGGCTGGATGATTCACTGATTAGTCGCAACTTTGCCATGCAGCGGCGGAATATCACAGAAACGCTTGAATCTGTGCCTTTGGCTAGTACCTGGAGTGTCCGCCAGATAAATAATTGCGTACGTATGTACTTGTTTAAGTTAGCGGTTAAAGTTAGTGTAAAAGAAATTATTCTCGGCATAATTGCATGTCCTGCTGCTTGGAATTTCTAAAGCCCACAGTGTGCACAAGTTATGAACGCGCCAATCCTGCCTCAAGCTAACGAGATGGAATTTTATATCCTTGGGTAGATTGTCTGGCATGTTTAATTTAGACTGTGGTAGTATATTTATTTTTCGGTAGACAGAAATGAATTGTACGTTTTCCCATCTGCCCGCTGGTATCATAAAATAGCGACTGTAATTCAGACATAGATATTTGAAGATGGGCATCCCAAGAAATATACGTCGAGTTGGATTGCTAAGACGCCTGCTGCTCTAGGTGACCCCTAAATATTTGCGTAGAGATAAGAAGGTCATATTTCACTGCACGTGAAAGTCGGATGAAAGATGCTACCTCAAACCAGAACATAGTAAAGAAAAGAGGGGAAAGAGAGTAAACACAAATCCGCTGAGGGAAAAAGACTTGATAGATGATGAAGCAAAGGCTGATCATCTTTCGAAATATTTCCGATCAGTCTTCACAAAGGACACGGCATATGATCACCCCACCAACGACACCGAAGCGGATACAATATTTGAGACTGTCCAATTCACCGAGGCTGTTGTTCTTAAGGAACTCGTAAGGTCAAAAGAATCTAAGTCACCAGGTACCGACGACGTACCAACCAAGATTTTAAAGGAGCTCGCCAATGAGTTGGCCAAACCACTCTCTATGCTCTTCCAAACTTCCTTCGAGACCGGATGCCTACCAGTAGATTGGAAAACCGCGAGGATTACACCGCTATACAAGGAAGGAAGCCGGGTCTCAGCGAATAACTACCGACCAGTCAGCCTTACTGCAATCTGTTGCAAAATCATGGAAAAAATTATCGAGCAACAACTTATGCAGTTCCTGGAACAAAAACATCTGCTATCGGATGCTCAGCATGGTTTACGTAGAGGTAGGTCCTGCGTTACAAACTTGCTTTACTGTTTTACAACGGTGGACTGAGGCAGTCGATAGTGGAAACTCAGTGCATGCTGTCTATATTGACTTCAAAAAGGCTTCTGATAGCGGGCCGCACCACCGCCTCCTTTATAAACTCAGCCGCATAGGAGTAAGGGATAGGCTCCTTGCATGGATAAAAAGCTTCCTAATCGGTCGCTCGCAAACTGTCCACATCAGCGACAAACACTCAGCCAAGGTTGAGGTTGAGAGTGGTGTTCCCCATGGCTCCGTTCTCGGCCCTTTCTTGTTTTTTGTCTACATCAACGACTGTGTCCGCAAACTGGATTGCGGTAGCGCCATGTTCGCCGATGATATAAAACTTTGGAGCGTAATTCGAACTGCGGCTGAGAAGTGCACTTGCAGAAAAATTTTAATAGACTTCAAAAATGGTCGTTGGACTGACTCTTACCGTTCAATGATAGCAAGTGCACCACCATTCAAGTCGGCAAATCCGGTTCTTCAAACGACACGGCTTACCGACTGAATGACATACCATTGAAGGTGTGAACCCCCAGAAAGACTTGGGAGTCTGGATTACACCCTCGCTTAAACCCTCCCTGCATTGCACAAAGGTAGCCAAGTCCGCGATGTCGATCCTATACCTCGTCACACAAGCTTTTTCTACCTTCAATGAAGAGTGCTTCAGAAAAGTTTTTGGAACCTTCGTACGACCGCACCTAGAATCCGCTATCCAAGCTTGGAGACCCTGGGCCACGAAAGACATCAACATCCTGGAAAAGGTACAAAGGCGCGCAAGCAAACTTGTTATGGGGCAGGGCTTGTAGCCTTATGAAACACTGCTGTCGAATCTCAACCACTTCCCATTGCGCTACAGGCAGCTTCAGAGGGACCTGATACTAGCATTCCGCGTATTACGTCTTCAAGACTGCTGTCTTATATCAGGGGATTTTTTAGAATAAGCATCTGAGGGGTCATCCTCTCAAATTAAAGGTGACAGGGGCCAGGCTGGACGCTCGGAAACACTTCTTTTCAAAAAGGGTGGTCGGAGCGTGGAATGCTCTTCCTCAGGGCGTCTTTTTGTCGGAATCGCTAGAGGGTTTTAAGCAAAAACTGGATCGATATAGAAGTGCACGATGGATCGTAACTGACAATTTACAATAATAAGACTACTTTTCAGGATACTATTTTTTTTATATCAATTCAAGTTTGCGATTTATAACGCCCTCCCACGCATAGCCTCATGCGAAGGTCTCCGCGGTCTACCCTTCTTGGCTATCTGCGTACCATGATTATCCCGCTAGCGATTTTATCAGCCAGACCTGACGGCCAAAACATTCACCCTTGGTTCGACCATAAGCGGACTGTCGACGATCTGGACGGATGACTCTCTTTTTCTATTTCCGTTGGTGGAGTCTGCAATCAGCAAGGAAGAATCAGGACGCGGCTTCCACAGGATGATGATCCTGGGAACCTTTACAATGCTCCCCATCTGAACCCCTTTTTTCTCCTAAATCCCACACATAACCCCCACAAGAGCGACAGTTTTTCGCCTAAAAATCCCTGAGGAGTTTTTTCCTTGTCTGCTCCTATTTTCATCCAATGACACAGGACAACTGGCCTCACTAACAGTCTGAGGAACAAATTTTCTACTTCCACTGCACATATGTACAAAAAGGGAACTCAAAGGAATTTCCCAGTAATATCCCTCAATATAATGATACTGATACAGTCTTGATTTATCCTAGGCAACCGATTAGCAAAGTAATTGGAGACTGAACATAGAGTCTAGCTGTGTGTATAAGTCCGGTCCTTTCACCATATGCAGGCTGCTTCCAAGTAGCGCAGGCTCTGATTTGTTCCTGTCCGAAAAAGTTCTCGGAAAGCTGTTTGGAGGTCAAAAAGGTGACTACTGTCTCGCAGCTTTTAAATAATCGGGGACGTGATACACTACATTCTTGCTTGCAAAGCCAAGTATGCAAACGCTAAGCGACCCTGGTTGCCAGCTGCCGTTGCGCAAAAAAACGAGTAACATTTTAAATGTCCAGAAAAATCAGTATTTATCTAACGTGTACACCTAGTGGCAGGATTGTCAGTCTGCGCTAGAAGTCGTTACGTGCATTTTGTTATTCTGCTGAGGCTGGCAGCGCGCACTTAATTTGTCCTTGAGGTCATTAGAGCAGGCGTCCAAACCGATATACCTGTTGATTCATGCCTCGTCTGAATGAATTCCTTCCAGGAATTCATTGCCTTTTCTAGTTAGATAAGTGTCGACAATCCGTACGTTCTCCCATGCGGATTTGTGGCCGGTTTTCACTGTGTGCATGGCCACCAGGGATAAACGGTCTCGTCTTCTGACCGCTGATTGATGTTGGTTGTTGCTGGTTGAGGCGTATTCCCCAGTTTGGCCACAACAAACTGCATCACAACTGGATTACGGAATCTTGTTGACAACCCTTTTTTCAAGATAGCCAACCCTGTCCTTAGGCTGTGTAAGCTGTGATCGTAAGATGATTGCGGGTTGATGTGTCACTTGTATCTGGCGTTTTCTTAGTTGTCTTTCGACAAGCTCAAATACATTTTTTACGTATGTGCGAGTTCGCTAGTTTAGTGTTTTCAATACCTGCTCAGCTTTGGAGTCTTTGTCCTTTCGTGCACTGAAACACGAAACTTCGTTAATATCCATTTTTGGAGAACATTTGAAAAAGCTATTTCATTTCTTCTCGGTAACCTTTGACATCAGAGCACTGTGTGTAACCTCAATTAAGGAGGCTGTAGAAGGGGCTCATTTTGTGCGAGACTGGGTAGTTGCTCTCAAAATGTAGGATGACCTGTGAATATGCTTCTTTACGGTAAATTGAAGTAGGGAGAGATCCATCAGTATTTTGATGAACAGGGACATCCAGATATGGGAATTTTCCATACACCTCCGTTTTGAATGAAAATTAATTCCTGAGAATATGGAATTAAGCTTCTTGTGGAGGAGGTCTAAATCGTTCTTCCTGATGATGAAAAACGTATCACATACATAGCACAGCCCGAATTTCGGTTTGGTTACGGGGAAAGCTATTGATTCTAACTTCTGCATTAAAGCTTCGGCCAGGAATCCATGAGGATCCCTTTAGGTTGTTGGTAGCATTGATCCAAGAAGGATAAGTTGGTATGGAGACAAATATCCAGTAGAATAGTGGTGCAGACCTGGAGTACTGCTTCGGGATCGACATGAAGAGCAAGACCACATCGAATGTGACCATGATTTCGTCAGCTGACACTTTGATTCATTTTAGCTTGTCTAGAAACGTTTTTTTTAAATTTTCAATGGAGTGGCAAGACACCATTTGTCTGTGTCATTGTAAGGCTTGTATTGGCAAGGCTTTAAGTATGACTGACAAAGACGAGTTCAATTGCTCTGTAGTTTTTGTTTGATGTAACAGAAGCGTCACTTGATTGTGTTCGAAATATTATCACTCATACAGCGTGAAGATACAGTAACGGACTTTTTCGGGACTGACTTTTAAGTCAATTTTGGCAGTAAATAATTTCGGTACTTTACAGTGAAGCGTGCAGGATAACCACGGTTAAGTAGGGCTGCTTTTGTACGGAAAAACTGTGCAGCTAGGACCTCACTGTAACTAGTATTCCTCGCCCTTAGAAAAAGATTATGCACGAGATTTTGTTTCTACCTTATTGGGTTGCAGTTGAATAGCGTTTGCGAACTGCATTAGATTCAATAAATCCTGCTGCTTATAATTTTTTTGGGTTCCGGCTTCTTTTCGGCTTCGGTCCTAACCCGCAAACGCTCACCCTATCCATGTTACTAACTCCTGAGTTGTAGCGCTCTAAAACCTCCGTTCAAAGGGTTCCCAGGGCTCCGCTTCTTCAATGTTCCTCACCTTGATCAAACTGCTTAAAACGAGTTCAAAAGGAGGGAACATTTAGTCAATAACATACACTGCTTTATGACGCCTATTATGACGAAAAATTGCTATGAGAAAAGCCTTGTGCAATACATATGCCTATGCATCTACAAAGTGGGCTGTAACATCTACCTTGGGTTTTGACATGAACCCACGAGCGGCTTGGTCGATGGTGAAATAGCTTACTTAGACGACTGCGGCATCATCTTTGAAAAGACACTCTGACTCGCCTCACCCGCTAACAGTGCTGCAATCGGAAGAATTGCAAGCCAAGACCAATATTACTGCTTATTTCTCGTTCTGAGCTTGGCCCAAAACAGGTTCTAGTTTAAAACAAGCATAGATAGCAAGATTTATTGAATTCAGAACAAAATGTTGGCCTGCGTACACGTTCGGTAAATTCTCGTCAGGCCATACAGGGGAGGTTTAATTTTAACAGAATTGATGGATCCGGTAGAGGAAGCCGATTTTGTGCGCGCAAAAGGACCTCCTGCAAGCCCCGAACTTGGCATGGCCAATAGTTACATAACTTTAAAAGTCAGTTTATGGCAAACATATGTTTTCAGCAACTCGTCATCAGACCAGACATTTGCAGGGGGAATGAACGCTGTTCATAACCAATAAAGTTTGAATATGTAGAAAAATCAATAACTGACTAACATGGACGCTGATTGGCCACTGCGGACTATGTCAGTTTGCGCAAGTAGGCCAGATCAGCGTGTTGGTTGAGAGACTGTCATTACGTAACTGCCTGCATCTTTCCGCACGCTGATTGGTTGCCGCGTGCAAGGAAAGACGATCTATCGATTTTTAAATATAAACCTCCCCTGCCGAGAATTTACTGAGAGTATAGCCTCGCCAAAATTTTCTTCTGAATTTTCGAATGGGAATTTATTGAATTCAACGAATTTCGCGACAACTTTTCACCTGCATCCCGTAGTTCTAATCGTTATCTGACTCATGCAACGACGGAATGCAAATGAAAAGCCGCCGCACTATTTCGGTATCAATAAATCCGGCTGTCTACGCTTGTTTTAAATTTGTACCGGGAAACAATGGCTTCAGGTGTCTAGTTTTTCTCTGGAAGCATAAAACTGCAACATTTCAGAAAATACTATAAACTCTTTACGTGAGAGTTTCCTAAAACTGCACGTTCATGTTACTCATACTTACCAGACGAACCTTAGGTGGCTTAAAGTAGTCACTTTCATCTGCTTGGATATGTATTTTTACCCTCTTTGTCCAATGTCAACACCCCGGCCACAGGCATTGGAAGCAATCTTGAGAACTGAACATTTAATCTACTGTTATTTGCATCGGTACACTTGAATCCGCATCGTGATGGTTGTGAACTCTACAAAAGGCCGCATTTGCAAATGCCAGTGTATCAAACTGGTCAACAGTCACCCATTTTGGCGACAATACTGTGAGGCGAACATATTGTAACGATTACCCCAAAACGGACGAAATTTGTTTTCCTAATTGGCCATGCATACGGTGCTTGCTGATCTCGCCTTCCTGAACTGCTAGCAGTTTTTATGATGGCTCCTGATACATTAAAGTGGCCGGCTGTTTGTGCCTTCAGACTTTTGATTCATTCTGACCATGGTCCTCTGCAGTACAAAGATTCCCCATTTCTGGCACATATGGAAGAAGAACTTTCATTTCCAAATAACATCATAAATGCGTTTTGTATTTTACATTTGCCAAACTTTGTTCTGCCTTGTTTAACAACTACGATAAATTGCATTCTACGCGCTTGATCTTACAAATATATCAAAAACTCGCCTAACTAGACTTCCTCCTGCGAACGAAAAAAAGATGAAAGTTCGTAGATGGTGACTCACATGGCCCGAATTGCAACTGGCTAGATTCGAGTGACTCAGGATTCGGTCTCATGAAAATGTGAGGAATGTAAAAGTACGAACGCGAGCAAGTGGGGGTGGACCTTTGTTGAGGCCAAATATAGGATTGTAACCGCAGCTTGTTTATACAAAACTACGGAAGTAGAAAGGTCACACCGCCACGAAAACCATGTCCAAGAGTGGGAATGAGCACACCACTCCAGCCCTCAAAGACAACCGATGACCATCGCAGGCGTCAAGGTTTCCGCTGCCCCACGAATGCTACACAGCAAAGATGTCAGCAACACTCTTTATAACCCGAATATCCGAACTCAGCGAAGCTTAATTTCGTTAATCGGCCGAGACTCTGTGTTGCATGGTGCGAATATGCTAGGCATCGTGGCTTCTTAAGTTGCCAGTTAACCATTCCACACACCTCAGACCGTACACAGTTCAAGTTGTGTTAGGCAAATAGATGAGTAAACATATACAAACTCTAAACGCCAATATGTTCTTACAGGAGAACAGACGATACGTCCCCTCAGTTTCGTTTTATTGAGGGAAAAATAGCCAAACGTCTTTGGGCTCTCTGCTGGTAACAGAGCGGCCAAGAAATGCATCGACACAGCAGAAAAATTCAAAGGTTGTTTACATAATTGCAGGCAAATAGACACCAGCCTTAGGTTTATTTAAACGAGTAAATATACGACTACTTACTTATTAGAAGTAGTGGTTACACTTACTTTTAGAGCCAATCCCGGGTCTGGCATTGTGGCCTGAAAGACATCGCTTCTGGTTGGTAATGCTCGGGAGGTCCAAGGTAAGCTGCATACCAAATGGATCTCCGGGTTTGGGTTACCGCATTCTGCGCATGCTTGAGTACCTTCTGCGGTCAACATGGGCTTAAGTTTGACGCCATCTATACGCCAGGGACAGTTAATCACAAACAGAACGTAAATGATGCAATGCACAGCACTCATCAGAATTATGATGTCTTCAAGCCATAGCGTATATACCAGAGACGCATGACAGCTGAAAGGCATTAAATACCTGCATATGATCGGTGTACACATGTTCTAGAGACGCAAATAGTTCGCGCCAGCGATTTGCACATCGACTTAAAAAGTGTCATAGTGAGAGCCTCTACCTAGGGACGCGCTGCCATTCACTGAAATCTCAGCGGTTGTCTACGAAATAAGCTGCGATGATGGGGACTGGACATTGCTGACCCGCAAACAGGAGTACAACTCGAAAACTCGGGAACTAGACGTTGGGGGAACCTAATCAGATGTCCAATCTTCTACCTCGAACCAGGGCAAATAAAAGAAGGAACGGCTCACAGCTGAAGCATGGCAACAAAATGCAAATTCAACCGACAGACATTTTGCCCCCCTGTAGCTTATAAACTCTTACGTTATTACGCCCAGGAAGCTTAGGACCAGCCAGTCACATACAACTTAGGAAAGCCGCGCAGAAACTGCCCGATGACGAACACACCTGACGGAGGAAACGAACCTTTACATCGAAAAACATCGGCAAAAGCTTGAAAAACTCGATAAACGGGAGGTCGAGAAAAAAAGTCACAGCATTCTACTTCAACCTCTGCTCGATTAAGTACATTTAACAATGGCAGTGGTAAGACGAATAAACCTCTTCCAGCTAGCCCTTCTCGAATTATCAACCCACGTCCCTGAACATTGCCAATCTGAGCTTCTACTCCAAAAGTCACCTGGTTGGCAGGAAAGAACAGCGAAAAGGCAGAATACGCAGATCTGCCTATAGTTTGGGAAGCCAAGGCCTTTTCCTTGCCTCTCTCTGCCCAGAGCCAAAGCCTTGTGAGAAATATTTCCATCCAAGCAAAAGGCCACATCTTGTGGGATGTTCCGGCACAGCAGCAATTCGAGGCCCGTCCTTCGTCCAAGTACATTAAAAATTACTGATCAGTCAGATGGGGGGAGTTACCTTGTCCACAGAAACGGAACCAAAACGAAAAATAAAAATCATTCAAAAACAAAAGATACACAGCAAAATCCCTTGATCGTGAAGACGGTTAAAATTCAGCAGCATCGAAAGAAAATAGACGGGACAGACAATGTTCGTTTGTGGTTTTCATGATATGAGATGTGCACGGCACGAGCAGTCCAGTGCATGATTTTGTGGGGTGGGGGAGGGGGGGGGAGAAAAGGAGCTTAAATACCATCACCAAACGGAGCAGGCTGTGGTTTTGTGAAGTGAATGAGGTTGTGAATGTACCACCCAGAGAGAGAAAGAGACGGCTGGAGGAGGAGGAGGAGGAGGGTGCGAATGGAAATGGCGCTGACTCAACCGAGGCTCAAATGTTGTCCTGCACGACAATTAGGACGTAGTTCGCTTCTAAAAAAACAGAAGATAAAAGCAAAAAAGAGAGACATGGTTAGTGTGTTGGGAATTTTTGCAACAGTTCTGTCGCCAAGTTCGAAGAAGCCTCTGCCTGTGACATTGGGGGGACGTGATCTTTTTGAAGAATACGCGGAATCAGTAAACTTGTCTGACTAGAAAAAAAACAAACATGTTTTGCAAAATCAGAATTCCGAGGTAAGGATCAGATATCATGTTGTGTTCACCAGAGTGAGTTTATTTGTTCACTAACGCTTCAGACAGCTGGGCCGGCTGTCTTCTGGCAACGTGTTATCTAACTTTATCGATCAGTAATTTCAAGTTGTGGCTGTACCTGTCGACCGTAAGTTAATCGATTTTTTCTTCGCTCGCTACTTGTCCCATTGTGCATAGTTTGGACTAGCTTCAAGGCAGTTAGTGTTGCGTGGCGTTTCAACAAGATAAGATGCTGGTGAACCTGCTTTCTCTAGCATAGGTTTCATCACGGAGCTGTTTTTGTTCGCAGTTCATAAGTTTGGTTTGACTTTGTCCTGTCCTTTACTCACGTAATGCCGTAGGACTTCGTAGGTCGCGGGAAGGTCCAGATGCCTGTTGACGAAGTTGGCATCTGAGTAATATGCCTTAAACGTCGGTCTTTATGCTTTTGAGGTTCCCCGGCCTACGATAGTTGCTTATTGAATATCGAAGTTGTGGCCGGTCTCTCCAGTGTGTATTGCAAGTTACGAGTTTGGGTCTATTCTTTAAGCCACCAATTTGTGTTCGTGTAGGCGGGTCTGCAATTACGCTATGTTTATCCAACGTAATTGTAGCCTCCATCGTTGCAACGTATTTTGTAGACAACTACAGAGGTTTCAGTAGTGGGCAGTCTGTCTTAAGGTTGCATAACACGGCGACGTATTGTTGCCTCAGGTCGATGGGCTATGCCTACTCCAGCGGGTTGGAGCAGCTAAGAGGCTGCTTTGGAAAACATTTTTATGTAGGGAAATGACCCTACAGACTTCGGACTGTTGTCCTTTCATCCAAAATTACAGCGAACAAGTAAACTCATTCCGGTGAGCTCAAAATCTGACACATTTCGTGATACCCGCAGACGGCAGCCACGCATGCAGACCCGATTGCCCTTCCGAAGACGGGTCGGACGCAAAAGGACGAAATTAAGTTGGCATCTCGGTACCTTCCACGTGTCGTCAGCCCTTGGCTCAATTCTAGTCTCCCATAGTAGCCTTTAACTTCAAAAACCGCTGACTAAAGAAAGTCTTTTAGTTAGCATTTTCACTCAAAGGGACGGTTGAGTAAGTAAAAGCCGTTAGCAAGAAAAACTAACAATATTTATACCAAAACAGACCCCCTATGAAACGCCAAATTCATGGGAGACAACCCCCTAAGCGGGAGTACATGTCGGCGAGACTATAGGTTTAGCGTGCTGTCCAAAAACGAGGATACTGCAAAGCCATGTTGCTGTTCGAACACTATTGAAATAAAAAACACCGGATTATTAAAGAGCACTCCCAGATACCGTTGTTCAGGAAATTTCCTCACGCCCAAGCATTCGGAAAATATCACGTCCTTGAGAAGGGCAGACAGTGGCGGCTAACTGACCGGTCTTTTGGACGCATTCATGAGAAGTTGATTGGCAGTTTACAAAGTCAGTCGGCGGGGTGGACGCCTAACAAAGAGTAGTAGGTGGGTGGCTTGAGGGAAACAATGGGTAGTAAAACGCATGACTTCCTGATCTGACTGTGGGAAGAACAATTTTGGCGCTTTGATCTGCTCCTGGGCGTCACCCGTCCTGCAACGTTGAGTACATCCGGTCGTAGTGGACAAGCGACAAGTGGCTCTCAAGTGGTGGCGCGTATGCAGTGATGTATATGGCTGCTCAAACCTCGCGCTGGTCATTTGTGCGGAGAAGACAGCAGTAATGATATCTGCTGGGTATTAAATAACCACTGTCCGGCGAACTAAGTTCTAAGCAGATTTTCAGATTACTTACTTGTTCCGATTAGCTCCTGTTGTTGGATGAATCAGTTTCACGGATGTCACGAACAGCGGCGGTCAGAAGCGAGCTCTTCACAGATGTTAACCCATTGTTTGTTCCAATGCCGCAAGCCCTAAACGGTTACGAGGCCCATCCGTTCAACGTCCGACTTAACGGTGCTGAGCCATGTCTTCAGTTGACCGCCTTGTCGGTATCGCCAGTTTGCACTACGAGAAGGGTTGACGACCAATCTGCAGAGGTCCATCGATGGTTTGCGCAGAACATGGCCAAACCATTCCAATCGTCGATGCTGGATGTACGATGCTAGACTTGGTAGTTTGAAACATCTGCGGTATAGCTCAACGTTGGAGATTCGATCCTCCCAGAAGACTCTTAAGGGGCGTCGAAGACACCAAGGGTCAAAAACTTCGAGCGATAGGACATCTGTCGTTCTCACTGGCCATGTTTCGCAGGCATATACTAACACCGGCCTGATTTATGCCTTGCATATCAGCAGCTTAGTACGTAAGGTGATGTCTGAGCGAGACCAGAGTGGTCTGGCTAGCAGCCTAAATGCATTTCTAGCCTGCGCGATTCGGTTCTTGATTTCGTCTTTGGCCTGTCCATTGGCTAGCATATTCGAGCCCAAATAGCGGAAGCAGCTAACTTCTCCAATGGGTTGACCGCTGATAAACAGTGGTTGTGCTGTGCCCAGATACGTAGTCAGGAGCTTCGTTTTGCGCACATTAATTGTCCCACCAACAGTTTAAGCGAAGCTGGTGATTCGATCTAGCGTTGGCTGTAGTGACTGAGGAGTTTTACCGAGTACGACAATGTCATCGGCATATTCCAGGTCCGGTACTCTGAATTCGGAGCTGATTTTACATCCACTGTCAGGCAGGATTGACTGATGCATTACCCAGCCGATCACGAAGTTGAAGAGAACTGGAGAAAGAGGGCACCCTTGTCGAACTCCACAAGTCAGAGGGAAAGAATTTGACTCTTCACCAAGGGTTCTTACTCGGGCTGATGCTGTGCTATAGTAAGCTTTGATTAGATTGAGCAACTTTGGTGGGAGACAATCAGCAAGCAAGATTTGCCATAAAGCTTCTCTGTCGATTGAATCAAAGGCGGTCTTGAAGTCGAGGAAACAGGCGGTGATGATTTGTTGGTCTTGATATTTGGGCTTTAGTATGCGGCGTAGAATCAAGATATGGTCAATACATATTTTACCTGGAGGAAATCCTCCTTGGTTAGGACGAGTACGAAGATTGCGCTAAGTCGAAAATCTACGAAGACGGATAGTCGCAAACACTTTGGCGGCTATATCTATGAGGCTGATGCCGCGGTAATTTGAGCATAGTGCCATGTCACCGCGTTTCGTTATCGGTAAAATAATGGACAGTGACCAGTCAGTCGGGATGACTTCGGTAAACCATATAGTCGAGTACAGTCAGTGTAGTGATTCCGTCAAAGCAGAACAATTTGTTTTGTAGGCTTCTGCTAAGATACAATCTTCACCCGCTGCCTTCCGAACTTCAAGTCTCTGTAAACCGATTCCAGTTTCGTCCTCGAAGGTGGCTTGCAGTTACTACCATATGGAATTCCAGTTGATAGCTGTAGTTCCGCAGGTGAACGTAAAGGCGGATCCAGTAGCTCAATAAAGAGCTCTCGCCATCGATCGATTTTGCCACATATCAGCTATCACTTGACCCGAGTTATCCCGAACGGTAGTTAGTGCAAGGCGGTTTATATTTGCCAGCGGCTTTAAGTAAAAGGCAATATAGCTGGTGGAAGTTACCAGAGTTTGAAGCTGATTCCATGAAACCAGCTAACTCGGTCCAATGGTTCTGACGTTGTCGCAACGTTGGCCAAGTCCGTATTTTCCGATGATGTGTCTCGTGGTCTCATCGCACGGGCCAGTCCTGGCATTCCAGTCTCCGACGACGAAGAGTAAGTCTCTAGGGAGTATTCTGGCTACTGTAGCTTAAAGGAATTCATAGAACTCCGTCTTAACTGCTGCATTCGCTTGCGATGTTGGGGCATAAACGGCAACCACAGACATATTTGCTATGATGCCTTTGAAGCGGGCTGTGGAAATCCGCTCTGAGATAGGCTCAAACGCTAAGAGAGTGTTATGCACCTTTTGTCATGGCTATTGCCACCCCATGCAGTCCTGTGTTCGTTTGTGGTCCGCTGTGGAGGAGCACGTACTCAGCATCCTCTTCTGGGACTTTGATTTCTCTCGTTCCGGAGTCTGGGAGACGAACCTCTGATAGACAGGCAACGTCTACTTTATAGTCCCATAATGCGCGTGCTAGAAGTTCTGGACGGCCGGAATCAAGCAATGTCCGCACATTCCAGCAACCGATGTTCAAAGTGTGTCGCGAACTTAGGGCACTGGCTTGCATATTTGAAATTCCGGGCACCAGACGACCACGGAGCGCGTCGCTTCCCGGGGACGCCCTAGCAGTACTGAGATCCACGATATTCGTATTGTCCATGAAGTTTCTTGGGAATTTTGTTACAGATGACGTCCCCGGTGTTACCTGACATTGCCCTCTGTTTGCCGTGAGTTTCCCCACGTTGCCCACAAACCACCGGCGGGGAGGTCGAGGGTTGGATTTCGGTTCACGAGTCACCTACGCACTTGCACTTGTTAGAGCAGAGATCATGATACAGTCGGCTTCGTTGGTGCCACAGATTGTACATCTCCATGCGAGACGAACCGCGGTAGCAGATATGGCCAGTTCAACAAATTCTCTTCGTCAACGGCGATGGCCAATAACGAAAGTTCAAGACTGTTTTGGATGTCTTGATGAACTGTCTCGAACCACTTTTTGAGTTGACCCCCTCTTCGACATCTCCAATTATGTAACATTGCCGGATCGGGGGCAAAAGCACTGAGCGCGTGAGTGGGGCGACGAAGAACGTGCTAAAAGTACCTCCCTCGTCATTTTGGGTAGCCTCGAATATCCTAGCGATGTCGTCGCAGCGAGTGTTGACTGGCTCATTTGAGACGAAGTTCGTCAACTTCACTGAAAGGATGGTCCGCAAGCAGCGGTACTCAAATGCCTTCGGTTTTCATTCATCTTCCGCGTGCATTCACGGTCATAGAGAACGAGAAACCGAACAGATACATAGTGCATACGAACCTTCATGTCGCGAAGAGTCTAACGCGTGAGAAAACTCGACGAGCAGAAGTGACTCGGAGGGACAATGTCGGATCGATGCTGCTCGCCGAGGTGTGGTTCGACAAGTCCCGGTCAATATACATGCCAACCTCAAAGAGCACCAACACGGTTTCAGAGCTTTCCACTCTACGTCGTCAGCCCTACAACGCGTCACGGACCGCATTGCATGTGGATTCAACAAAACGAAACCTGCGGACAGAACAGCAATGGTCGCCCTCGACCTCACTAAAGCGTTTGAATCGGTTACCATTGACGCCTTGATGACATCTCTCATGGAATCGTCTCTACCGAACGAGCTCTGCAGATGGCTGAACTGCTATCTCCGTGGCAGACAAACGCGAGTCAAATTTTCAGGCACACTATCAAAAGCCCGCAACTCTAGGACAGGAGTTCCTCAAGGTTCTGTCATTTCGCCATCGGTATTTAACATCTAGATGGCTGACCTCCCGAATCCCCCCCCCTGAAGTCAAAATAGTGTCTTACGCCGATGACATCACCCTGCTGTCCTCTCACCAGAACTTTTGCATGGCTGCCGATGCCCTAAATAACTACATCCCCAGTTTAGTCCGGCACCTAGACGATAAGCATCTGAAGCTATCTGCGCCCAAGTCCTCAGTAACTCTGTTTACTCCGGACCTCAACGAATACAAGTCCCATCGTCCAATTAAGGTGGAGGGCAATGACATTTCTCTGTCAGTATGCTAAACTCCTGGGCCTCACTCTCGACCCGAAGCTGGCTTTAAACCACCATGCTGACATCCAAGCCAGCAAAGCTAAAGCCAAGCTCAACACCTTAAAAGCATTGGTAGGTTCTTCTTGGGGCCAGGACACTGAGACGCTAGCCACGACATACCGCGCAACAGGCAAGGCAACGACTGAGCATGCATCAGCTATCTTTGCCCCACTGTTTAGCGACACCAGCTGGGCGAAAGTCCAACGCGCTGAGAACGCTGCTCTCCGCATCGCCACGGGCTGTGTTAACATGACCGATGTAGATCACCTCTATCAGGAAACTCAAGTCCTGCCTCTGAAAGTGCACTTCATCATGCAGGCAAAAAATCTACAGTGCGCAGTCCCATAACCCAGAATATCCGGGCAATCGTCTCTTAACTCGCCCTCCACCTGCTAGACGCATTAAGCAATCTACCATACGCGTACCGCCCAAATGCTGCATTGTACCCTACTAATCTACCGGTACCGGACCTCATTAAGCGTATCCACACCGAAACTGTCGAGCGAGTCATTAGCGGCTATAATCCCAACAGGGTCCTCAACGCTCCTCCGCCGGTCTTCGACGTCATGGCCAGAGAACGTAGGGCCAACCTGTCCAGAAACGCCAGAACCAGACTATCCCAGCTGCTTCCGGCTCCTCCACGCTGCTTAATTTATTCAAATGCCATCTCACCTCATGCTTCGACAACGTCACAGACAACTGTCCTGACTGCCTCCTGCCTTCCTACACAACGTGCCACCTCTTCGATTGCCCGGCCAACTCTACGGACCTCATGCCTGAAGACCTATGGCTTCGCCCAGACAAAGTCGCCGAATTCCTTCATCTTTCTTAAAAATTTTTTACCATGTATTGCTGGCAAACTAGGTTAAAGGAGTACGTTAGTACAACAACAACAAGTCCCGGTTGGACGTCCGACTAGTCCGCCGCCACATGGACGGTGTTTTCTGTCGAATAACAGCTCCCGGTTAATCAAATGAAGACAGTCTCACTACCCATCTGCCGTCTCTACTGTAACAGCGTATTTTGGCTACTGGTCGCCCTGGTCGAACAGCTTCGTACCCTACCGTTGTATCCAACGAGGTCCACTTTGTACTCTATAACATGACAGCGCAGGGACTGTGATTTATGCATGTATTAGTGTTAAACGAAAGCAGACTTGCGTTGCATCTACCGCGCCTTCTCTTTCTCTTTCTAACGCCCCCCCCCCATCCATGTGCAGTATTTTTTATGGGAGCACGTTCCGAATAATTCCTTCCGTGTCTCAATGTAGTCCCCGCGTTGGTCCAGCGTATCTATCATGCAGTCTACTGTTTTTTTTGGGGGGGGGGAGAGGGGCCTAATTTGCGTTGAGAGGAATCAGTATGCACGTGACACGGACAAACGAAGGCTTTCCCACAAATGCTGTCACTGTGCGTGCGATCTCGCCACCAGTTATCGGAACCTGGATTTACCATCAGCATGAGAGTGGGTGGAGATTAAGGTCAACCCATCGCAAGTTCTGTTGTAACGGAAGCCCAGGCCGAGATATCGCCGCCCAATAACGCCTTGTGTGAGTCCCCCAAGGAAGAACACGACAAGAAGTGTGCAACAACAGAAATCTTTGAGTGTAATAGATACAACGTATTTAGGACAACAAACGCGTGTAACACGATGTCTATCGGGCCAATCAGCTCCTTTCTTGACGTAGTCACCGGTTGGATTGACTAGTGGGTCAGTGAGTGAATGTAGCTTGCAATTCAAATTATCGACTGATTGTCTGGCGCGAAGCGGTCGCTCGCGTGTAGACTAATCGATAGCCTGCTGTGTATGGGCTATCGCTTGCAAGCTACTGCTTGCTAAGGTTGTTCGTTAGACCGTCCTTACAAGTTTAAACGGCACTGTAGTCTTTGAGGATATGCGTCCAGCTTGAGACGGTATCAGTTGACAGAATATCTCAAGCCAAAAGAGGATAGAGTCAATTTTCCATGGATTCTGTATAAAGTAAGACACCTACGTCACCCCCTATGCGTGAGAACGACTCCAGACGCCGCTTTAAAAACTAGCTGGGTTTAAGTGAGTGAGCAGCGCGTGCGTGGGACGTGTAGACGGCGGCTCTCGTGACACGTCAGCGAGTGCAGCCGCTTTCCCCGCCAGCTGGCTTAATCTTAGCTGTAGAAATAGTATAAGACAGATAAGCAGCGGATGAGGTAGTGCGTTAATACGAACTGTGGGCTTGCCAGCATGCGAGAGGAAGACAAAGCAACCGATTACGAGCAGAGCTGTATTCGCAGATAGGAATTCCTTCTGCCAAAATAGCTGCGTATTGATCCGCTTGATAAGAAAGTGTCGGAGAGAGAGAGATCAATCGGATCAGACGAGAAATCGGTAGTCACGATGCACGCTCTCGTGGCAACAGCGTGGCAGCTGCACCCAGAGGCCTTGCTCTGCGATGATACATCGTGAGGCACTTCCAACAACATCAAAAACGATATCCAACAAAAAGACACGATTTGGAAAAACGTTTCTGGTTACCTGGAGCGATCATGATCTCGTTCTTCGCCGTTCTAATCCGCAGGAAAGTGAGATCATCAGTCGGATCAAGTTCTTTAAGGGACTGGGAACACTTGCCGACCAGGCGCTGCACTAGCGCACAGTAGGTTTGGGTCGGACCGTCTTCCATTGTTGAACGAATGGGAACCCCTAGGTAAGAAAAAAAGTCGCTTGGGGAGGCGGCTACTACAAAGCATGTCTAAAAAGTCGGTGCTCGACATTTCGAGCCGTTGCTAAGCATGTTTCGAGGGGGCAAGAAATAGACACCAGGCTCGCTTCAGCTGGATTTCAACAACTCAACGTTACTATCAGTTTTTGAACACGAAAACCCAAACCAGGACTAGAACAGAGGAGAAGAGTTCGGCCAAAATTAATAAACAATACCCGCAGTTTTGTCTTAAAAACGAATGCCGGAGCACCACACCAGTTCGGGTTTAGTATGCGGATGATACCAAGGCTATTATCAGATGTTGACATTAAAAGAGCTTTTTAATGCCGTCGTCGCAGACATACAGTTTATGATAGAGGAGGAAGAAAACCATTCTGTGGCTTTCCTTGGTGTCCTGTCTACGTCAAAGATTGTGGTTACGTAAAAGCGAAGGTGGCCCAGAAAACGAGAAATCGGATTACAGTGCTGACTTTCAATGGCAACTAATTGTACATATTATTTATATGCCTTAGTAAAAATATTAAAAGTTTTGTATAACGTATCCCTTGTCGGTTGCCTGTTGGCAATTTAATTAATACTACGCAGTTATTTCGCAGTGGCTGAGAAACGTCGGCCCGAAAAAATATGTTCCGTTTATGCCCCTAAAGCCTCGAACAGACTGATTAACTCTAAATTAACAAGGAAACTAAAAATCAACAATCGTACTCTCCCATTGATCACTGCTTATTCCTTATCTCACTGAAGCATTTCGGTGAAGGGGCTTGTGGGCTAGCTGTAAGGAACGAGCAGACAGATTGATATGATGCTATGGAAAGTACTTTTAACCTGCTCGAACAAAAACTGATCAAAAGAAGCCCCTACGAAGTGGTGACGGGTCAGCACTACGTGAGAAGGTGAGCGTAAACTTTCACTCGCTTTGCGTTTCATGCTACCTACTGCAGAACGTGACCCCAACGACCGTGGCAACAATGGGGCCCAGTAAGAGTACTTCTATAGGTTATTCTTGTGAACTGATGTTCATTCTCTCCCCCTTCCTGCGAAGTCTTAGAGTAACTAGAAGGAAACGAAGGCCGGTTTAGATTAGCCCAGCGCATTAATCTACTTAAAAACTTCGATGAGAATGGACGCTATAAGATTTTGATTTGGGACTTTGAGCGTTTGCGGACTTGCAAACTAGTATCGGCGAACAGTATCATAAAAGGCCTGCAAACACGCGCAGGTAAATGAAAAAAGCCAAACAAAGAAACGAGACAGACGGCTAATGCCTTCCACTGAAAGGCACTTGTATGCCCAAATATTCAGTTAATAATGAGGGAAATTGGCAAGTTCCGTTGGTCATATATAATGACTAACTGTAATTATTTAAAATGCCATAACAGTAGATGAACGTGGGTACCAAATACAAGTTCCTCTAATCAGGGGCAATTCTGGTATCAAGTACTGAGGGATGGTGATCGTGCTTGCACAACGACGCTCCACAGTTTCCTCGGCGGAAAGGATGAAAACTGGTTGCCCTATTAAGAACTTATCATAACTCAACACCTGGGGCTGATGTCGGGAAGCATGGCATAGGTTTGTAAAGGTTTTAGTCACAAATATGAAGCTGCGCTAGTAAATAGCGTTTCAAAAATGCAGACTTATAAGCCCTTGAAAAGGAAATAAAGTTGGTTCCGGAACTCGTGTTTGCTTCTTACTTATAACTGGAGATGATTTTTGAAATAAAACACCAGCAATATTTGGCCACCCAATGCCTATCACAGTAAGGCGGCTTATGAAACGAGAGTTTGAATAGGTCATATTGCCAGCTGCAAGGCCGCGTGCGGGCTGCACGATGGTGGAGGTGGTGCCTCCAGAGCAAACCCCCCTTTAAAATGAACTTTTTGGAGGGCCGGCGGCGTCATGATGACAGTACCGTTCCCTTCAGATAGATGAGGAATGAGCAAGAATGCGGTTGTTGCTGCGGAAAGTCGACTATCAGTTAACACCTTACTTGTGCTCAAGCCACTGCACCAACATGTTTGGAGCAAAGCTTGGACGAACTGTCGCGTGCAAAACCGGGAGTTATTGGTTGCTCAAAAACCAGTCTGGACGCTCGACTGACACAAAGCTTTATCAAGTGACCTTCAACGACTACATCATTAATGGGCATCTGTCTGCGTCTGTTGGTCTGCGTCATCCGTACAGCGACAAAAAGCAACCCAGCATAACCAGCATGCTCTTCCGATCACTTCCGTGGAGGACAAGGAAGCTTGTAAGCGCATATTCCTATTAGTTATGCATATTGTAAATAAAAGGTGCGTGTCTAAGCACTCAGATATTGTTACAGTATAGAAAACACCATGCTACTATGCTAAGCTAATTCTGGAACATATCATGTCCTTAGTTAGACTGGAGACGTTGTGTAACTTCCAAACTATAGCTGGAAACGGTAGCAATTATATAGGTAGCCTGAAGACGGTAAAAGGCAGTACCTTGCAAGATAAAGGCATGGTAACCACTTAGCTAATCATACAGACAATACCTGGGGCTTTGCGTTGTCTAGCGAAAGCTACACCCTGTGACTATATGTTTTCTAACAGGACACAGGTACAGGCTTATAGTTGAGGTGCTTGATCTGCCAACCCACACATAGGACGCATGGGCCACAGACAAACAGGGGTATCTTACAAAATCACTATTGCTATTTTTAATTCTTTTATCATAGACTAGTTGTCCTAACCACAGCAGCAAATTTGCTTTATTAACTACACATAATTATAATCTAGCTGTTTGTAACTTCATTATGCAGTTTATACACAAATTTACCTGTTAGCTTACGCAGTCAAGTCTCTCAGCTAGATTTCCTAAGCTTTGATAGTTCAGTCTAGTCCTCAAAGCCTAGTCTAACCTTTTAGCCTATTGCAATCTCAGCAACACTAGTACCATACTTGTATAGCGATAAGCTCATACCTCCACCTGTTATAATAAATTGATAAAATGGGATGCATGTCTTAGTACTGAACTTTGAATACTGTTATAGAAATTACCACTATCACTATTACTACCAGAATCACTTATATTTCCCTATTCCTGCAACACTGAGTCAACTATCGATATAATTTTAAGAATATACTACTACAATATACTACCCAACTATGATTACTAGAATTAACACTATTAGCATTGGCATATTACCTCTAGCAGCAGTATTCTGGTCCAAACTTTGTAAAAATGTGGCAGCAGCAATTAAATTGCCTTATTAGTTACACAAAATTCAAATCTAGCTAACGTTAAAGTCTAATTGGCTATAACCTCATTATTCAGTTTAGACACAATTGTATCTCTTCAATTAGGCAGTTGGGTCTCTTAGTTTATATTTGCTTAGCTGTGGTAGTGTAGTCTAGTCCTCAATCCCTAGTCTATGCATCTAGCCTATTGCAGCCACAGCAAAACTGCTGTTCTCTACTACCGTGCTTGTAGCGCACCTATTTAGAAAGAAAATGGTCTGACCTCCCAAAAATGGCAGCGTCATTGCTAGCACCAGTACTAATACACTGATTGTTGAGATTGTGGGGATTTGAGCCCAGTGGCAACTTTAATAAGCGTCACTGTCAAAAATAATACAGAACAAAATATTACCAGAAATGTTATCAATCAGCTGCACTCCTAGTTAGTAGCATTAGAAATATCAGTAGCAGTACCAGTCTTCGTCTTCAAGACCCTGCTTTGACAGTCACTGAAGTTGGGTATTTACTCGGAACGCCTTAAACCCCCATTCGCACAATGTGCTGGGATCAATGGGATACGAACACAGGTTCCAAAAAGTCCAAGCTATGGATGGATAATGTGCTAGGTATGTAGTTGGGCTATCGACGGCAAACTGCATGACATAAGTGCATGGT
Organism: Ligula intestinalis; assembly: GCA_036362985.1. Taxonomy (NCBI): domain Eukaryota; kingdom Metazoa; phylum Platyhelminthes; class Cestoda; order Diphyllobothriidea; family Diphyllobothriidae; genus Ligula; species Ligula intestinalis. Next base: position 36,579,614 of record JAYGXS010000006.1, read on the forward strand.
AGGACTGGTACAGTACTTTACAAACGCCCTATTATTATCCAAATGCTAATCACTTTTTCATCCTCACACAGATTGCGAGTGCATATTGGGTGCAACTCCTTAAAAAGGACACACAATAAATACTTATAGTATACTATCTACTGGTCTTGCCATACATGATGAATCAAAACTAGCACTCGTAGTATAGGCACGTACCTATAGCAGCAATATCTTATTATCTAAGATGACACAGCCTGATGGATAGAGTTGATAGGGCGGAAACCAAGACAAACGCTCTTCTGCGCAGGTCTCAAAGCATGTACTTACTCGAATTGATTAAACCCAGATTCACACTCCTTGTTGAGACAAGGGGCATGAGCCCCCCCAGTGTTAACTTAAATTCAGCGTCACTTCTGACAAATTTTAGCGTCAGAGATAGAACTGATTGTTAGACTCAACTACATCGTAGCCAGTTGTAATTAGACACAGTAGTAGCCGTATCAGTCTCGGCCTCCTTGGGCCTGTATTCACACCTACTATGGGTGAGTTAAGGTAAATAGTACATTAGTACCAGCGCAAAAGTCTACTGTCACTGTAAGACTAAATAAGGCGGTGTAGTGGCTTGCATTTGATACAGCAGCCCACGCCCGTCCCGTCTAGTCTATTTGAGGATCATGGGCGAGGGTGAAGATTGCGGAGGCGCTAACTACGTCCTCTATCACTTTAAACTAACCCCTGAGACCATTACCTCATGTACCAAAATGTTGGTTCAGTTGGTGGACTTCATCGAAATCGATGGTCGAACACACACATAGGGACCGGAGTATCGGCCTTACCTCCCCACCCGCACAGGGTTTCTCCGTGGTAGCGCTTCTGCTGCTGCTTTCTTCCTTCAGAGTGCTTTTTGCACGATACTTCCTACGTTCAAGCTCAATAGGCGTCTTTTCGGACTTCTTACCGGCAGTTCTACTGATGGAACTGACCAATTAGTGCTTAGTAAGCTGCTAGGAGAGTCGCCTAGTGGTTGGTGGAAGTAGGTGCTGGCTGCCAGACTGAGAGCGTTTGTCGGTTTGTTTGATAATTCCTTGTCCGAGGTTTATGGTGTCCCAGAGAGAAAAAGCATGAACATAGGCTGCGCAATGATCCGCCATAAGCGAGAGTGGATCCATCCCTCTCATCTTTGTTGCACGCTCACGTTGGTTGGTCTGCAATCGTTTACCAATTTCTGCAATGTCATTTTCCTCATAAGCCTGCTCTTCTCTCAGGCTGCATTCTAACGGTCAGTTCATGTTTCGTTCTGTCAGCGTTAAAAGTAAAGGCAGACAGCGTCACGGAAGCCTTTGGTGTCAGGAAGGTCAAGAGGTAGTTGCCATCCGTTATGCCTTAAACATCACGGTGTGCAAACTCTACGAGAAAGCTGATACTCATTGAATTGAAGCCGTCGTCAAAGCAGGCAAACTGCATTATCTTTAGCGCATTTTCATTTTTGGATAAACGTTTATTGAACTTATTCAACAAAAAGAACGACCTAGGCAGGAAAGACGTCTAAAGTGGTTTGGGCACATTCTTCGTCGTCCGCCTCAGGAGCTATGCTACGCTGTCTTCGATCCGACGCCGCAGACCACCTTGCCAAGAAAGACGACTGAGGTGGTTTGAGCACGTTCTCTTATTAACTTCGCTGCACTGCCCTCGAGCCGGCGCCGCAGCCTACCTGGTGGACAACCCAAGACCTGGCTTGAAACCATACGTCAAGACGTGGAAGCGGTTCTTGGACCTTCGATTTTTGGTCTACATCGCTGGAGAAGAGAGTGCATGGCGCTTTCCAGATCCACTTCTGCCAATCGTCACGCGTGGAGGTACCGTTCGTGACATCACTGAGGCCGGCTACAGCAGGCACGATCACAACCGTAAAAATTCAAATCAAGTCATTTTCATTTCCAATGCGTCACTTTATAGAATGCGACAGATGGCTTAAACCAACAGCAGAAAAACCGAAAATCTGACGTACGCTACCGTATATTGCGAACATAACCGAAGCAGCTCATGTTATCAGGAAACAACTGGGGCTCGGCATCTTTCACAGACCCGAGGCGAAAATAAGAGATTTGGTTATTATACCTGAGGTATATCTGATACGAAGCGAAACAAACGTCATATATCTGATTAAATGCAGCTTCCATGAAGAAAATCAAGGCGATTTCATCACTAAAAGACAGCAAACCCACATAAGTGAGCACACAGCAGCAGCAACAACAGCGGAAAGGATGGAACGACGGCCGCTAGTTACAGGACATTGCACAACATACAGATACGCCTTCGCTTTGCGGAACACCAGAATCCTCAGATGAGGGAAGGACTAAACATTCGGAAACGTTCTAAGTCTGTCAGGCAGCATTTACTTTCAGGAGCCACTGTATGACGCTTTTGGCGGCTTACCAAGCACTTCGTGTTCAGCTCCATCAGCGAAACCGTGAACAGGAAGTCAGAGCAGACGTAGCTGTAGACAAACCCGGGCCGAGGGAGAAAACGGTCGGTGGCGAGGCGATATCGAACACACTTGCAAACCAAGGGCAAACGAACATAAAGCCACCAGACGCCAATTCGGCTCAAAAGCAGACGGGTGTTAACACAGGTCGCGCAGGAGACAAGGGGACAATCGACCAGACAGTAACAGGAACGTTGAAATTATTCATATTACACAATGTTCAAATGTGTGTGGAGAACTGAGGAATACAAATAGCCTGATATTCTAGGTGCGACTAAAAGCTACTATTCTAATGGAAAACTAAAAAACAAAACGTATAGAGCACGTATAGAACTTACCATCAGAGGTCGCGGCGATAAGTCCTTTGGTACCTTTGTGTGCCTGTATGCGTTTGAAAACTTCCTCGATCTCTGACTAAAACAGAAAGAAGAATAGGTAAACAGCAAAATAAAGGAAGATCCGGTAAATTAAATGCATACAGCGAGTAAAACCGCGAGCACACTTAGAATGCGATAAGGATCTCAAAAGCTAGAGGAGCACAGAAGATCTGTTGGGCTTAGTAGACGGTCACTTAGGCGTTCGATGACTAATTTTATACCGTCTAACTCCCATTCCTTTAGAAATCACAATCTATATCTGCTTGCTGAAATAAATATCATACTCCTATGTTTACTGTCAAGGCACTTTCAAAAAAACTTTAGTGGGTTTCCAGTTGGAAAAGAATAGTTTTTTTGTGTAAAGAAGTGTTATAGAAAAATGGGTTTTAGGGAACTCTTCAGCTGCAGACACTCCATTGGGTGCAAGAGTACTATTGGTTTCTAAGCAGGCCTCCACAAAGAAATACCCCTGCAGAAGACGTCCATACTTTTGTTAAGACGCCAATCATAGTTCCACTATGGTAAAAATTTCCTTACGCATATTGTTGGAATAGCTAGCAAACTTATAGACAGAGCTGACATTTAAATATCACACGAAGACCCCGCGGTACTCTTTTAAATCAGCATTGGTCAGAAGAGATGGATCCGCCTTACACATGAAAGATTTAGTCTGGAATGCTGCGCAAACGTTTAAAGTCAGTATCTGTGCGTTAAGATGACCTAAGTGCAGAAAACAATTATTATGTCAGGGGGTTAGGAAAGAGAGTTACTATCATTTGATAGGCAAGTTTTCAATTCTCCTGAACAGGACGCTGTGTATAATCTCGCTAACAGTCAGATTATTAATAGGCTCGGGTATCCGAAACGAAGGGTAAAGCAAACAGACGCAAGAGAAGCCATTAAAATACGCCATAGATATTGTATGTATGAAACCTATCAGCGACCTAGTATTTTTCACACTCGGTGATACTTAAATGATTGTGCTGTCCAGCACCATGAACAAAATATTCTGCAGCTCCTGGGAATGATCTTTTGTGAACGCGAATTATACGCTTCACTTTACCCGCAGCTGGACTAGTGAAACGGAACGGTTGCTACACATTGCACATAAGACCTTTATCTGTTATGGTAGTCGCCTTGCACAGATAAACTGGACGTAACAAAAATCCTCTTGAGGGGCTTATGTGTGAGCACTTATTCGGAAAAATGATATCGCGTGCACAGTGAATGCTAAATGCGATTGCTATTCAAAAAAACTTTTGTTGCTGACCACGCAGGGTGTGTATAAACCCACGACGTCTGAATCGGAGGTGCCTAAAGGTAACATTAAAAAACTTACTCGCAAAATTCTCTACACCCCTTTCATACACTTCATCATGCACCTCTGAATGTTCGCATGTTATGCACTCCATTTTTTTAGAATGAAGGGCAGTGGGCTTAAAACATTATACCTGAAGGACCGATAAATATGGGTAAGTGCAGAGGAACGAATTTTAATGAACCGTCTTCACCCTATTTTGTTTTAATGGGTTTCTTTTGTTGCAAGTTCAATTTTTTTGTTTTTCAGGCTAAACCGCCACGGACTGCCTCGCACCGTGCTCCTTCTATCCCCGCATTTGATAAGTCCGACATTTTTCTATTACCATTCCTTCCTACGATTTATTATCAGTTTGTTAACATTTAATAAACATCATTCATGCAATTATATTTTCACTATTCGATATGAATCCCTTCAGTGATAATCAAACATCTCCATTCGAGGAGATGGACGCTCTTTTCGGAAATATCTTTCAAGAAGTTCCTCGACCCGCTCCAGTACCTCTGATTCCAATCCCGATCTCTTGCAATCCAACCAACCTTTCCCGCACGGACGTTACATTCGTGGCAGCGGTGGGATGAAGAGGAGCACACACCTCTCCCCCTCTGAGCACGAACTTCACCAGCATTGAGGACAGTGCTGCAACTCAGGGGAGGCTATGTAACGAGCGAAGAAACTGAATGATTGTTTAAGTACACTAAGGTCGTCACTTTTGGCGCGGACCCAGGATGGAGATGCGGTGATCGAGTGTCAGTGAAGAAACCAGTGCCCTTTTCCCTCACAGCTGCTGACCCCCTTCCCGCCGCCGTCAATCGTATCGCAGTCCCACACAGCATGTCAGCATTCCCGTCTCGCCCCTGCAGTCGCCCACAGCACTGTATTCCCCACCGGTATCTGATCAGACTTAAGAGAACACATTTCCACTCCAGATGAGACTTGTATCTATGTAACGCCGTTCCTTTTTCCCCATATTATTTTCTTAATCTGTACGTATTCTTTATTACTAGTAGATTCCTCTCCATATATTCGCGTTTCCTTCTACTCCGGCCTTGATATTTGTGTGCTTTGGGGATGCTTATCAATCCAGCTACGAGTTTCCCATTCAGAGCCATCTTCAGGTCTCTTATCCTGTAGGTGTGTGCCAACCTCAACATCCCTGGCACGCTACAGAATGTACAGTCATTGACCAGTACCTGCAGTACTTTCAACATCTATTCGATTAACTAAGATAAAAAACTACCTTGTATCATTTTCTGCGTGGAGAAATCAACGGTTTTTAAGGTCTTGGCTTTGATATAACACATTTTGTTCACTTTTGCAACTTTATATTTGTAGAAGATATGTCTGACTTGTTTTATTGTAAAAACAAAGACGATGTGCTGTTAGTTCTTATTTTACCAACGTATGTATGTAAAACAATGAGAAAATCGGCCAAAATCACATTTAATGAATCAGTGCTCGGAAAATTACCATATTAGACAGCAGAAAAGGACGAACGGTTACCGCGTTTAAACTATGACCAGCAATTGCAGGTAATTAAAAGAATCTTTTGTTTGCAAATGCTCAAATCCAAACATTTTTAGAATACGGGATCGCTGCGGTCAGGTTAAGGCTTTTTTGAACAGAGCAGAATAAGAGCTCTTTCCCAATCTCTGCGAGTTTTTTACTCTAAATTCTGGCTGTGCTCAGTCATTGAAAAATTTCGGATCTGCAATGCGAGCTACAGCTTAGGGCTTGATATAGGGGATACCTTCTAACGCCCAGTTTCGAATAATTACTATGACTGCTACACCTTTAAGATGTTTATCATTTGAACAGTAAGCCTTTGCAGTTAGTTCGACAAAATCTGCGCACCTCCTTCGCAGACAAATTTTTAAAAAAAATAGACTCAAGATCCAAGTACTTAAAATTCAACATTTTTTCCGCCTAGTCACGGGGTCATACGCTCGATTTAGAAAATATAAGATTATTGCCAGGGAAAGCGTGCAGAATTCAGGATCAGTAACTACGTGTTTTACTGGGATCGTGAAATGTAGAACCAATTTTGATTCTGCAAGGCAAACATGCTAGCCTTGTAAGCAAGTAAACAAAGTAATTAAATATGAAAGGCCGTTCTAATTGAAACCGTTATTTTTTAACGATTAATCTGCGTGATGTAATGTGCTGCAGGACAAAATTCGCTGTATGTAGGGATATCTTTTTTAATTGCCTTGATAAATTCTCGCCGCGGAAAAAGGTTATAGGAACTTTCTTGCAACAAATGAGGTTAAGGTAGTGTTGGCAGTCGTATAAATCAAACATTATGCGGACCTTATAAATGAATTCTAAGCAATGCGCAAACATGCATCTTCAAAGACATGCACTTCCTATTACAATGAACAGTTGCGCAGTTGGGAAAAAATGACCTCGTGCAAGCGGTGTTGACTATCATCAACCCTAATGGCAATTCTCCGGAACCAAAGGTCCCACTTTGGTTCCACTTTGGTCTTACTGCGCCGTGATTGCATATCTGGGCAGTATTCCGTGCACTGGCCCGGGTAGTCTACAAGCTGTCATCAAAATCGATTGTCGAACACCCACACACAAGCTGCCACATCCACCTGAGAAAAACCCTACGCGCACGCACGCCTCCTGCATTTGCTACCTCCCCCCTCTCCAAATGCGGTGCCTGGATCAATGCCTTGCTATGGCAACTTATGCCGGCGCATGCCTAGGGCGAAAAAACCCGTGTTCTGGTCACACGCGTTCAAATAGGGGGGGGGGGGGGGGGTAGAGGGGCAGGGAGGTAGGGGGTGACTACGTGCATCAAGTACACTCTGAGCAGGATTGTGTGATCTGAACACGGGTTATTCGCTCTTAACATACGCCGGCAAAAGTTGCCAGAGCAAGGCATCAACCCAGACGCCGCATTTGGAGAGGGGGGAGGCAGCAAATGCAGGAGGCGTGCGTGCGCGTGGGGTTTTTCTCAGGTGGAGGTTAAAGCTTGTGTGTGGGTGTTCGACCATCGATTCTGATGACAGCTTGTAGACTACCTGGGCCAGTGCACGGAATACCGCCCATATACGCAATCACGGTGCAGTGGGACCAAAGTGGAACCAAGGTGGGCCCTTTACTTCCACTGGAACCACTTTAACGTTTGGTTCCGGATTATTGCCGTTAGGGAAGAAGATCATAATCACCGTTGTTTCTTATACACATAAAGACTTTAAATAAAGCTTTTATGGTATTTTTCAGTACAGAAATCTCAAGCAAAATTACTTTTGATACTATCTTCGAAGGTCATCGCTACTGAGTAGCCTTATGAGAATCATGGGAATGAAAAACGGTCCCCTTGTTAATAGACTAGAGTTTGCATGGATATGGGAAGGAACTATTTGTTTTGCACGGTCCTCTGAAAACAGATACAAAGGCCTTATCTTTAGAGAAAAAGCAATCAGTGAATATTTGTGATTGAAATATACAGTAGTGCCTACAAAGTTACAGGCTGATCGGCTGCATGATGGCTAAACAAGCTTATTTAGTGTTCGGAAAACTGATCAGGCTTGTTGCGACAGCAGTTTGTTAACCGAAAAACTATAATGGAATTCGCTGTATTTAGGAAAAACTGACATCTAGAAGAGGATTCTATTGCCAGGAAAACATTTTTATTCACCTGACGTTTCAACATCCGTTGGGGGTTTAAGTTTTTACACTGAATTGTCATATACAGTACGAATATCGGTGGCCAAGACTAGCATCATTCTGAAATTATAAGATGCCAACAACAATTATTCCTCTAACGGTGAACTGACACCCGTTAGTGTGCGCAAACTACCGTCTAGTCAGCCTTATAACAGCTGTGTGCTCTATCGAGGATAAAGACTTTTGTGATAATTTGTTGAATGTGTCATTACTTTTTCTGATTGCAAAACTAAACTACCTTGCTGGCTCGCATTATCAAGTCGTTCGTAATTTTATGCTAACAATTGCAATGCCGGGGAAGGTTTTGTTGAAAGGATACGTAGTGGGGCCGCCTTATGTTGCTCTCATAGTTTTATTGGTCTATGGTCTTCCTTTGTCAACTTAAAAGAGTTTCCCTATCAGTTTTCCTGATCTCTTTTGTTCTTTCCGCAAACTTTTCCCCTAAGATTTAGTCCAGGAAAGCAATTGCAAACGGCCTTCCCTCTTGAAGATAATGAAGACAGCACACCAACTTTCCAGTGGAGAACTGCCGAATGCTCCAGTTTCCCTGGACTTCAAGGCCGCAGCAAAGTGCAAGTACTTGGGCTACCGACAGACCTTTTACAATTATATAGGAATATAACTTCTCAGAATGGCTGAAAATATCTTCTCCTGAATCCTCAATCTTCTTAACAGCCACTGGGAACAAGGGCTTCTACCGGAAAGCCGTGCAAACTTTTACGAAACTGCGAATCCGCAGAGACGTTTACGTATGCAGGCAAACTTCTGTATTACCTTCGGTAACCTGACGAAGGACGGCGACAAAATGAATCAAGACGAAGGTTTGGATGGCCACAACAATTTACACGTGGCTTGTAAACTTAAAGAGGGAATGATGAACCACATCGCGGAAAATGTGACAATCTCAGAAGCATTTGCAGTCAAAAAAGAAGCAAAGAAGGACTCAAGACCTCCCTTCCGAAGACGAAGTTACCTATGCAATGCAGAGGCTAGGCAACAACAAGGCGTGCGGAGAGGACGGTATTCTTGCAGAAATCTACAAGCCATCTGTCGTCATCCTGGCTCCTCGGCTTCATGAGGTGATTGTACAGGCGAGCCGAGAGGAGGCCGTTCCCGATGACTGGGACTCAGGCATCTTTGTACCTGTCCACAAGAAGGAAGATAAGACAAGATGCGAGAACTTTCGTGGCATAATTCTTATCGATTTTGCTGCAAAGATCTTAGCTTTTGTTCATCTCATGTGCTTCCAGTCTGTACGTTACTCCAGGACACGACCCAACCAAGCCGGATTCCGAGCTGGGCGTAGATGTGCGGATCAGATGTTCACACTGAGGCGCCCTCTAGGATTTCTTCGTAGCAACCAGCAACCGACGACCATTTGCTTTGTCGACTTTGCGGCCGCATTTGATTCCATCCATCGTGAGTCCCTGTGGCGAATAACGGAACTGGATGGGGTTCCGACTTAACACATTGCCATGACTAAAGCCTAATATCGGTCCACCACCGCACGAGTTCTTGTCCACAACAATCTCTCTTTACCGTTCGGTATTCGGTCTGGTGTCTAACAGGGCTGCATTCCGTCTCCTACTCTGTTTAACTACGCCATTGACTGGATTCTCGGGAAGGCCCTCCATAAAGAGAACGATGTTGAGCTTGCACCTGGACGCAAGCAGCCTAATCTCGACTACGCCGATGACATTGCGCTGTCAGCCTCAAACTTAAGTTGTCTACAGTCTGAAGTGTCGCGGGTAAATGAGATTGCTATGGTGGTTAGCATGTCCATAAATTCTGGAAAGACGAAGCTGTTCTCCAGCTGCATGCCTGACCAGGAGAAGGCACTCATGGAGATAAATGGCCATCAACTTGCAGAAAAAGCAGAAGACAGCTTTAAATACCTCGGGGCGAGGCTGCTACCGAATGGGCAGAGCAAAGACGACATTGTCTCCCGTATCGATGCTGCTCACTAGGATTTCTTAACCTTTTGAGAGCACCTATGGATCCGACCTGACATCTCCATCGCCACGAAGATTCGTGTTTAGCGTGAATTTATCCGGTTAGTCCTCCGCTATGCATGTGAATGCTGGGTTGTGCGCGCTGAGGATTGTTGTAACGAAAGACCTTGGCCAAGATATCACCTCACCAAGTTGTTGTCATGGAGCCCAGGCCAAAATATTCGCCATCTAATTACGCCTTATGTGAGCCCCCAAGGAGAGAACACAACAGGAAGTGTGCAGAAAGCAGAAGTCTTTGAGTGTTAGAGGAACAACAAATTTAGGGAAACGAACGTGCGTAACATAGGTCCACGAACCAATCAGATCCTCTTCTGAAATGGTGGCCGTTCCCATTGGTTTTTAGCTCAGTGGATGACTGTAGTTTGAACTCTGAATTATCAATATCGATTGACAGCTTGTGTACGTTCGCCCGTGTAGGCCGATCAATAGCGTGCTTGGATAGCGGATATGGCTTGCAAGCTAGTCCTTGCTAAGGCTGTTCGGTAGGCTGTCCTAACAAAGATCAGCGAAGACTGGAGGTCTTTCACAACCAGTGCATGAGGACAATCCTGCCCGTTAAGTATAGCAACTTTATCTCAAATGAGACAGTCCGCAGCCTCTGCGATCGTATCACGAGGATATCTCAGGCCATTCAAGAAAGGCGACTGAGGTGGTTTGGACACGCTCTCCGTCGTCCGCCCCACGAGCTTTGTTACGCTGCCCTCCACCCGGTGCCGCAGCTTACCTGGAAACGTCGAAAGGGAGAGCATCTGAAGACTTGGCTCGACACCTTCCATCAAGACATAAAAGCAGTTCTCGGACCTTCTATCTTCAGTCTCCGTCACTGGAGAAAAGACTGATTGGAGCTATTCAGATCCGTTGCCGCCAATCTCCACGCATGGAGAGGTACTTGACCGTGGCGCACAACTCGATTGTCCGCAGCTAAAGGAAATTTCAAATTTAAATAGGATTTTATCGTATCCTGTCGAATTCATTAGCATAATTGTTGCTCATAATTTGAATTTCTAACCCCTAAGCCACTTCACAAACCGGTGGTCGTTTTCTTTAACTAAAGGTGAAAATCTACACCTTTCTACTGTTTCACGCGACAGAGCCTCATAGGAAGTCTTTAAGATTCACTTATAGAACACGTAATTGATAACGTGAATATTGAACCAGGTTGTAATTTTGAAAAAATACTCTATTTTCAACAAGAAATAGTGTACACTTGTCGAAATATCAATCCAGATATTTTTCACCCTGCATAGCCTCATAATTTCACTCGACGAAGATTCACGTAAAAAATACGTAATTAAGCAAGTGAATATTTATTTTCTTTCCATAACCAGTGCACTCGAAATATTTGCGGCCGATTGTACGCTGAACACGTTATTGGAAGTGTAAACGTTGGGGACAGGGACATTCTTAATGCCGCCTGGCCTTTCTTCGGAATGACCATTTACAGGATAAAACAGTGGTTATCAGCTGTCGCCCAATCAACTTGCACTACTATTCTTCGAACCCAAATGTATATTTAGAACAATATTGTCTATTTAGGCAGTAGACTCTAATGCAGTATCTAAAGGACTGATGAAATGATTCACCGGACCTCAAAAATCAGCCAAATCTTAGGTCATCTGTTGGCATTAGATTGAAATCGTCCTATATCGCCGTAACGATAAAATAACTGCTCTACGGAAATGCTACCTGAAAGTTCTTCGAAAAAAATGTCAGAAGACGCAATCACTTCTATTTCAGCTAGCTCCGAATAATAACAATTTTGAGGTAAACAGGCAGGATCTCAACTGTTTTGGAAGAACACCTTGAGAGTACAGTTGACGAGCACCTATTCAAGATACTCTTATACATCTCAAATTTTATAAAAAATTATTATAGAGGAAAAAAATGTTCTCTAAAATTATACTAAATTATATATTGCTTCCTCTTATAACGTATCAGTAGTATAAATGTTAAGCATGTTTTTAGGAAGATTTATATCTCACTGAATTGGGATGTACGACAAAAGAAAAGCCAAGTGTCTTCGCTCGACACACTTGAATGACGATGGTGCTTCGCAATCAGCTTCCAGCTGCCTCGACTCACCTCATACATCTGCAACGTCCCATCTATTTATCAAAATCCTTCCAATGGACGAAGATTGTAATCTCCGTATCGAGAAAATTCATAAAAACAGATGATGCGATGCCCTCAGCTGATTATTTCGCCTTCAAACTGACCGCGGCTAAATCCACCTCAGTTAAAAGACATTACAGTTTTTCCAGACCCAAAGTACTCTCACTTTGAAGCAGTTACACTCATAACGTTTGGCTATTTTATTTCATTTTTTGCTAGTTTTGTACCTTAGAAGTCAGGTTTTTTTCACTGAAAACAAACTTCTTATTTCGCACACTATTGACCAAGCAAAAGACCAAAACAAAGCCAATAGTGACTGTAAAAGAAGGGACTCGGGGTATGATTTTCCTGCCTTCCGGGGTTTTGACGGCGCCGAAGATGTGCTTTACAAATAAACCTTATTATTGAGTGTTGATAAACGTACTCGCTGATTGATAGGACGCAGGTGCCATCAGAAAAGTACCCTGAAGACCTATCTCGAGTACCTACATATCAACCAGATGACTTGGGATAACCTCGCACTCGAACTACTGGACTGAAGAAGAGAAGCACAGACTCCAGAACCAATCCAAAACCCAATCAACTTAGCGCCGCCAAAGTTAAAAGTGTGGGTCTAAAGTCTCGGGTACCGTCGGTCCACGCCACTTTACCTCACCATTCCATCATCTGCACGCTGTCAACGGTCATTCTACGCGAATATGAGCCCCCTTTGACATTTCTGAACCAATAAAACAACAATGCTCCTAGGTCGGCTACGGCTCCGTACCGCTACCTACATTGCGTTCATAGTGACGATCTTCGGCACCTCTGAGCAAACTCTCAGCGTCCCAACATTGCTGTCCATTACCATGATTCTTTGAAGACGTCTACTAACTATCCCAATTTCATTACCACTATAAAACCTCCCGACACCCCGCCGACCACAACCATGGCCAGTTTTGTCTCCACGACAGTGCAGATTCGATTACAGCTTAGACTCATCGATATCGAACTTTATCGTCGCGCATCAGTCTGGTCGCTTAGATGCGTATCCACCGCATTTATCTTGGTGAACCAGTGTTTGGAGCCCCCACAATCCGACAAGTCCCCTATCCCCATCTCCATCTACTGGCATAAGCACGACAACCAGTATCGCAGCCGTCAACATCAACACAACAGCTGTCAACTTGCCCTGTCCACGCTATAATTGCACCTGCACATTAAACATCGGGCTGATCGGTCACTTGTGAATCCAATGCACTGAGTGTGGCGAGGCAATTTAGATAGTCTCGACGTAACCCGCAGTTTCTGCCTCAACTGCCAGCAGCAATTATACACAGTCACTGTGTAGCCTCGTCTGGCTCTAAAGGGTTCTATGAAATTCTGAAATATAACACCCTTGCCAAAGCTTCATCACTAGACCTTCCCCCAGCCCCACATCCTCCACCACAGGCACAGCGGGCGTCTCACTCGACCGCAAAGAATCTAAAATAAATCCGCAGTCTACTCCATCGTTACTCTGCTCAGGCAGCACTAACAATGATCTGCATTTGCGTCCTAGCGTCACATCATTGCTTGATGCTGCACTAGAAAGCGATGATACAGAGGTCGATAAGATCATGAAGCCAAAAAAGCATAGGGCTACAAAAGCTCGAAAGTCTAAATGGGCTAGGAATGCGCAGTCAGCTAACCCAAAAACCGGCACATCAGGACCCATCAAACCTTTAGTACCAGATACAGATGGCCGCTTGGTCAGAACTTGTGAGCTCGCAACAGATGTACCAGTGAGTCACAAGCAGACTATAGTTGTAAAAGGGGCTCCAGAGATAGCATCAACAATTGCACAAGAACGAGTTGACGCTGATATTGACTGGGATTTGGACATGTCTGTCGACACGCCTGAAACCTGCATATCGGACCATGTGTCAAGCCCACAGGCTATACCATCGTCACTCGGCTTAAGCGACACTAGCGATTATCGGGATATGCATCCTAGCACCATATCCTTGCTCGACTCTGCACAAGAAAGCGATGACCAAGAGTTTGACAAGATCATAACTCAAAAGAGGCAGAAGCCTAAGAAAGCAAAACGGTTCACGGGTTTGCATTCAGCTAACCCAATAGCCAGTACATCAGAACCGCGTGTACCGGCTACAATTGCTCCCTCGGCTGAAGCACGTGAGCTTGCAACATATGCCCCATTGAGTCGCAAGCAGAAATTAGTTGTAAAGGGGGCCCCAGAGTCAGAGTCGTCAATTGCACAAGAACGAATTGACCATGACGTGGATCTTATGCGAGTGTACGCCAAACCGTTGCTTAAACCAGGCGAGTCTTTCCGCATTTCGAATAGGGAAGGCTCCAACAGCTCCAGAATCAATTTCTCGGCCACGACCTCTAAAAGTTATTTTAGAAACTGAAGCACAGGCAAAACTCTTGCTAGAGCGCAAACCATCCTTACGGAGTCTGCATTCGCAAGTTTTTTTTCAGCCGGATTACGAGTTGAAAGAGCGGAGAAAGATGAGACAGCTAAAAATAGAGCTGGAAAAACGGAGATCCAATGGCGAGACAAATCTCAAAATAAGAGAGGGAAAAATAGTTCAGGTCAAAAAGACATCGCTCTGGTCGAAGCCGGTAACAGTGACGGCCTAGCTGTCCCGCCACCGAAACCTCAGACATGCCCTCTTAAATTGGTCGTTTTAAATGCCAGATCACTGATTAATAAAATGCCTCTGCTCCAGACTATGGTTTTCGTCAACCGCCCAGACATTGTTATGGTAACTGAGACATGGGCATCGGCCTCTGTAGCTGACTCAGAACTCTCTGTTCTAGGCTATTCATGCGTTCGGAACGATCGAAACAATGGCCGTGGCGGAAGAAGCTGCATCTATATTAAGCAGCCACTTGCATTTCTCCCGTTGGACTATCCACAATTCACAGCGGTGGAGGAGAGCTGCTGGCTACGAGTTGTTCTAACAAACAAATACTCCTTACTTGTTGGCTGTGTTTATCGCCCACCTAATGCCAATGCAGACTACGATCTTTGTCTCTCGCAGGCATTTCATGCCGCAGCTGACTTGAATCTTAAGTATTGCTTGATTGCAGGCGATTTTAACCTTCCTGACGTGCAATGGTTTCCACCATCCGGTCCTTCAAAGTTCGAGAACTTACTTGAGGCAATAGATATCGGCATGTGGGATCAGGTAGTCGATTTTCCCACTCGAGGAGCAAACATATTCGACCTAATTTTTTGTAGGGGATGCAAACCACTTTCAGTGTCATCCTTAGACGCACTTGGGAGTTCAGACCATCTTACAGTTGTTAGTGAACTAGAACTGGAGGCGGATAAAACATTTTCCCAAAAGTATAGTCTTTATCATGACTTCCGATCAGCAAACACGGCGGACCTACTGGCACATCTAAATGCTCTCGACTGGTCTGAATTTTTCCAATGTTTGGATGTAAATGTTTGTACCGATGCACTGTACAAAGTGTTGGATTCACTCTTCCTCCACTTTGTCCCCCGTAAGAAAGTAATACATGTCAAGGATGAAGTGTACCTTCCTCTGTCTTTCCGTCGTAGGCTGCGTAAACTCTCTCGTCGTTTGCATCGGCAGAACGACACTTCCGTTCTGCCCTTGATCACACTGATCTTTGAGCAGGCTAAGATGCTCTCCGAAGAAAAGCAGATAGCCGATGAGGCTCATTTCGCTGAAAACCCTTCCCTTAATGTTGCGAAACTCTTTTCGCGTACAGTAAAAGTGCAGGGGAAAACGCAACATACCATACTTCAAGATGCTTTAGGAAACCCCATAGCTGACGCTAAGTTGACCGCCGATAGCTTCAATGCGTTCCTATCCAAAACGTTTAGTGAAAGCTTGTTTGCTGCACCTCCGGCTATCCAGGCTTGGACGGGTGCCATACTCGAAACCATAAGTTTTACCGTCTGGGATGTGACTGTAGCCATTCGTCGTTATCGTCAATCCTATAGTCCAGGACCAGATGGCGTCGCAGTTAGCCTTCTAAAAGCTGAAGAGAATGATATCTTTCCGTCTATTCTTTGTAAGGTATTTAATCTTGCTCTTGAGAGCGAAACCTTTCCTTCGTTGTGGAAGGAATCGCACATAATGCCTATTCGCAAGCATGGCCGATCGACCTCATTCGACAACTTTAGGCCAATAAATACACTTCCCGCAGCATCGAAGATCTTGGAGACCTTAATCAAAGAAAAGATGATGCGTCACTTGACAGAGAACAACCTGCTCAGTACAGCTCAACATGGCTTTCTTAAGAAACGATCTTGTGACACCTGTCAGCTCTCTTTCTTTGATTATGTGCTGCAATCTAGAGACAGCGGTTTTGCCACTTAAAGCGTCTATTTTGATTTTACTAAGGCCTTTGATCGGGTCGATCATAACCTCCTCCTTCTGAAACTGGCCTCCTTCAGCATAGGTAGCAAGCCTCTGAACTTCATATCTTCCTATTTGGATGTTCGCACACAACGAGTAAAAATTTCGAATGTTATCTCCTACCCAACGCATGTGAGGAGTGGAGTTATACAGGGTAGTGTACTGGGTCCACCCCTATTTTGCCTGTTTGTCAACGACGTTTCAGATTGTTTTCAGTATGGCAGACCCTTCATGTACGCTGATGATCTAAAAGTCGCTTATCGATATAAACCGGCAGATCGCAACATCGTGCTCGAGCTGATAAAAAAGGATCTTCAGGCCTTCGCCCAGTGGTGTTGCACATGGCGCCTCACCCTTTCATGGCAAAAATGTTCCGTTATGGTTGTTGGCGACGATCATCAACCGGAATTAAGCATTGACGGCCACGAACTAAATGTCCCAGGAGTTATCAAGGATTTGGGCATAACCTACTCTAATAGTCTCAATTTGTCAGAGCACTGTGCCCTGATAGTCTCGAAAGCACGCCGAACCACCGGATTTATCCTTAGAAATTTTAAGACTATCAAGGTTAGAACTAGCCTTTATAATATGTACGTGAGACCTAGTCTTGAATACTGCTCACCTTTATTCAGTCTTCTGCGCACTAGTGAACGGAAAAAAAATGGAATCGTTGCAGCACTTCTTCACTAGAAGACTTTTCACTACAGAACACCCTTACTTAACCTACCAACAAAGGTGCGAACTTATAAAGCTGGATCCCCTATGGCTTCATCGATTGCAGAAGGGTCTATTTTTACTGTTTAAACTTTTGAATGGTCAAACCTTTAATCCTCTAAGTACAATAAGGCAGCTTGAGCACTCTCGACGCGCCAGTCATCGAGACGTATTTTTATTTCTTCCTATGGCACGCACAGTTAAGTACCGGCAATTCTTTTCAGTAAATGCCATATCAATCTGGAATAAGCTGCCCAAAAGTATTAAAACCCAGCAAAACTACCCTATGCTTAAGAGAGCTATAACTAGTTTTCTACATTCAGGACAACTTTCACGAATTTTGGGTGCTGACTCGGTGGAATCTCTCTTTCACTCTGATGGCGTTCGTTGACTTTGAACCCCGCCAGGCTTCACTGCTGAAGACAAATGCGGCTGAAGCAGCAGCCCGCAGTCTGCTAACCTTTCAGCCGATAGCGCGCAACTTTTGCCGACAACCATTGAAGGAAGACTGAGAACACTGTGTTCTTGTGCCAACCCTCTCCGT
Source organism: Ligula intestinalis (assembly GCA_036362985.1). Classification (NCBI taxonomy): domain Eukaryota; kingdom Metazoa; phylum Platyhelminthes; class Cestoda; order Diphyllobothriidea; family Diphyllobothriidae; genus Ligula; species Ligula intestinalis. The sequence continues at coordinate 36,597,221 of JAYGXS010000006.1, forward strand.
CTGGAACTAATGTTTTTAAACGATATGAAACAGTTCTCCTGCTGATGAGTCAACTCAGCTTACAACTGTACATTTATTCCGTTTGTATCATACCTTTGAAGGCAGGTTTTTTTTCACTTGAAACAAACTCCCTATCTCGCCCAGTATTGACAAAACAAAAAACCTGAAACAAAACCAATACTGGCCGCAACATAGGGAGTTTGTTTTAGGTTTTTTTCCGGTCTTCGAGGTGTTGGAAGGCGCCCAAGAGGTGCATTACCAACTCTTTACAATTGCCTGTAAACTGGCATAATAAACATATTATTAGAATAGGCGCAGATAACAGTCGCCCGCCAGAAGCTTCTTCCGGGGACCATTTACTTTCCTTATGAATTTAAGCGTTTGACAATTGAGCATCATGATCGTCTGTATGGTTGCGTCAACTTCTCCCTCATAGGCCGCCTAATGTGTGTTTGTGGTGAGTGACTGACTGGTGAACCGAGAGTTCGGTTACAATGGTTCGTTCCCATTACCACCCTGAGTAGACTCTCATTCAGTTATAATGCAATCCGCATCCCCATTTTGTTGTATGAAACTGGTCCTTTATGCGTAAACCAGGGGACATAGTGGCACGTCTGACATCAGGTTCACTTCGCGCCAGCCATCTGCATCCGGCCCCACCCCCGGTCGTTTTGATATAGTCTTGATATCGTACATAGGTTGGATACATAGGTAGGCATAATAAACATATTATATAAAGTGTGGCAGATGTTGTGCCACCCGATTATCACAATCAACGAATTCGCGCACAAGCCACCTTCTCTGCTTTCAGTGCATTATAGAGTACATGGTTAAAAATTTCGGAGACAAACTACCATTGCGAAATGTCAACTTGAAAACTCAAGCGGATACCGATGTAGATTGCTACATTTGAATGAAAAGAGAAGGCAAATTCAAATGAAGAATTTTATCCGTTTCAAACTGAAAGGCTATGTGGGGCACAATATATGTCCTATAAGTTATCCAAAACCAAAAGAAATATGGCTTTTGAGTTCTGATAAAATCACATTATTAACGGCCTAAAACCAAACACATCTTGCAAGCAGCCTCGTATTTTTCGGCCCAAATGCCTAAATCGTGTAGTTTTTACTTTTTCTATGTCGCCGTAATGCTACCTTCACCTCCTACCAAAGGGAAAACAACTACAATATCCGTTCTTATATGTAGTAACTGGTTACCTGACTTTCATTTGGCCTGTTTTTCTGATTCATTTTCTGTCTGGATTTCGGCTGTAGTGAGGCGATCATCGGTCACGTTACGGAACACATTCGACTTTTAACTAACAGTTCGTGGATTCCAGTCATGAAAAGTACAACACCCGGAGTTGGGTATGGCTTGCTTATGACGACCACGAATGACCATTCCAGTATCTCTTATCTCTGTTGGTAATGTGCTTCTACCTACTTTTCTAGTCATTGTATAACTGCTGACAGGACCGAAAAGTTTTCTTTAGTCCCGTAACACCATGTGTGTTTTGATACACCTGATCGCAACCGACAGATAAGGATTCCGTGGGTCAATGATTGAGGCGTTGTACTTCTAACATATCAGGTCGTGGGTTTTGCTCCTCGGATACCACAATTCCTGCAGTCGGGTCTGGCTGGCTGCTGATGGCTAATACACCTGTAGGTATCGTTCCAGTCTCACTTAACTTTTTTGGTAACGCCATTCTGACTATAAGTTCGACCGAAATCGCCTGCCAGAATACGTTACAGAATATGAGGTTGAAAGCGGATAAAGATGTCGTCCACGCGATTAAGATGTCAAGGAGAACAATGCCAATGTGGAATTTTGGGAAGGGTTTCCAAGTGGAGTCTCCGAAAGGTCCTTATTTATTATGGCCGCTTACTTAAATGCTTTAAGTAGGTTGTATTACTCATAATCTGCCAGTTTTCTACATGCCATCAATCGATCCAGCAGGGATTTGGTGATGGCACAGTCGTCCCCCGAAGGTCACCACATACCATATCCGCTTAAGTCAGTAAACCAAGCAATATTAGCCTTTAAATTAACTACGGGAAGAATCGCTTACTTAATTATTTTAAGTAGATTTATTTCCACAATATTCCCACTTTTTTATTGCGTTAACCTTTTTTCTGGCTGGTGTTGGTGGTACCACTAGAAAATGTATCTCAATGACCTCGCCCGAGGTTAGGGTAGACTCCCTCTACATACCCGTGTTCGCCGTTGGTCGAGTGGGGGGTTAGCGATGATACTAAGACCTACAAGGTGTCCACGAAGTCTGGGTACATAGGGGATCAATAAATACCTATAGAATAAAACAATGTTATTAAATTATAATGTTAAAAATTATATTTTTAAAATGATTTTCATTATTTGCAATGCATAATTCGATGCGCCTTGCTAAATTCTGTTGAATTCGATCGAATAGGTGTACAGTGCCGTCGATTTCAGCACACTGACTGATAATGCGTTCTTTCAAGTGGTGTAGATTTGCAATCTTCATTGAGTAAACTTTCTCAAGCCACTGCGTGGGGCTTTGCGCTGCAGCTGCACTGAGAGCCTAAGCGTTGTTGACTAATCATGGGACTCTGCCATCCTAAAAATTTACATAAATAAATAAAATATTAAAATTCCTATGTACCCAGACTTTGTGGACACCCTCCATTTCAGTGTCCTCGCCTGATGTTTGAGTACGCGACCCAACTTATCCCCGAAAATGTTTTTTATTTTACAGGAGTTTTGCGATCTAATTTGTTCCCTGATATGCCCCGCCCGTCCTCTCTCCTAAAATCAGGTGCTCGTGAGCCTGAGGGGCGCGCTTCACACGCTCCCCAGTCGGCCCCACAAGGAATCCGTACCGAATTTTGAAATATATTGAAAGGTATTTTCAAAAGGATAGCTTGTACATGCATGGTACATACAACTGCAGACGAACGCACTATTAACGTCTCTGATGTTGTCAACATTGGCCATTTCCCCTCAAATTCTAGGCTGAAGTGCAGAAAGTTTGCTCTGTCATTTTTAACCTATAAGTAGCAATTTATTACTACCGGAAGGCTCTGGTTATTTTCCAACCTTAGGCCTATGCTCGCGAACTCTTCATTTTAAGTTTTTTGCGTTACGCCACAATCCCCCTCGACCCACGCTTGTAATTTAGCCAGAGTCGACTTGTTCAGAGAACCATCCAAGTTGAAAAGGCATGTTATCCGTGGTTACAGGTTGACCATAACGCAAACTCCACTTAGGGTTTTTCAACGAACCCGACTAAACTTTAACTATACGTTCACCCTTCATGTTCTTCTTTTGAAAAGAAACTGGAATAAAGGGAAAACTTATCCGAGGAGAGAGATGTCCTGATTGAGGAGATGCTCGCCGATTGCCTTAGGTCCATCAGCAGCCATACGAGCAAAATATCTCCATAGACAAGGAATAGGGAGACCGGAATGACCACTTCGAATTTATTTGCCTAAGCCTCGGGAAGTGCCCTCTTGGCCCCCATTCAAAGACGCTGTCCAATTTTTTCTTTCAATGCCGGCTGCCTCAGTGTATCAGTGGCACCTCTCGCCTCATCTCCGTGGGCACACAATGAAGCTGCGCACGAAGATGTCCAAGCTCAACCTCCGCTCTGAATTCTTCACGCAACGTGCCATACACCAGTGAAACAACCTTCCACAGTCAGTTGTGGAGGCCACTTCCCTTCAGTTGTACAAACAACGCTTGGATAATTACATGCGTCCCCTCTCGTCCCTCCAAGTCTGAACTCTAACCACCAGACTTATTTGTAAAAACAATGTTACTCAATCTTTGCCAGTACTATGTAAGTAGCAGTAATTTTTGTAGGTGCATGTACACATGTGAGACGCATCGGCATGTAATCAATAAGGTTTTCACAGGTATTGCCTATTATCATCGCCAAATAAACTGAATAAACTGAAACTGAAAGCCTCACGTTGATGCGACTATACTGACCCGAAGACCCTTCACCGACTTGCACGCGCGCGTCCTGGTAGTCGTGGCTGCCTCAGGACAACTTGCACACACCACTCCTCGGCCAAGGCAGCAGGGGCCTCTACGCAGCAGTGAAACACACCAATCGCAAACCTCTTGAACTTGCTTCACAATAAAGTAAAAACAGATGCCATCGCTCTCACACACGACTGAACGCAATCAACACTAGGCCTGCCTTCGCTAGTGGCCACAGATGCCTCAGATAGTAATGCGCACAGTAAATTTCTCAGTTTGATGGCATCTGCCTTTTACTTACTGTTGCAACGGTGGCCAAGGCTGAAGTATTCGCCATCTAACAACGCCTCATGAGAGCCCCCAAAAAGGAGAAGAACATGACAAGGAATGCACTAAGGTAGAAGTCTTCGAGCAAACCTAGTATACCATATTTTAAGAGCAAGCGAACGCTTATGTACAAGGTTGGAGCAATTAGACAGTGGTCACGAGAAAACATGACTTCATAGGCTGGGTGAGTCATGAGAGTTGGCGCGTTAACTTTTCGCTGGCTGTAGCTGGGCGCGGGTTTCAGACAATGCACTTTGTCTGCCTGAATGTACCGGTGATCTCGCTTGCGTTCGAGTCCTGCGCCGCAGTGCCGCCGCCATGTGCGCGTCGTTGCATACACTCTGCGTGAGTATGAGCAGAACGGACACTTGGTATGGGAACGTCGTTCGGGCAGCCTGCACTTAAGCCGGTTCGTAACACGTACAACTTGCATTTTTGCCTGAAGATTGTATTGCTCCGAGTGCAACCACTGCGTAAGCGCTACACTCTCCTGGGGTTGGGAATGGCTGGCTGATGATGGCTAGTAATTGTCATTTAAGTCCCTTTTTAGTCTACCTATCATAATAGCGGATGTTCTCATTTAAGCAGGGCTCAATCAGTGGGCTTTTCGCTGTCGTTAGTAATATGTCCAATCACAACTGGCATGATCCGTGGCCCGTGACTCAATGGTAAGCGGGTTGGACTTCCAACAAGAAGGTTGCCTTTTCGCGTCAAAATTCACACTATTTGATTCAATTAGTTGAACCCAGATTTTTTTCCAGAATGTCCTTTGTTTTTTATGGATGATTGGATACCCTGTTCCAATGGACAAAAAGTAGACACATGAATATTTATTTCCTCAGACATCAAAGCTTGCGCCGAATATGAGATAAGGAAATGAGTTGCAACAAAATTGTTTTCATTCCTTGTGTGATGAAGATTCTTTGTGCTCCTACAGATCATTGACGTCCTGCACGACAATTAAAAAGTCTTCTCCCTCTGAAAAAGAACAACAAGTTCTGATTAAAGTTACCCAATTGACATGCGTTCAATTGCAAAAATAGGCCAACGGCCTCAAACGCCCCGGCAAAAGCTTTGCAAAACGTCCTTGCATTCGTTCCAAACTACATTTTTATGTGTGCTTATGTCCTTCAAAGCGACCTAGTAGTATGAACTGAAGCACTTATACACGGGAGATGGTTAATAAATAAATTTTCGTTCCTTTGTTGGAGATTAGCTCCTCTAATAAGATCTTGTTATGTAACAAATAGTGAGATATTTTGGTAAACTGGACAAGTGATATACACGGAAGTACCGGCATCACAGCCGTTTACTGGCAAAAACGGAAAGCAATCGTTAAAGTCTTGGAGCTTGTCATGCTTTTTGTTCTCAGCACGCAGACCGTTTCCATATATGCCCTTTGAATCTTCATACAACCGGCTTTCTCGTGCTCGCAACCGCCGTCTGCTTAGGAAAGGGTCCCGAAGTCCAGTAGAGGATGTGAAGCACCGGCGCATCTCCAGGATAAGAAATTGAGTAGCTCACGGATTTCAGGTGTTAAGATTCTCCCTAACCATCTAGCTTGTGCGCCGCCCTGGCAGCTCACCCTCGCACCATCACACTACTGATCCGCTCACATGCACAGGATAACGCGCAACCTGCCACCAGGGCTAAGACTCTACCCCGCCATTTGGGTGAGTCAAAAATGCAGTGGAGCTTGCGGACAGTATCTCATTAGTCCAAGTGCAGGTCGATTTTGTACATCAGGTTAGCTCATGTTTATTAAGGGAAATATATGCGAACGCTTTTGAACTCCCTATGGGTAACACAGTGACTAAGAAATGCATCGACATAGCAGGCGCCGGTTTGTTATGAAAAGTAAACATATATGGCTACTCGCGGATTCCAAGAAATGTAACCACCTGTTTAAGCATAAGTCTTATCTCCGGTCTATTGACACGAGCCAGTAAGTGGATCTGAGCGAAAAGCGCAGACAGTGAAAAAAACTCCTTGGGCATTGTTCAGAAATTCTAGAAGTTTGCATTCCATTTGGAGGATTTGTGGGATAAATACCTTGGTCAACTTTATACAGTACGCTTTTGGAATGCGACAATAAACTTCCATTCTTTTGCCCTTACTATTGACTTCTCCCTTGGAAATTTGATCGAAACCTTGTTGGACGGCAAACATCTAGCTTTGGTAAAGGTTATAACACCAAAAATGCATGAAGATTTAAATGTGAGTGCGTTAGTTTGACTTTTGCCAGCGCCGATGTGTATCAGGTGGATACAACCCCAACTTTAAATTGCTGTCCGATGAAGTCAGTTCTGGATTTGACAAAGGACAGCCGGTCCAGCTGACCGAAACGTCAGTGAACAAATTAACTCATGATGGTGAGCACAACATGATCTATAATGAGGCAGACTTGCGCTGCATCTATTGCATCCACTCCAACCTCATCCATCTGGCCCCTGTGGCAGGCGAGTTCGTACGCAGTGGCTGATAAAGCTAAACAATTCGTCTACACGGACCACGCACGCTCACGTACCCTATTAACTAGAACCTGGACGGCATGAATGATTATAGAGGCCGCAAAAATCCCGTGGATTTATAATAGGAAAACTGTCTTCAAATGTTCGGCAGCCTGACTTCCATTGTTGCGTTAGATTGCACCAATGGGAGGAAGAATTTCAATTTTCGTCAAATTCCGCCTTCATAAGGTCAAATTTCTCTCGATTAGCATTCGTATTCTACGCAATAGAAGCTTATGTTGGTTGAATTTAATTGCATTCAGCATGGTAAAACAACCATAATCTTATTCAATATTTTTGATCAATCCAACCACAATTATATATTAATTTACGCTGACTAGCCAAGAATTAAATGTTTGACCACAAAATGCTTTAAGCAGTTGGGTGGGGGGAATAGATATCTAGAGGGGCTCTACAAATAATTTGTGCCAATTGGACTTAAGGGGCACAAATACCGTTCAAATATCCGCCCGTTATTAGGTAGGACGTATGAGCTGCGCTGTAACTGTTCCAAATTATCTTTTCTTCTGGCATATCTATCTGGAAAGTACACGTGGCAGTGACCGACCTCATGATATATTAACCAAAATTGGTAAATGCACATTCGATCAGGAAAAAATAATAAAATGGAGTCGGGATAATGATTATTGTCCTGTATTATCCCACGATATTCCAAAAAACTCAAAGCTTGTTACTTTAAAATGCAAAAGCCCGCAAAAACCATATTCAGTGAAAGTGGTTTAAAAGAAGCGTATATTTTCTATTGATTTCCAATGGTGCTATGAGTCCAAATATAGCCAATAGAGAACATCAACCCAAGATATCCTCCATTGTACTATTTTGGTACCAAATCACATACTTTACAAAGGTTGTACTCGAATAAACTGTATGTTTCGGCTTCAAGGTATTTATATTTATCAGGTTTTTAAATTATGATTAAAAAGAAGGCTACTGGAGCACCAGAATAATCTGTTTCTTTTCTTGAACTACCAGGATTTCATTTTCAGAGGCAACAGCAGCAACAAAGAAGACGTATACGATGAAGATCCTAATCTACAAACAATTGAACAGCTCATGAAGTAATTCGAATTTTGCCAAAAAAACGCATTTTACCTTTATGGAGAAACCTATGAACATATCAAATTAACTCTAGTGGACTTTCTGATATCAGGGTTATTGGCAGAATTGGTCCTACAGGAGCTGGAAAACACATCCTTCGGCCAGCACAAGCCTATTTTGTGGCATCGTACCATAACTTGCTTAATTGAAGCTTTCCCGACAGACAATTCACGAGGAAAGTAGAACAAGAACAGCAGCTGCCTTTACTCATCAAGAGAACGCCCAATCTCGAAATTGAGACACTGGTTTATAGGGCTGAGGCGAACATAACTCAACTTTTTAGTTTTCACAGCAATTATTCAGTTGCTCATAAACGAAGCTGTGTAAAAACGCTCTTAATAGGGACTTAGATTTACTGCAGCTAGCAGGAGGAAAAAGTTCAGGAGATCCGATACGTCCGCAACTAATTCATGCGAAATGGTTATCCGAAAGTATTTATTAACCGATGCCTATGCGTACGGCTCCGTAGGACCCAAACAGAAGAACCAAAAAGAATATGGCATGGTCTGATATACATCAAGCATGTCTCAGAAGAGACCAAGCGCATCACTGCAGGACTAGGCGTCGGAATTGCACACCGTCCCAAGGCTACCATAGGCAACCGGGTAACGGAAATAAAAAACTGACTGAAGCCCAATAGACAATTAAGTTTCGTATATCTTATCCCGGGCCCGAGCTGTCCTTGTAATTACACAGGTCAAACTCAATGCGTACTGGCATGGCGCGTGCATGAATATAGGCTGGCTGTACGACGGGGCGACAAATTATCGCAAATTGCTACTCACACCTATGAAATGGGTCGTGGGTTCAACTTTGCAGCTATCAAAGCAATCGCCCACACTGGGAAAAAGCCAAGCCGACAATTGATTAAAGCCTAGTCCACGGATGAAAACTCAATCAGCCGGTGTATCGATTTCGCGCTGGCATACCAAACCTCAAAACTTGCGTCACTCATAATATATTGGTTCATATTCTAAATAAATGCCCTTTTTTACTGCCGGCGCCTCTGATGATTAATTCTTGTAAGTGTTTGAAAGCCAAGAACAGTAAACAGACTGTTTCGGTGCTCGAGCGATGCCTGGATCGCGCAATTCGCTAGTGAAATCATTTATTTAGTAGGGCTTTCTTGAAGTGAATGCCAAGAACGACGCCTATCGCATTCAAAAACCAACATCCTGAGTTGTTTGAAGTATGTTGAAACAATACTGCAACTTTTTAATACTTGCAAACGCATTTCAAAATGTCCATTCACTTTTAATGAGACTGTCCGGGTACGGTGCTTGACCTGATATTCACCCGAATCCACGCGGAACTACAACATTTGGGTTGGTTTTACACAGAGAGTAAAGCAGTCATCGAATAAAGCCATAGCATCACCCATATTTATGCCTTAGAAACAAATTTCAGCACAATATCTTCTGTTACCTGGTGCAAGTATTATTTCGCTGTTTTTGCCTCGTAGCCGAACGAATTGTAAGTCATCTGTTGGATCCAGGCTCCTTACGACGTCCTTTGATTTGGAAAGCAGCGGCTTAAGGGCAGAGAAGTGTGCTTGTGTGGCATTTGGGTTTATAGTGGTGTGAATTGGGACGCCTGAATATCAGAAAAAGATAAGAGTATTAAAAGGTAGGACCTCAGCTAACCGCACTGTCCGCGCAAATTCTTTCATCGCATGGACCCACTTGGTCACTTGCGCATGGTAGGACACCGACGGCCACCCCCCTGACCAGCACCGGCATCACACCCACGTACCACGTGTTTTTAATCAGCACTTCTCAGCTGAGAGGAAAGTTTGATCCTCGGCTCCTTCTCCGCGTCCACTAAGCGCAAGGTGTATGTGTGAATTAACCGACTGGTGGTGTGCAATTTTGGCTGTAGTAGCTCTTTCGCAAGTGGTTGTTTCGGCAAGAAGAAGAAGAAGGTTACCCCAAATCACAAGTCAGGTAAGACAGTGTTGGCATCAAGAGCTTTACTGTGCTAAAGGAGCCTTACAATAGCCACTACCAAGTGATCGCTAGAACTGCTTACAAAGGCCAGTCGAGTCCGGGAAAAGGGCGTGTTGTGAAGCCTTGCCTGTCGTGATGTATGTTCTCAATCACCTGCAACCAATTAAATGTAGCGGAAGTGACCGTGAGCTTACACACTTATTAAGTTGCGACTTAATCGATAGCGTTAGCGCGCGGAGTAAATAATTGGTCAAATTTGATTGTAATTTTATGGCAGATGAGAACAGGATCAGTCAGCGCAGTTGCGCTGGGGAGCAAACTCCTACAGTTCCTTTTTGACGAGACCTCCCACACTAGTAAGCAACTCTTTCCTCGAAATAATTGTGGTTGCCTGAGGGGAGAGAGGCATTAGGTTTTGCACGTGGCATGCGTAGACGAAGTCAGTCAGCTGACAATGTGGTGCCATCCGACGCGATAAGTATGTGCGCGCAGAGAGCCGAATGTGTGTTTTTGTCAAGTAACACTGTTCGGGGAGTCAAGTCTTGCTGAGGGCACCAGTTTTTGAGTGGCTGATGGTGTCCTCGGTGTCCGCAAGCCACGGTCAGCGAGCAGGTGATGTGACCATCTTTTCTAGCTAGGCTGCTTGGCCAGTACAGACAGTTCCAGAAGGGCAAAACATTAAAGAAGTCAACTAAAAGGGTTATACAATTTGATCGTATGTCGCTCACCTCGTTAGTCTTTTGAAAGGAACTAGGAGTTACTCATAAATGTCCAAATCGCTAGTTTCTTGTCTTAGCATTTTTGTGGCCAAATATTCCGAGAGATTATTAAAACCTGGCTCCATTTACGTTTACTATCGAAGAATTCCTGTCAGAAATGTGGTTTGCACGAAGTTCTTGGGACATCTTATGAATGCACATATATGCAGCAGAGTGATATTTCGTCAAACACACTAGCATACTTGTCAGTGAGAACTCAACATAAAAAATATTGAATATTGTAGCAATTTTAAACCAAAAATGACGTAGTAAAGGAAGCTATGGCTTCTTTTGGAATCATGGAACGGCAGCATTGCAGATATCTAAATAGCAACTAGAAAACTATCCAGCAATATTCAAAAGTAACGGACTTTAATTCCCTACTTTATAAATCTACTTTTTACTTTAGCTATGGCACCTTAACATGATGTTTAATTAGCAGCCACTAAAATTTTCAATGTATAACGTTTAAAGGCAAGCGCAATTCCCACAACCTTCTTAAATTCGGAATTGAAGGTTTCGTCAGCTAACTAATTTGCGGATACAAAGCGGGAATAAATAATTGATGATATGCCTCCAATATATTATGTTAAAACATCCGCCATTAATGAAGCTGTTGAGAAAAAACACAGTTCATCCAGCAGGTTATTTCCATATTTTCCGGCGGATACATGTGAACATGGGTATTTCTGAAAGCAGCAACGTTCCTTTTTGCACGATTTATCAAAACACAGATATGTAGGAAGTGTTCTCCCTTAATATAACATAATTATTGTTTAACCAAAACATTTGAGTCATATATGGCATTCGGTAAACAGATTGTAGCAGCGGATAGCTCTTGTTGTAAAACGACTGATTTAAATCATTTTTTGATCAATTCGTGGCTCTCTGTCAAAAGTAGAGGGCGCAATAAAGCGGCGTCATGCTGACGTTTGGTAGGCTGTATGAATTGTTCTATTACAAAGTAGAGTCATCTAACAACGAAAAAAAGCAACTATAAAAGCAACCTTACTTAGTTGAGCATGGTCACAAAAGCAATCTAAGAGAACAGCTGCTGTTATACATGGTTTTGAATACTGTAATTACTCCCATTAAATTACGCATTATTTGTATTTTTGACGATGACTTTTGAATCATTTTCATCCTACAGATTTATTTTAGACAGACACAGAAATGAAATTTTTACCATTTAGGTAAAAAAATTTACTAACCTTCAGCTGTAGAAGCCACGAGAGCTGTCACGCTCTTATGCGCTTGCAAACGCGCAAACATGTTTTGAATTTCGAACTATATAAAAACGGATAAAATACTGTTTTTAATTTTAGATATTTGGACTCATAGGAACTACCGCTTAAGACGTTTGAATGGCTCTTAGACCTTTTCTAAAAATATTTTATGATATAATATTCCTTTGGCTAGAAAAATAAAAGAGATTATTGATTAAAAATGAGTTGTGTTCTCGGAGAGTGAATATTTGAGAGAAAGCGACCAAGGTTTGCTTCTGAAAAATTCTTTCAAGACTTTCGATCAGAACAATTCTATCCGTGTTGCTGTAAGTTTCCATGCCATTAAAGGTCAATTGCATGATCACTTAATATCTTCAGACTGGGCGTTTCTATATAGTACAAATATATGCGACTACACTCCCAAACAGGTTGTTATGGAGTAAAATTAACTCATTGAAATAAATTTTATATTAATGTTTTATTAAAACAGGAATATTAAGGGATCTTACACATTAAACTGACGGTAATAAGATTGCTTCATGAAGCAAATAAGCAATTTTCTGTCAAAAAATAAGCACACTAAAATGTGTTCATTGTCACGCTACAGCATGCTTAATCTATCTGCTAAGCTGTCGGTCACAATGGAAAATAATGTTTTAAAAAAACACAATTTTCCTTTAATCCAATGATTTCACTGATTTTATATACGCATTTTTTTGCGTTTTGAAACTAAAGAGTGTTATGATTCAGACATATTTGATATTTTAGACCATTCCAGCTAGGTTAACTCACTGGCTGCGTACATATTTTGATAAAATTCCTTTAAATAAAACTCAAGGCTCCTGATTTTAAATATATTCGGTAGTCGAGAATAGAGCCACGTGTGTTTCTAAAGTGAGTGTCTGACTGAGTCATCTAATAACGCATCGAATGCTCGCTTAAATAAATTTGGCGTTTAATTATATCCTGGAATTTGTAGGTGTGTAATCCCTGAGTGCGCTTAGAACACTACAATTACCACGCCCAGTTCTCTAAAGGAAGAAGAGGGGTTATAACAGTAGGAGTTGTTTATTGTGTGCAGGATCTCAATGGTGGTCTGAATCCCAGACACGTGGAAGGCCGCGGGCCCTATGTGTGCGCGCGTCCGTCTGTTAGTGTGCTGTGGTCGTAAGTGAATAAACGTCATGCGAGAGTAAGTCACTGGATGATCGATCAACTACTTGGCCGATGGTAATCTACGGCACCTGTAATTGCTAAGCCCAGAAGAAGATATAGTAGTGAAGTCATGTGCGCTGTGCAAGCATGACGCCAGCGCTACAAATGTAGACATTGATTTTATTTAATTAATTAATTGAGCGTCAAAATACATGTATAGACGCGTTATTATTCCGAACAATCATCATAAAACATGCTAAAGAATCGAGAGGATTTTTGTACACCTAACCACTTCCTGACCAGGCCTCCTTCCCACCTTGATTGCGGCTCGGACGCAATGTTGCCATTGCAATTGCCTTAAGGCAGTAATAACTCCTTTAACCCCTTACGTGCTAGACGCCCGTGTAGTAAATAGTTTCTCATTCGTTTACCTTACAGATCTTAATTGTAAGTTTTAATTTGTTTTTGTACCCTTTCCGAAATTTTCCGTTCAAACTGAATTTAACGTTTATTTTTCGTCAAGATAAAGTGGAAATCTCGGATACTTTTGGATACCGACGAGCTTTAAGTACAGTTAACTTTAATGAAGCATAACAGAGATTTATGTGAGAGTGTTAGTATTGCCAAAATGAAAAATAAATTCTGAATTGGCACTGTTTTACGTGATTATTACCTTTGTTTCGGTATCCATGACTTATTTAACGCGCTGTCAATTAAGGTAACCTTGACCTCTTTTCAAGGTTAAATGTAAATGAGGCGATGGGACCTGCGGGATCTCAGACATTGGTTATTGTCTTGAAATACACAGCCCATCACAACTTCCATAATCAGATAGAGAGTGAAGTTTTCTTATATTTTTTGGTCCTTATTACTTTGCATTGCTGAGCTATCGATAAAACAATTGTCGATTCATTTTTGGCCGTATTTTATGTTCACCTTTCTGCGGGAAGTCTTATAATTGTAAATAACCTAGCATATTTACTCCCGAACTGCTGATATATTTTTCCCTTCTGCTTATTCGACTCAGGTACAAGAAGTCATCTGTATCGCCAGCTAACGCTGCTTTGATGGGTAAAAGACCCTTCATGCATTTTTCACTGACAATTGACCATAATTAAGTATAATTAAGCATATATAAGGGTAAGAGGCAGAGCCGATGAAAACCCTATTACCAGATAGATGCTGTCAGATCATGCATATTATTCAAAGTCAGACATAGGCACTATATAAGTTGTTGTTGTCTTCCAAATGTATAACCAGCAAGCAAAGTAAAATCAATAATAAGGTGCTAAGGTTTATTTGTAAAGCACATCTTTGGCGCCGTCAAAAACCCCTGAAGGCAGGAAAAAAACCTAACCCAAACCACTTCTCTCGCAGTGATTATTTTATTTGTTTTGGTCTTTTGCTATGTCAATAGTGTGCGAAATAAGGAATTTGTTTTTAGGGAAAAAACCTGACTCTTGAGTTAAAATACTAAAAAAAACACTCAATAAAATATCTTTACATTGCACGTGTTGCGGTTTTATAGTAAGAATAATTGGGGACTGGAAAAACTGTCATGTCCTTTAACTGAGGTATACTTAGCCGCGGTCAGTTTGAAGGTGAAAATATCAGCTGAGGACATCGCATCTTAATAAGTTTTATATTTAATAATAAGTTGTATATTTCAGGCCCAATGGGCCTCATCAATAAACCAAAAATTCGATAACACAAAGTACTAGAAATAATTGGTTTAACAAATAGTACCCGTAGCCTATAGCTATAAGACGTGTATAACTGTTTACAAGCGAATTTGTTAGATTCGAAAGAATAAATATAGCAGTGTCATGCGGAAGGTGATATTCAAGGGCATACGCAGATGAGCCGCATCGTTATCTAGATTCTGACTACGTTTTCTGGTACCCACTGCCTCTTTTAGTAAGGTGGAGGGGCTTGGAAGCAAACTCAGTCGAAGCTGAGCGTGGGGCAGAACAATAGGTTTTATCGAAACATTACTGGTAAAGACGGGTTCCCGGTTCCCAAACCGGTGCGGCATAATGGAGCATAGGGAACCCACCAGATTATGATCGTGATGGGCACCGCCGTATGAGATGCAAAAGTCCGTCAAATCTACAAGACCATCGTTGGGAATGTCTGAGATGTGACTTAATATAAGGCCCTGATGATGGTTGATGACCAGCGAAACGAGAGCCGTCAAGACTGCATCCTGATTCCAGGGGACACGAGTCAGAGGAAGGTAGTTTCGAGAAGGGATCCTAAAACAAAAGGTTAATAGATTCAGTGTTCAGATAAATGTGCAGTCTTTGCTTGAATGCACATAGACTAGTCAACGCCCGAATATCAATCGGCAAATTATTCCAAAGGTAGCTATACCTAGAAGCAAGAAATAGAGATCGCTTAGAAGTGGAAGAAGCAGGAGGAGGTATAATCAACGTTAAATTTCTTAGGTTGTAAGGGCGAGTTACGGGATTCAGGGCAGAAATCTTGGGGAGATTTGAACTATTATTAAGGCGAAACAGGAGACAAAACCCTGCTTCCAGTCTACTGACCCAAAGAAATTTTAGTTTCGTTATCTCACATCTATCTGAGTAGTAAGTATCTGAAAATGCTGAATAGAGGATCCTTTTAGTGAATCTTCTTTGGACATTTTCAATTTTTGAACGGCTAGTTTCGTTCATTAGACAGAAGAATGGACAGCAGTATTAGAGACTAGGAAGCACATACATACGACAAAGTCTTTGCTTCATTTCGGGAAGAGAGAAATTATGAGAGATGAAGCTACATATCTGAGCAGCTTTTGCTGCAATTCTATCAGCGTGAGGTAAAAGATCTTCCGTATATATGGGTCTGCTCAATACAGAGATTACAATCGTTGTCCATTGGCAGAATTTTGATGATTAGATGGGGCGTTGCAGATGTCTGAGGTGGGTCGAAGCAGCTGCGAAGCCCCATCGTCATTCAACTGCATCGGCAGAAGACACTTGGCCTTTCGTTTGTCGAATATCTAAGTGAGATGGAGATTTACATTCGAAGCATTTATACTTCTGATACATTATAAGAGGAAACAATCTATATTTTAGTATAGTTGCAGAGAAAATTATTTTCGTTCATAATATTTTTTTATAAACATTGAGATGTTAGTCGAAGAATATAAGAATAGATAAATTGTTCTTAGTTTTTATTTGTTTTTATTTTTATTTTTAAGGATTGGAAAAGGAGGCAAATAGAACATCGTTGGGTAGGGCATTCCAAATGATCGCATATGTTATGGTGTAGAAATCTGATCGCTGGGCCGTCATAGCTTTAGCGTTATGAATTGTATGCTGGTTGTTTCTAGTGGGAAAGATAAAACATTTTGGAGTCACCTTTGCCAGAGGAATTTAGGACCATATCTATTGTACATTATTGTATAGGAGTCTCGGGCGTCTTCGCGTTTACACAGAACTCTGGTAAACCTTCGCTGGATTTTTTCTAGGTTCTGTCTGTCATCTGATGACATGGTACCGAAAAATATTGAGGAGTAATCGAGAATAGGTAAAGTGTACATTTTGTAAAGTTAAGTCTTAAGTGCAATTGATGTGAAATTTTTACTTATGAAGCCACATAGTCGATTGGCTTTTGGTGCGATTTGTTTAACATGTGGGGATAAGTCAAGAGTATTAGAATAGCTAAGACCTAAATCTTTTAAAGATGTTAGCTCTTTTATTTCTTGACAACTAAACATTATGGGGGGAAGTTTAAGTGGTCCAAAAATTATGAGGTGACATTTTGCTGATGAAAAAGGCATTTGCCACTGAACACTCCAGTCATTTAGTTTTTGAAGGTCTAATTCAATTCGTCAATGCACACTACTTATCGAATGCTTGTTATAGGCATATGCGAGTTTTAAGTCATCTGCATATAAAAATGATGTAGCAGAGGTTGATAAGTCACTTTATTAAGGAAAGAAGGCTTTCACCCTTGAGCTCCTTTTCATAACCAAAATCGCATAATAGGTCCACCCTAACAATAGTACATAATACTAATGTATAAATGTAGGCTAAACATCAGCGATAAGTTTGAGCCAGATTCAAAGTTCTGTTACTGACACTTTGTGCATTATATCTGCCACAGTTTCTCAGCAAATGAGAATCAAGTTTGTGTTTAAAAATGTCAACAGTATCTGAGAGGACCACATCTTCCGGGAGTCCGTTACACGCTTCAATGACCCTCTGGGAGAAGGCGTTTCGTCGAACGTCGATACGGGCCAGTTTCCTCTGTAATTTTAAAGAATGACCTCGCAGATTGTCAGTTCGAGCTAATTCGAAGAAATCATCAAATTCTAGGGCGCAGTCTTGGACTCTAACAATTCGGTAGGTTTGTATGAGGTCCCTGCGGAGTTGCCTATAATTGAGAGGAAAAGCTCACGTTCGGTCAGTCTGTCTTCATAAGGCAGATGACCAAGATTCTTGACCATCTTCGTAGCCCTCGCCTGCACTCATTTCAGGCGCAGGATATCCTTCTTGAACCACGGACGCCAGGCCTGGACAGCATACTCCAAGTGGGACCGAACAAACGCTCCGAAGACTTTCTTGAAGAGCTCCTTGTCAATGTTGATGAATCCCCGCCTAATCACAAACAGCACCTGTGTCGCACATTTAGCTGCATTTACACACTGAGAAGACAATTAAAATGAGGAATTTATCAGAACACCGATATCCGTTTGTTCGTTCACATTTGAAAGCGGGTGCCCATCGAGAAGGTATTGGAAGGATTCGTTCTCCTCATCAGTCCTTCTAGAATGGAGTCTTAAAACCACACACTTACTAATGTTGATGTTTAAAAGCCAACGAGCAGACCAGCAGCTAAGTCGATCGAGACTCTCTTGAAGCGCTTTCCTCTCGGCGTCAGACCTGATGGCTCTCCAGAGTTTGACGTCGTCGGCAAACATGATAGCGCTGCAACCCAGGTCATTGACACAGTCGTTGATATAGATAAGGAAGGACAGTGGCCCTAAGGGGCCCTTGGGGGACGCCACTCAGCACAGATGTAGGGTTTGACTTTGAGTCACCGATGCACACAGTTTGCAATCACCCTGTGTGAAAATCTGTGATCCATTCCAGCAGGTTTCCTCTTATGCCAATTTCTGACGCTGCTTATGCAGGAAGCTGTCGAATGCCTTCTTTAAGTCCGTATAAATGACGTCAACCTTACCATCTTCATCCAGTACGCGAGTCCACTGCTCAGTTGAGAGTAGAAGGCTGGAAATGCAAGAATGGTTCTTTCTGAAGCCGTGTTGGAGCCCTGACAGTAGATTTTTCTCCTCCAAGAACTCCATTGTCGTCTTCTTAATTATCGTTTCCATCACCTTACAGCAAATGCAAGTAAGGCTGACAGGCCGGTAATTATCGACCTTCGTTCGGGCTCCACCCTTGTATATCGGGTAAATATTTGCCATTTTCCATTCGGATGACAGTTTTCCTAGTTAAAATGAAGACCGAAAGATATGTGCTAGGGGGTCTGAGAGTTCGCTTTCAATTCTTTCAAGAACTTGGCTGGTATATTGTCTGGACCGGATGACTTTGCTTCTTTTAGGCCCTGCAGCTCCCTCTCAACTACAGATGTTGGAAATAGTAGAGAATGAAGTGCCGGACCGGCGTTTGCAACAACACTGTCGGCATTATCAAAATGAAGCTCGGTTTCCCTAGTGAATACCGAGGCAAAGAACCGGCTACAGTACTCGGCTTTCTCGTCATTCTCAACGGCTTCTCCGCCATCATCATTCTTAAGTTCTGCGACAGGATCCTTTTTTTTAAATCTAGTGTTAATATAGTGGAATAGAATTTTGGGCTTTTCTTTGGCCTGTTGGAGGATTCCTGATTCATAGATTTTCCTGGCCTAGTGAATTGATTTTTTTACTGCATTTCTTTGGCGTCAGAATTCCTCGAGTTGTACTGGTGACCCAGTTTTCCTGAATAACTTCCATTTCCTATTCTTCTTTTTCAGTTGCCTGTTAGGGTCTCTCGTCAACCAGGCAGGTCGACTAGTCGTCTTGTGTACCTTCACCGGACAAATGCGCTTAATCAGATCTAATGCAACCCTCTTGAGTGATCTCCAATCCTTCTCCGGATCCCCCTTGAGCAGGCAGTCCCAATTAACGGACGATAGTGCATTCTTCATTGAAGTGAAATCTGCCTTCCATATGTTTGGCTGGTCCTCCGTTTTCTTCAGCCGTTGAGTATGGAGTGAGTAATCCCACATTAGGGTCGTATGGTCACTCTTACCGAGCGGAGCACTTCAAAGCAGTCAAAATCTGGTTATGCCCTTAACGTTCTGAACTAGAGATAGGTCAAGCGTGAGATGTATTAATTTTGAGCTAAAGGAAGTTGACACCGCCTCCACTGTCAGGTTGTTTCATTCAATTGCAGGGGCGTTGAAGTCACCAACGATGAGAACCTCCTGGTGGCTAGCAGCTTCTTCCACCAGACCAAAAAGCGAGTCGTCGGCTCCACTCAAAATGCTTGTTGGCCGGTAAACGGCCAGGAATTCAAGGTTCTGTGAATTCACCTTCTTGGTATTTAACCAGACGGACTCATACTCCAGGGCTACAGTGTGTTCTCTTGATATCGTGGATAACTCATGAATGTAAATGAGAATTAAGAGGGTACCTAGACTAGTGCCTTGAAAAACACCACTGCTTATATGAGCTGGTTCTGATACTATATTTCGAAGTTGTACTACTTGGAATCGGTTTTGAAGATAGGATTTGAGGATATCAAGGAGGGGTGGAGGGCGAATCCCGTGACTTACTGGGTTCACGATCAGTCTTTTATGGGGAACTTTGTCAAAGGCTTTTTTTAGATCAAAGTAAATTGTAGCTACCGTGTTCCCATCATCTCGATTTCTGGAGACGAATTCCAAGAAAGTGAGATGGCAGGACTGACATGACTTTTTAGGTAAAAAGGCATGTTGAGAGGGAGGTATGAGCTGTACATTCGTCAGATGGTCTAACCTTAGTTATAAATTATTTTTTCGAAGATTTTTGCTAAAACCGATGTTCGGTGAACACCACGATAATTTTGAGGCATTGTACTGATTTCCGATTTTGCTTATTTGGGAGATACATGATTTTTTCCATATTTCTGGATAAGTATCATTTGACTGCAGTAATGAGAAAAGGTTAGACAGAAGTATTGGGGCATATGTCATATGTCTCAGTATGCAAGGAGGGATTCTATCCGTTCCATATGATGTGGAATTGGACAGTTGTCAGATAGCTTTCTCTACAGTTTCTTCGTTAAACAATATTTCTTTTAATACGAGTGCCGTCATTTCTGTTGGTTGGGGGATTGGTTCTTCCTCGACTGAATAGTTGGTTGAGAAATACTCGTTTAAAAGATTTGCTATTTGGTTTTTATTTGTTATTTCTTTTCCTTGGTAATCATGCATGATTTGGGGGCCTTGTTTTTGATGATTATTTATTTTTTTCCAGAAGATTTGGGCTGTCCGTTCTGGGGTCTCGATTGCCAGATGTTCTGCTGCTATCGTCTTATTTGTTTCAATGTACTGGGCTAACTAGTGAATCTCTTTAATGCGTCTGAGCGTAAATAGATAACTAATACATGGGTCGTGGAGTTGTTTTTTTAAGTTTATTAGCCGTTTGGAAAGGAAGTTTGGGATAAGTGATTTCTTACATGGGGATCGCTCGTTAATTAGGGTATCTCGAATTAAATTAAGGGTGGCATATAAAATGTTAACAGCTTCTACATGGCATGTTGTTAGGAGGAAAGAGCTCCAATCCAATGACCTAATGAAGTTATTCATAGATTCAATGTCAAGATTTTTGGGGTTTATATAAGTGCAACTAGGATCAGGTCTTATTTTAATGTTAAGAGGGAGCACTGCTATTATTGTCTTATGATCACTATCAAAGGTTAAGCTGTCGAAGTGCGTATATTAGGGCCAGATAACCTTGGTGAGACTAACATCGAGTATATTGTTTCCTCTGGTTGGTTTGTTTATTATTTGCGTCCAGTTATAAAAGACAATTGATGATAATAATGCATCATGTCTGGATGGGGCTGATAGTTCTGTCCAGTTTATTTCTGGACGGTTTAAGGCTCCTGAAATTATCTTATATTCGGTTTGGATATTTGATAAAATATCTAGTAGATTTGTAACGCCCGTGTCATCATTACTATATTCCAGAGGGGTGTACAAACATCCAATTAGAATGTTTTTAAGGGTCTTGGATGTTATTATAGCGAAGCACGCTTCGCCATTGAACGTCTCCTGTAGAACCTCAAAGGCACTCTGCTCTATGGTAGATCTAATGTAGATCATACAACCTCATCCTCGTTTATTAGCACGGTCCTGTCTATAGAAGGTGTAGTTTGGTATAAAAAGTGAAGCATTGGAGGTTGATTCGTTTACCCATGTTTCTGTTAAAAAAGACTATATCGGGATTGTGTGTATCAATAAAAGTCCTAAGTTGTGGATTTTTGTTTACTATCGATCTGGCATTAAGAAGAGCAACACTTATGGTGTCGGATACAAAAGCTGGAATCTGTTGTGAAAAAATGGATTCCTATTACTTGTTTGATTGTGTTGAGGGCTCATGTGCGAAAATTTTGTGATTGGTGGATAATATGGTGGTGTTGGACTATTTGTGGCGAATTCCGCATTATTGGGGAAAATTGGTGATGAAAGTGATAGAATTCGATGGCATTGTGTAACTATCTGAGGGTATGGTGTTGTGCGAGGTGGGGTTTGAGTGTGTGTCTTATATTGAAAGGGTTGGGTGTGCGGTGGTCGTCTTTTGTATGGGCTAGGATACATGGGTTGAGAGAAGGGGTTAGGTGTCATGTGAGGGTGTGCATTGAAATACGGATATTCGTTTTGCTGTGTAATTCTGTTTGGGAATAGTGGTCTATTCTGGGTTGTTCGGGGGAAATAATCTAACACTGGTTTATTACTTTGGTTCGTTGAAATAGGACTGGTATTGCTAGTTATGGACATGTTTAGACGTGTGTTGTTATTTATCAGTGTATCTTGATTAGATTCAGGATAAGTGTTGTTCATGTCTAATGGTGTTGTACTATTTCGGGGTCTTTTTGTTTGAACATTATTCTTTCCCTTAATTGCTTTGGCATGTTTATTATTTGCTTTCTGGTTGTCATTATTATAATTAGAAGAAGTCACTCTCAAGTCACCTAAGCTGATGCTACATTGATAGTTTTCGTTTTCCTTCCCAGAGGAGGAGGAACTCGTTAATTGTTCCTCTGAAGTAGCATTTTGTGGAGTGGTTCCGTCCTATGCGACTATATGTGGCTGACTTTGTTTACGCCCTTTGTCTTTGTGAAAAACTTGTCTGCGCTGCATTGGGGTCAAGTCAGGGCCTATATATGCTTTAAAACTCCGGAACCTCCTATTTATTTCAGAATTTCTTAGTAACATTTGAGCTTCAGCGTGGGTAGAACATGTTAGCAAAATCGGTTTGTTTTTACTTCGCGAATTTAGTCTTTTGATAGACACAATGCCTATACTTATCCCAAATTGTTGAAGAACGTTTTGTATTGCTACGATTGGATTACTCAATTGAGGAAAGTTTCGGAAGATTATATTACAGCTACATTTTGATCTGTCTGAAACTTTTGATGATACTTAATGCACCACAGACTCAATCTGAGATAAATTCGTGAGGTTGCTTTCAAATGAATTTGAGTCCAGAAGTGAATTAAGAATCTTAAATACAGTTTCATACTTTTCAATAAAGTTTGTTAAGTTTCGGAGGGCTGACAGATCGATTTTATCCAAAACAATTTTTGCGTCAGTCATTGTTTCTGATAAAATTTTCAAGTAAAGGATGTTTGAATGCTAAATATATGTCTAAGTAATGTGTTTTTGACAAATAATCTATAAACTACTCGAAGAACAAAACAAATGATTTGTGCAACGTTCAATGAAACAGAGGACAATATCCGACCAAATCAAAGAAGGAGTTTGGTAGCAAATTTTGGCCACGATAGTCGACTGTTACTTACTGATAATTTATTTAAGAAAACCAAAGTTTTTGTGTCGTTTCTTCTCTTATATAAATCAATTTTTACAAAGCTTTCACTTATCTTCAAATTTGAACAAACCACGTTCCAGCCTTCTTTTGAATGCGTCGAAGATTTCAGAAAGAACAACCGAGGAAGGAAGTTTATTCCATTCTTCAACGACCCGCTGGTAGAAGAAGTGGGCCCGCACTTCTAGTTTTGCGTGGTTTTTCTTCAGTTTGTACGGATGACCGCGTAGATATATTGTTTGTGCAAATTCAAAGAAGTTGGTCATCTGAAGAAAACAGTCTACACCCCTGACGATTTTAAACACCATGATCGTATCTCCTCTCCATTGCATATAATATAGAGGAACAAGATTGAGCCTATCAAGATGATGTTCATATGGGAGACCTCCTAAGCTGCTGACTAGCTTGGTCGCCCTTCTTTATACTTTCTCGAGCATTGCGTAATCGTTCTTCATCCATGGGCACCATGCCTAGACGCAGTACTCTTACATTGGCCGAACAAATGTTCCGAAGACTCGCCCAAAAAGCTCCTCATTAAAATAGAGGAAGGACCTTCTCATCGCTCCGAGGATGCTCATAGCCTTTTTTGCAGTTTTAGCACAGTGAGTTGATGGTTTGAGGTCGGACGTCATGCGTACACCTAGATCCCGCAGTTCGTTCACTAGCTCGAGTTGATGACCTCAGATCAAGTAGTCATGCTCGAATGGTATCACCTTTCTGTAACTAGACCGTAAACGGATTACTTGGCATTTGTCGAAGTTCAGCTGGAGTGGTCATTTTTCACACTACTTTTGCAAGCGATCCAAGTCATTTTGTAGGGTCTGTCCATCCTCTGAGCTTTCAATGGACTTCTTTATCTTTAGATCATCTGCAAACATGACTTTCTCACAGGTGAGTCAGTCAAGCCAGTCGTTCATCTATACCAGAACTAGAATGGGACCCAGAACGCTTCCCTGCGGAAACCCACTGGATATGGTTTTCATTCTGTTTTGATGTCTCCAATACAAACACCCTGACGCCTGCCTGTTACGAAGTCGGCTAACCATTTGAGTAGGTTTTCAATCACACCCATTTGATGCAGCTTTGATATTAGTCATCTGTGTGGAACCTTGTCAAATGCCTTGCTGAAGTCAATGTAGACCGCATCGACCGACGAACCCATTTCCAGAGATTTCCTCCAGCTATCCATGGATGTAAGCAGGTTAGTGAGACAAGAGTGGCCACTTCGGAATCCGTGTTGCGCTGCCCTTAGCAAGTTGTTCTCCTCAATATGTCTCATTATTTCCGTTTTGATTAGATTCTCCATTAGTTTGCAACAAATGCTTGTGAGACTAACTGGTCTAAAGCTAATCAATGAAGTTCTCTCGCCTCGTTTATAAATAGGTGTTATGTTGGCCAGCTTCCAATCAGTAGGCAGGGCCCCTTTTTCCATTGAACTTTCAAAGATAATGTCAAGCGGGGAGGCCAGTTCTTCTGCGAGCTCATTTGGAAGTTTTGTTGATAATCCATCCAGACCATGCGATTTAGTGGGCTTTAACTGTCTCAAGGCTTTTTATAATATGTTTATTATGCCAGTTTACAGGCAATTGCAAAGAGTTGGTAATGCACTTTTTGGGCGCCTTCCAAAACATCGAAGACCGGAAAAAACCTCAAACAAACAGTGTCTGCTGCAAACGATACCGCGCTTATTGTATGCGCCACTGAGACTTTATATTTCTTTAGATTCTCGTCAAAAAGCGGTTCCTCGGTATACACAGACATAAAGAAATTGGACAATAGGTTCACCTTATCTGAGTTATCCGTACACTTGTTTCCAACGTTATCTTACAGACGAGGGATTGGATCTCGATTCCGTTTGGCCTTATTTAATGAGAAAAGAATCTTTTTTGGTAATGCGCTATTCCCTGGACTTGTTCTGCCTCAAAGGCCATTCGTTCTTTTCCAATTAGTCTTCGACATAATTTTCTTTGTTTTTTAAATTCTAAGAAATGTTGGGGCTGTTGATATCCGGCGTATTTTTTCCACAGTCTTCTTTTCTTCTTGAAGTTCCTGTTTGTGTTCGGTGTCACCCTTTCCGGCTGGGGGATGCGCAAGCTTTTCGTAAGTGAGCAACAGTCTTCGACTTGTTGCTGAGCTAAGTTCATAAAGAAGCACCAGGCGTCGTTTGGGTGAGGTACGTATGCAGGGCACCAGTCAGTCACGCACAGTTGTATTTTCATTTTCTTATACTCTCCTTTTTATATATTCCTCTCGCTTATTGCGTGAGCGATGGGTACCGAGAAATGGCTATTCTCCAAGCGAAGAACACAATGATCACTTTGGCCAAAAGGAGTCTGAGTATTCAATCAAAGGATACAGTTTTCGTCTCTACTAATAACGAGATCCAGGCAGCTAGATTGTTGGCCACCTCAAAACCGCGTGTCGATTTTGACATGCTGGGTAAGAAATTCGTCATTTACCGAGTGAAGTAGTTTCTTTTCGAATGAATTCTCTGATCGCGAGCTATGCATTAAGTCCCAATCTATGTTCGGAGCGTTAAAATCTCCAAGTATAAGGATATTATTACTACGGCAGATCTCTTTAACCTCAGAGAAAAGTACATCGTCCGCTTCTGTTCTTTGTCCTGGTGGTCTGTATACCAGAGCAATATGGAGGTCAGGTTGGATAGGTGCACCCGGTTTACAACTTATTATTTCACAGGAATTGTTTCTGTGTGATGACAGCCTAGCTGGGACGTAGTTGATACCAGCTCGTATGAACATCGCGATTCCCCCACACTTACGTCCCTTTCTGTCCATGCGGATAAGTTGAAATCCTTCCAGCCCGACTTCTGCATTTGCTATTTGCTCAGTTAACCATGTTTTAGGTAGCACTATCAGGTCCGGTTGCACATGGTCCACGGCGAGTTTGAGTTCATCCAGTTTGATGCCTACAGTTGTATTTTGCAGCCAATTTCTCGAAGTTTGATCTTCAGTGCTAAGTTTTCACGGCCTATTCAAAGGGCGACAATATATCTTTCATGCATTAGGCATGAGTTCTTAGGCCTTCCTCCAAAATTTTTGACCTGCATATTCGAAACGTTATTCAGAATTCTTTTGGAAGGCGAAATGTCACCACAGGTGCCCCACATGGACAACAACAGTAATCCCATCGATATGATGCAAAGAGATGCGAAGGAACTGGTGGAGAGTCATCGAATCTTGCTCTATCCAGAAAGAATGCTCAAGCTTCAGTGGTTTTCCGTATCCTTTTGCCCAATGACATGATATCTGCTGTAAAAATCGGGATTACCCACGGACGCTATCCACATTAGCGCAAGAAGTAGCCCAACTGAACACAATCACTTTATTTGCTCTCCAGCTTGGATTATTTGGACTCAAATACCCGTTTTTTACTACTATTTTAGGCATTACCAGCTTAATCGTACGCGCATATTTACTTCCTGCACATATGGCTATTCATTATCGTTCAGTGTATTCACAGTAAAAGGCATTGCGTTTTAACCCCTATTGAAAACTTACAAGAATATTCAATTTAATATACACCTGTTATAATAAACTATAGAATTTTATATTTGTCCTAAGAATTTCTTTTAATATAGACAAATCGAAGGAGCAGGGATAATATCCGTGGCTTAATCGGCAAAAGCATTATTTTAAATATCAGCAAAGTAATGGTATGTTGAAACTGAGCTCTTCTCTCCAAACAGATGGTATCGTTCAAGTTAATGTAAATCCAATCTATGCTTAAATGCATCCATCGTGTTTGCAATTATTACTTCACCGAAAGTTCATTCTAGGCCCCAAAGTTTCGCTATGAAAACATATGATGAAGAAAATCCTGGAAGGATAAGCTTCCTCAGAATGTAAAGGAATTCCCGCGCATGAAAGATGCTTTAGATTCAGAGTTGAATTTGGGCTTCTCAAAATTTGGTATGAGTATATGCGATCTCCTTGGATCTGCCTGTCCACAACAGGAAAGTTGTTCAACGCAGCAAGTCTACAATCGTAGGAAATAGCACATGGCCCTTTCGCGGCTTCTGTTGCCTTTATTCAAATCCCTTCCAGTACCTTATGAACTTTCGCTGCCAGACTGCTACTCCTCCATATTCCAGTTGAGAAAGTCAAAGTTTCCGTATATTTTCTTAAAAAGCACTCAAGTCTATCGATAAATAATAATCAATAAATTTTCGATTTTAGGCCCGAAGGCCCTTGTCATTGCAAACTTAGTGCTGTGGAAAAATAAATACAAAGTTGATAAATGCTGCTGTCCGCGAACAACCATATAGGCAGCGGGAACGTTAAGTAGTTTTAGCAGATAAAATTCATACCCACCAACATATCGTCGTTTTAAAATAGTAGTCAATACTCTGTGAAACGCATGGTGAACTAAGGAGGAAGCAGTGAAAAAACTCCTACCATTAAAACGGGGGCAGAGTTCAGCAGGCCCCGCTTAAAAAGAAAACAAAACGTAGGAGAAAAAACTGCTTCTGCAAAATTAAGGAGGTTGGTTGATAGAAATGATGGAAGTGCAATGAGACAGGACTGTTCATGAGAACGAATGAGGATTAGAAACGCTTCTTGTCAATTTGAGAAACCATATGGAATTTTGGAATTTATATTTTTCAGCACCGGTACGGCACTATCTGTACAAACTTACCTTCGAAATAAATAAAAATTCAAAAAGAATTTGAAAATATGTGCAAGTAGGCGTAGAAAGTCGTATTAATGTCAGCAGAAATTGTCGATTTGGGCAACATGTAGCAATTTTTTGCAGGTAATTTTGAACTAAAAGCGAAAACGCATGGCAGTTCAAAAAAATCTTACAGTGAAAATGAAGACAGTGTTCAACGGGCCTCCATGTTCAAAAAGAGCTCAGGAGACAAAAACTGCTTAGGAAGATAGAAGTAGGAAAATAGTAGTAGAGCAGAAATAGGTGTGGGTGGTCTGATGAAGGTGAGTAGTCAACGAAACTGCAGCATTTTTACTGATTACTTTCGCGTGGCTTCGTTTGATTCAGCGGTGCTTAATGAAAACATCTAGGTTCTCAAGGTACACGAGGCAGAGCGAAAAGTTTCAAGCGGATCTCCTTAATTCCCGATGGCCCTTTCTCGGAGTCGTGTAAAAACCTGCTCAGCAGCAGAGGCTGTCGTTCATTACTGTATACCGCCCCACTGGCTTCATGGTCTACCATCAAGGAGGTGAGACCGGGGGACGCCATCGTGGACAACAGGGTCGACAAGCTGAGGGAATGGCAGGGGTCACGTAATCATCACCGAAACGCCGGAGATGCGACCTTGTGGATTGCGGAGTCTAGCGATGAGCTGGCGAAAATAGCAGAACCACCGTGAGCACAATTAGAGCCCATGAAGCCCATCATCAGGGTTGTAAAATGGGAGACGGGGCACGACAATGATGACTGGACAGAGACGGGGACGAAACATGTTTGTAAATATCACTCTATAGAGGAAGAAATAGACATATATGGAAACAATGTTATATAAATCGAACCACCTCAAATACCAGGAGGACGTTTTTCAAAGTCCAAAAGTTTTGTGTTTGGGAAGGAGAGGGATAATAAGGACCTTATATCTTCCAAAGTTATGTGTTTACGTAATTTGACTTTAAAAACTGCTAAGTTAGACGACAACCTAATTTCGAATCTAACCAATTCGCTTCTAAGCGGTTATACTCGTCTTACAGCTATAGACTATGGATACTGTTTGTTCAACCAATTATTTCAAGTACTTCGTGTTATCGAATTTTTGGTTGATTGATAAAGCCCATTGGGCCTGAAATGTACAACTTATTATTATTTTATTAAATGTCATGCTTGCTAACTAACATCTGTCCGTATAAGAAATAGTGGATCGAGAAAGAGCGAATATTTCGCCTGTAAAACCCTTCTGTACATTTCAAACTTACCGCGGTCAGAAGCATTCATTAGACCAAAGAGACGACAGCTGTATTCTAGGACGGGTAGAACATACATGTGATAAAGTTTTAACTTTTTTTCAGCCGGGAGAAATTATTTGATCTAAAACCACATAGTTGTGCAGCCTTCGCAGATATTCTATCCGTATGAGGCGACAATACTAGTTTATTTGTGTAGCTTAAACTAAAGACTTTGATGGTGGATCGTTCTAAAAGTGCAGTATTTTGAAAAAGTAGTGGACGAGGAAGCTTGGCGGAACCAAAACACATGAAACTACACTTGGACGGAGAGAATGTCACCTGCCGGGTAGCACTCCAACGTGAGAATTTAAGCAGGTCTATGTTTATTTTAGCTACGTATATATTGGCTGCGTCCTTAGGAAATGAGTATGTGCATTTGAGGTCGTCTGCGTAAATGAGATTGTGTTAATTTTTTAGAACAGTCGAAATTTCATTTAAATATAGAATGAAGAGGAAAGGACCCAATACAGTGCCTTGAAAAACGCCACTCATGATCAGCTGAACAGTGTTGTAACTTCTTGCCTACTAAGACCTTTTGGCTGCGGTTAGACAAGTAGGAGCCGATGAAGTCGAGGAGAGGGGAACGGATGCCAGTGGCTTCCAATTTTACCAGAAGCCGTCTGTGCAGTACCTTGTTAAAGGCTTTGCTCAGGTCAAAGAAGATTACAACTACGGATTGCCGCTCGATACGAAGGGAAGTGACGTGGTTAAAAAAAGCTAAGTGACACGTCACGCATGATCGCCCGGGTAGAAAACCAGGCTGCGAGTCGCTTAAAAGCTTGTTTTCTAGGCAAAAAATCGACAATTTGATTTAAAATGATCTTTTCCAGAAGTTTAGCTAGTGCCGGGGTTTTATGAACACCGCGGTA
>JAYGXS010000006.1:36632098-36650283 GCA_036362985.1 Ligula intestinalis
TGCAGGCGGTTGCCTCTTGCGTGATATGGCATGCAGGGGGCTGTCGGTGCTGATGGAGACAGACTGTTTTCTATCCCAACTAGGCTGTTAGTGTTATCGGCTTTCTCCAGAGGAGCGACCTCGGGACATGGAAGATCTCCCCATTCAGAATTCGAAGATTGTTTACGCCGAGTTCGCATCTCCTGTGGAGTTCTACTTTTAGCAATCTCCATTTCTCCCGCTCCGCGGGGGAAAAATCCCGCTGTAAAAAAACCGTCGGGTGTGAGTATCTTAGTATTGTTTTCCTGCTTAACAATAGCTGGACCTCAGCCTCACTCTTCAGAACAACCTTCAACGGTCTTGGTTGGCGTTGTTCATCTTTTGAGTCTGTTATACGGCCCATTCGGAATGCCTTTAGAACTTCGACTTTTTCCTCACCCTTTAGGAGGAATTTCAGATATTCTTTAAATAACTTCCTGGCCTCTTCTAATCTTGATTTCGGGGTATCGGAAGAACATTCGGTCATGCCTTTTATGACTATGCAGTTTATACGAGTGGTACTCACCTTCCAACTGTCATCCCCTTCTGCTTCTCTAGGGTTTGTTAGGACATATTCGCTTCGAGGTTCAGTGCTCCTGTTCGTTTTGGCCTGCGAAGGTGCCCTTTTTGTTTGGCTCGTGCTCAATCTCGGCCTACTTATATTAGCACTTGGGCTTGGTCGGCCTTTTTTGGGAGCCCGAGAGCGCTTCTTTGTTCTCTTGGAAGCCAGTGGGTTGACCGTTTCCCTTGTCCATGGCAGAATACCAACTCCATCAAGCACCCTGGCTGCCGGATCATTTTTGTGCTTAGACACTTTGGCGGGGGATTTTGTTGCTCCGTACGTTAGGTTTCTTCGCTCAAGTTCACGCATCGCCGGTTTCTCCTCACGAGGGAGAAATAGAGAAAAAAATTTCAGCTCCTCCATCTCCACTCTAAGACTATTAACTACCTTCTCAAGGTTTGTAAATTTGTTCAAAAGGGTAAAATATGATACGGAGGCTTCATCTTCATGAGTTACATCCCTTAAACTTTTACGACTTTTAGTTCGCTTGGCAGGAGGAGATTTCAAAGAATTTCTAGATCGAGCTTCCGTAGTTAGTAACGGAATTTGGAAACCATCGGAGCATCCTGTGATGGCGAAGTGAGGTAGGCGTTCGACTTCTACGCGGGGGATCCAGGGTTCGAATCCGGGCGGTGGCGTGACTTTTTTTCCTTGTTGCGATGATGTCGGGATTTCGAATACAGGCACTGGCGAACATTCCTTCCCGTCTTCCAAAGCTGTATAGCACATAGTTTCCATTTTTTCTGTCACAATCTTTTCACAACAGACCGTTAATGAATCAAATAATAAAGTGGATTGCTTTTTGACTGTTAATAACCGATTTTGATTGCTGTCATCCTGTGTCTTCGTGGAGGAGTTGATTAGACGCTCAACTTGGTGTTCGTTAATTGAGTCTACTGAACTCGAGAGACTTTTAGCCCTTTTAGCGGGGGGTGATTTCATCGCATCAATCTTGCGACTTCTGCCCTCGAAATTGCGACTAAGGGTTTTAAACCAAATTAAATTAGAGTCAGCAGTCGACGTTGGTGGTGTAGTCGTAACGACTGATACCGACGAACAACAGGTTTTGGGTTCGAGTCCCTCTCGCGCCGCAACTTTTACAAGCTGATCATACTCGTCTATGATAAGGGAGAAGTCAGAAATGATTGGATGGGTCCAAGATTCTGTTATGCATATAACATCGGGCGTCATCTCGAAAGCAATAGATCGAAGTTGGGACATTTTATTTATAATAATAATAATAATATGTTTATTATGCCAGTTTACAGGCAATTGTAAAGAGTTGGTAATGCACCTCTTGGGCGCCTTCCAACACCTCGAAGACCGGAAAAAACCTAAAACAAACTCCCTATGTTGCGGCCAGTATTGCTTTTGTTTCAGATTTCTTGTTTTGTCAATACTCGGCGAGATAGGGAGTTTGTTTCAAGCGAAAAAAACCTGCCATCAAAGGTATGATACAACCAACATATATGTACAGTTGTAAGCTGAGTTGACACATCAGCAGGAGAAATGTTGCAGATCGTTTAAGGACATTAGATCGAGACGGAGAGGGTTGGCACAAGAACACAGTGTTCTCAGTCTTCCTTCAATGGTTGTCGGCAAAAGTTGCGCGCTATCGGCTGAAGGGGTAGCAGACTGCGGGCTGCTGCTTCAGCAGCATTATCTTCAGCATGAAGCTTGGCGGGGTTTCAATTCCACGAACGCCATCAGAGTGAAAAAGAGATTCCACCGAGTCAGCACCCAAAATTCGTGAAAGTTGCCCTGAATGTAGAAAACTAGTTATAGCTCTCTTAAAAATAGGGTAGTTTTGCTGGGTTTTAAAACTTTTGGGCAGCTTATTCCAGATTGATATGGCATTTACTCAAAAGAATTGCCGGTACTTAACTGTACGTGCCATAGGAAGAAATAATAATAGGTCTCGATGACTGGCGCGTCGAGAGTGCTCAAGCTGCCTTATTTTACTAAGGGGATTAAACGTTTGACCATTCAAAAGTTCAAACAGTTACAAAGTAAAAAAACGGACCTGGCATTAAGCACTATGACACCTAGTGTGTTTCGGGTGGCAGGACTATGGCTATCGTTAATCATAGAAAAGAATTTGGAGGTGGGTAGGCAAACTGTAGGCCATTGTTATTTGGGGAATAAGTACTGACGGGTATGGAGCTATTTGTGTATGGGTAGCCAATAATGGATGGCTGATAAGATCTGATATATCTAGGGAACTCACTTTCTGGCATGGGAAAATGAGGAGAGGATAAACCAAAATAAGCTTCTGGGCCATTCGGGAGGAATGGGGGGAGGCTAGAAAACATGCAGAAGTTTGCGGGTTTGGGTGGATGAAGATGGGGAAAGTAACCGAGAGGGCGAAACGGTGCCTTAAAATTAGTGTTTGGGCCGTTTGCGTAAGGGCTATAATGATAAAAATATTAATTTGTATATTCAAGGCCCAAGGGGCCCTGTCGTTACAAACTTAGTGCCATCATGACAGTAAAAATAATAATAATAAACAGTGAACAGTGATAAACAGTGAACTCTTACAAAATAAATGTTATCAGCAGTAAAAAACTGCTTAATCGGTGGATGAGTTCAGCGGGTCACCTATTTCCAAAAAAACAATAGGAGAAAAAACTACCTTAATAGGTAACAGGGTTTGATGTGGTAAGATTGGGACCTGATGTTGAGGGTTTGGGACGTTTATGGCCCTGGGGAAAAAATAATATATTGTTAAGTTAACAAGGGGTCATCCGGGACAACAGGAGAAGATAGTAGAAGTCAGGGCAACATCACCCAGATGCGACCCACCTGACTCCAGAGCCCATCAAAAAGTTAGCGATAACCATAAAGAGCGACCTCAAAGACCAGATAATAATAAGGTTTATTTGTAAAGCACATCTTTGGCGCCGTCAAAAACCCCGGAAGGCAGGAAAAACCTAACCCAAACCCCTTCTTTCGCAGTGACTATTGTATTTGTTTTGGTCTTTTGCTAGGTCAACAGTGTGCGAAATAAGGAGTTTGTCTTAAGGGAAAAAAACCTGACTTCTAGGGAACAAAGCTAGAAAAACATGAAATAAAATAGCTTTACATTGTAGGTGGTACGGTTTTATAGCAAGAATACTTGGGGTCTGGAAAAACTGTCATGTCCTGTAACTGAGTTATACTTAGCCGCGGTCAGTTTGAAGGTGAAAAAATCAGCTGAGGACATCGCATCTACCGTATGCATGGGTCTGCTCGATACGGAGATTACAATCGTTGTCCATTGGCACAAGTTTGCTAATTAGATGGGGCGTTGCAGATGTCTGAGGTGGGTCGAGGCAGCTGCGAAGCACCGTCGTCATTCAATTGCATCGGCAGAAGACACTTGGCCTTTCGTTTGTCGAATATCTAAGTGAGATTGAGATTTACATCAAAAGTATTTATACTTCTGATACATTATAAGAGGAAACAATATATATTTAAATACAGTTGAAGAGAAAATTATTTTCTTTCATCTGCGCGAAGGCTGCAAAAACGGAGAAGAGTTCGCAGCCCTAGGAAATGATGCTTGACTCTGATTCAATGCCAGGAGAACCCTTTCCAAAATCTACAACTTGCGTGTTTGGAAAGAAAAGAGACAGTAACGACTTTACTGCCTCTAAATTTAAATGCGTATGTTATTTGCCTTTAACAATCGATAGTGTAGAAGACAGTCTAATATCGAGTGGAAGGTTTTTCCAAATCAAAGCATATTTGGAGGTAAGAAAGCGAGAATGGTTAGATGTGGAGCTACCGGGTGGTAAAATTATCATAGAAGAGTTAAAAGTGGCGTAAGGTCGGTCTGCCGGAAGGAGAGCGTTAATTTGTGGGAGATATTAGGACTATTGTTAATGCGAAACAGAAAGCATATACCAGCTTCGAGTCTTCTTACCTAAAGAAATTTAATGGTTGCTAACTGACATCTATCTGTATAACACATACCAGATCCAGAAACAGAAAATATTTTACGAGTGAAAACTCACTGAACCTTTTCAATCTTACTACGGTCATTCTGGGTCATGAGAGCAAAAAGCGGTCAGCAGTATTCTATTATAGGGAGAACAAACATGCGGTATAGTTTTAACTTCATTTCTGGAAGGAAAAAAATATGCAATATAAACCCACATATCTGTGCGGCCTTGGCAGAAATTCGATCTGCATGAGGTGATAATGCAAGCTTTTTTGTGTAAGTGAGACCCAAATCTTTTATTGTAGATCTTTCTAACAATGGACTAGCTTGGACAATAATGGGTCCAGGAAGCCTTGCCGGACCAAAACACATGAAACTACATTTGGATGGAGAAAACTCCATCTGCCATGTAGCGCTCCAACTTGAGAGGGTACGCAATTCTGCGTTAACTTTATCAACACAACTACTGGCCGTGGCCTTTGAAAATGAGTTAATACACTTTAGGTCATCAGCATGAATGAAATTTTCCGAATTATTAAGCCCTGTTGAAATTTCGTTTTTGTAAATGAATGAAAAGGAGGGGACCTGAAACCGTGCCTTGTAAAACGCCACTCGTGATCGGCTGAAGCATCGAGTAGCTTTTGCCTACTAAGATCTTCTGGCTGTGGTTAGACAGGTAAGAGGCAATGAAATTGAAGAGAGATGGCCTGATGCCTAGGGCTTCCAGTTTCACCAAAAGGCACCTATGCGGCACAATGTCAAAAGCTTTACTGAGGTCAAAGTAAATCACGATGACTGAGCTGGCTGTCCTTTGTCAAAGCATAAACTGACTTTATTGATCAGCAATTTAAAGTTGTGGCTGCATGTGTGGGCCGTGGGCAGACCGATTTTCCTCCGTTTGATGCTATTATCTATGTGTATTTTGGCAAGGCTTGATGTAAGTTAGTTTTATGTTTCGTCCCCACCGTAGAAGGTGCTAACACTCTTGCTCCCTCTTCCGGTGGTATCGTCTCAGTGCAGTGTGCATCGGCAAATTTGAAGTACTTTCCCTTACACAGTTAAGAGCACAAGGTTTTGTAGGGCGTTGGAAAGTCCAGATGCCTTTTGACGTAGTTTGCGTCTGATTACCATGTCTCAAGCGTCAGTTTTTCCACTTTTGAGGTTCATCAGTTTACGATTGTCCCCCCTCGAATATCAAAATTGTGACGAGTCTCTACGATATGTTTTGCAAGCAGCTAGGTTAAGTCTAGTCTCTGGGCCTGCGCTTTGTTTTCCTCTGGGTGGGTCAGCAATTGACGCCCTGTCTCTCCAATTTGATGGCAGTCTC
Source organism: Ligula intestinalis (assembly GCA_036362985.1). NCBI lineage: Eukaryota > Metazoa > Platyhelminthes > Cestoda > Diphyllobothriidea > Diphyllobothriidae > Ligula > Ligula intestinalis. Next base: position 36,637,928 of record JAYGXS010000006.1, read on the forward strand.
TATAGTTTCAAAGTATGTTGTAGACAACAGCGGAGGTTTTAGCAAGGGCCGTCGGCATTTAGTTTGCATCAGACGACAACGTATTTTTGCCTGAGGTCGATAGGCTGTGCCTACTTCAGCAGGTTTTAACAGTCGAGAAAATGCTTCGGAGACTTTCTATCTAGATATTGGCACTCCGGACTTCAGGTTGCTGTTCCGCTGCCCATTGTCTGTTCACGTGGCACATGACGTCACAAAGGTATTGTTGATCCACTATTTTTTCAGCTGGTGTGCTGCAATAGGTTTTAACTCTATGGAAAGGAGAACGAACACAGCAACATTTGTGAGGCAGAAGATGATTGCGGTTGAAGTGTGGTATTTGTTTCGTGCTGAAGTTTTTCTTGAATGAGGTGGTTCGCAGTAGTCCTGTTAAACAATGGCGCACGAGAAAATGGAGGAAGGGAGCTGGTTATTTCTTTCCACATCCATCGTGGATTGAATATTTGGGTCAATTGAGTTTAGGAAATATTTGAGGGTTTCAGATGGTTTAACAACGACGAACGTTTTATTTTCAACTCAAATCAAACGACGAAAGTGTCAACAGCATACCAAGCCCTAAACTTTGGTTGATACTAAGTGACGACTAAGCGTTCAGTCCGGGGAAGGACCACTTCAGCAATGAGGTCTGATAGAGGGAGCCCATTGGAGTGCCTTTCTTTGTTCATATATTTGTCCTTTAAATGTGAATAAGGTTTTTAGCCAACAATTCAGGGGCTTGTCGCCCTCGTTGTAGTGTTCAACTAGACGTTAGCTCACAAAGTTAATTGCTAGTTGGCAGAAGCTGCGGTTTTCGCTGAGCCTACCGTCAGAAAATTAAGATGAGCCAACATCCATTGTACCAAACCATATATAGGGGTCTCACGAAGCGAAACATTTGGCCTAAGGACAGCCGGCCCGGCTCTCTGTCAAGGTCAAAGTCAAGGCACGCAACTTATCTTTCAAAGCTAAGTGAAATATATATTTTTATCAGATTTTATCGTTACTTGCTGAATGTACTAGCTTAATTGTTGTTATTGATTTGTATATCCAACCCTTTAGCAACTGCACATAACGGTAGTTGTCTTTTTTACCGATAGGTCAAAATATACATTTTTATACTGTTTGACCGACATAGCCTAATTCTAGTTCCTGTAGATTCACGTAAAAAGCAAGTAATCTATTGCGTTACTACTGAATACTATCTAAAAATTTGGTACTATATCAATTTCCAGCAAGAAATAGTTTGTATTGCTCGATAAACCCATTGTAGATAATTTTCATCCTGCGTAGCATCTTTGGTAATTCAACTTTTCTGGGGAAATTTTGTGCATAACTTTGCTTAAAACATATCTTTTCACTCACCTTCTATTCAATATGATACCCAAGCCACAACTGAGGCGTAAATTAACTTGAAATTACCAATCCTCCTAACGAAAAAACACATCTTAAGCATGCATAAACTTGACCTTGATGCTTTAGACGACTTAAGTAAGCTTTATAACCAATGTGCTTGTCTGTTTACGGTCCTTGGTGCCATCTTGGATAAAAAGGTATCAACGCTCACTTCTCAGCAACGTGAGAAACTAGAGCCTTTCGTCAATATGGTGTCTACTGAGACCCGTGATCGGCAAAAAAGGAATTTGAATTTTCTTTTGAAAAATGCTTCAAATGATAAACAACCTATAGATCTTGCTGTATAGTATCTTTACTCTTGTGGCTTTAATTTTTAAGATGCAGAAGCTAAGAGACTCTCATCCTGGAGAAAAAAACCACCAATTCTCGTAAAACTTTTTTCAGCGATAGAAGAAGACCTTATATTCTCTCAGCATGAGCGGTCAACCAACTATTTAAAGGAAAATAAACTTAACACATGCAGGGATAAAACGCCAATGGAGCGCCGGGTTTTATCAAAAGAAGCAAATGAGAACACTGGCTCCGGTTCAACAAAACCAACAGCTGTTTCTGAGGCCGGCCCTTCCGCTCAAGTAAGCCCACATCCCTCTGGATCAATGTCAGTTTCCCCTGATACTTCTCCCATTCACCTTACTCGTGATTCGAGTGAGATTGTAGCCTCATCAAGTCGTTCTCCTTCTAAGCCAACCACGTCTGTGATAGCTTTTAATTCCGATAAACCAACGAACGCCCTAGTAAATCTATGTCAGTTTTCAAATTCGGCAATATGATACCCGATAATAACTCAGTATATAACAAAGACCCAACTGCTCAAGCTAGAGCTTTTCCTATCCCCAAATCTCATCAACATCCCCAAATAATTCAGCCAGCTTATGAAATTAATCGTTTTTCAAAACCAGTCATGCAATTTTCCAAGGCAAATTTTCCGTCAAATTTTGATATAATGTCTCAAAATCCTATATTTATGCCTCCTCCTGGTTTTCCCATGCCGCACTTCAGCCGCCCTTGCTATGGAGCCCCCTTTAATATGCTTTCTACAATATGCACCGGTCACTTGATAATAATTACTTTACAAACTGTAGACCTGGGCCAGTTTGCTTTTCGCCTTTTGCTTCTCCCATGCTGTTTCCCTTTCCGCCACTGATGAGCGTAACCTGCCTTTGAAGGATACGCTGAGTATAGTCTCACTCAATGCGAGATCAGTTGTTAATAAGATGACAGAACTTAAAACAGTAGCATTTGAGCTTGATCCAGATGTTCTCTGTGTCACTGAATCTTGGACACACTCTCTTATTTCTGACTCGACACTCGCCATAGATAATTATAGTTTGAACAGACAAGACCGCATTGAAAAGCATGGCGGTGGTTGCCTTATTTATATTAAATCATCCTTTGTACATTTCCCGTATCACCTGAGCATTTCGTCATTTTCTGGAAATTTTTGTCTTATTTCAGTCATCCTGCCACACAATTAAAAAGCAATAATTGGGTGTGTCTACAATCCCCCTTGTAACTCAAGCAATGTAATGCAGCTGTGTGAAATGTTTGAACAAGTTGCAGAGACTCAATTCGATATCAGAATAATTGTAGGTGATTTTAATCTGCCAGACATTGACTGGCATGCAAATACCTGTCCACCAAGATTTCAGAAATTGGTTGACACTATTAACTTTTCAAACATGTCACAACTGGTCAGTTCAGTGACCAGAAATGACAACATGTTAGATTTAATTTTTACAAATGATGTCCACCGTGATATAATCGTGATATTTTCACAAGTGACCATGCCTTAATTCACTGTTGTTTTTCAGTCTCTCTTTCTCAAAAGCCCGATGTAAAATGCAATAACCTCGACTTTGGTTAGGTGAACCATGAATTTTTAAATGATTTCATAAGTACCCTAGATTGGCATAGCATATTTTCAACTAACGATCCCTATTTCTTCCATGGGCTATTGCAAAACCTTACATAAAATATTCGGGTTCTCACCCCACTTAAGATTTTTAAATTTGATTCAGCTTCTTCAACTGTGCCACATTTTCTCCAAAATAGACTAATGGTTACGTCTAATAGCTCTTTATCAGTTCACTTAAGAACAGCGCAAATATTTAAATAAGCACTTAATATAAGACTAGCACGAGATAGGCGTATATAGGCCAGAGCATTAAGTGATGCGAATTCTTCCATATCAGTTACTCAAGTCTTCCGCCTTCGGTCGTCGGCTAAGCTTCAGAAAGTCATTTCAACCTTACTCAATGGCAACAATCATTTTGTTACCGAGTATTTGGAGAAAGAAACATTGCTTAATTCATTTTTCGCCAAGTTCTTTAGCATCGAAACTAGCCCCACTCTTGTAATCCCCTGCTGTGTGATTCAAATCTCAGTACCCTTAACTTCTCACCCACTTGTATTCAAAAAGAAATAAGTCGTCTTAAAATTCACATGCGGTTGGAACTGATAAAATTCCAAACTCACGCATCAAACAATTAAGAGATTTCACACCCTTACTGAGTAAGTTATTTTCAGTGTTTCTTGAGAATGGCTTTTTCCCAAACTACTGAAAAACTTCTATTATAATTCCCGCATTTAAATCTGGTTCCCGAACAGATATTCACAATTATCACGGTGTTCATGAAACACCCTCTCAAGCTAAACTCTTTAAGTCATCAGATCTTATCTTTCAAATCGACAACAAAAGGTCTTAGTAGAATACTCATACTCCTCTCATAATAATAATAATAATAATAATATGTTTATTATGCCAGTTTACAGGCAATTGTAAAGAGTTGGTAATGCACCTCTTGGGCGCCTTCCAACACCTCGAAGACCGGAAAAAACCTAAAACAAACTCCTTATGTTGCAGCCAGTATTTGTTTTGTTTCAGGTTTTTTGTTTCGTCAATACTGGGTGAGATAGGGAGTTTGTTTCAAGTGAAAAAAACCTGCCTTCAAAGGTATGATACAAACGGAATAAATGTACAGTTGTAAGCTGAGTTGACTCATCAACAGGAGAACTGTTTCATATCGTTTAAAAACATTAGTTCCAGACGGAGAGGGTTGGCGCAAGAACACAGTGTTCTCAGTCTTTCTTCAATGGTTGTCGGCAAAAGTTGCAAGCTATCGGCTGAAGGGTTAGCAGACTGTGGGTTGCTGCTTCAGCCGCATTATCTTCAGCAGTGAAGCCTGGCGGGGTTCAAAGTCCACGAACGCCATCAGAGTGAAAGAGAGATTCCACCGAGTCAGCACCCAAAATTCGTGAAAGTTGTCCTGAATGTAGAAAACTAGTTACAGCTCTCTTAAACATAGGGTAGTTTTGCTGGGTTTTAATACTTTTGGGCAGCTTATTCCAGATTGATATGGCATTTACTGAAAAGAATTGCCGGTACTTAACTGTGCGTGCCATAGGAAGAAATAAAAATACGTCTCGATGACTGGCGCGTCGAGAGTGCTCAAGCTGCCTTATTGTACTAAGAGGATTAAAGGTTTGACCATTCAAAAGTTTAAACAGTAAAAATAGACCCTTCTGCAATCGACGAAGCCATAGGGGATCCAGCTTTATAAGTTCGCACCTTTGTTGGTAGGTTAAGTTACGGTGTTCTGTAGTGAAAACTCTTCTAGTGAAGAAGTGCTGCACCGATTCTATTTTCTTCCGTTCACTGGTGCGCAGAAGACTGAACAGAGGCGAGCAGTATTCAAGACTAGGTCTCACGTACATATCATAAAGGCTAGTTCTTACATTGATAGTCTTAAAATTTCTAAGGATAAATCCGGTGGTTCGGCGTGCTTTCGAGACTATCAGGGCACAGTGCTCTGACAAATTGAGACTATTAGAGTAGGATATGCCCAAATCCTTGATAACTGCTGGAACATTTAGTTCGTGGCCGTCAATGCTTAATTCCGGTTGATGATCGTCGCCAACAACCATAACGGAACATTTGTGCCATGAAAGGGTGAGGCGCCATGTGCAACACCACTGGGCGAAGGCCTGAAGATCCTTTTTTATCAGCTCGAGCACGATGTTGCGATCTGCCGGTTTATATCGATAAGCGACTTTTAAATCATCAGCGTACATGAAGGGTCTGCCATACTGAAAACAATCTGAAACGTCGTTGACAAAAAGGCAAAATAGGAGCGGACCCAGTACACTACCCTGTATAACTCCACTCCTCACATGCGTGGGGTTGGAGATAACATTGGAAATTTTTACTCGTTGTGTGCGAGCATCCAAATAGGAAGATATGAAGTTCAGAGGCTTGCTACCTATGCCGAAGGAGGCCAGTTTCAGAAGGAGGAGGTTATGATCGACCCGATCAAAGGCCTTAGTAAAATCAAAATAGACGCTATAAGTGGCAAAACCGCTGTCTCTAGATTGCAGCACATAATCAAAGAAAGAGAGCTGGCAGGTGTCACAAGATCGTTTCTCGAGAAAGCCATGTTGAGCTGTACTGAGCAGGTTGTTCTCTGTCAAGTGACGCATCATCTTTTCTTTGATTAAGGTCTCCAAGATCTTCGATGCTGCGGGAAGTGTATTTATTGGCCTAAAGTTGTCGAGTGATGTCGATAGGCCGTGCTTGCGAATAGGCATTATGTGCGATTCCTTCCACAACGAAGGAAAGGTTTCGCTCTCAAGAGCAAGATTAAATACCTTACAAAGAATTGACGGAAAGATATCATTCGCTTCAGCTTTTAGAAGGCTAACTGGGACGCCATCTGGTCCTGGACTATAGGATTGACGATAACGACGAATGGCTACAGTCACATCCCAGACGGTAAAACTTATGGTTTCGAGTATGGCACCCGTCCAAGCCTGGATAACCGGAGGTGCAGCGAACAAGCTTTCACTAAACGTTTTGGATAGGAACGCATTGAAGCTATCGGCGGTCAGCTTAGCGTCAGCTATGGGGTTTCCTAAAGCATCTCTAAGTATGGGGTGCTGCGTTTTCATTTGCGCTTTTACTGTACGTGAAAAGAGTTTCGCAACATTAAGGGAAGGGTTTTCAGCGAAGTGAGCCTCATCGGCTATCTGTTTTTCTTCGGAGAGCTTCTTAGCCTGCTCAAAGATCAGTGTGATCAAGGGCAGAACGGAAGTGTCGTTCAGCCGATGCAAACGACGAGAGAGTTTACGCAGCCTACGACGGAAAGACAGAGGAAGGTACACTTCATCCTTGACATGTATTACTTTCTTACGGGGGACAAAGTGGAGGATGAGTGGATCCAACACTTTGTACAGTGCATCGGTACAAACATTTACATCCAAACATTGGAAAAATTCAGACCAGTCGAGAGCGTTTAGATGTGCCAGTAGGTCAGCCGTGTTTGCTGATCGGAAATCATGATAAATACGATACTTTTGGGAAAATGTTTTATCCGCCTCCAGTTCTAGTTCACTAACAACTGTGACATGGTCTGAACTCCCAAGTGCGTCTAAGGATGACACTGAAAGTGGTTCGCATCCCCTACAAAAAATTAGGTCGAGTATGTTTGCTCCCCGAGTGGGAAAATCGACTACCTGATCCCACATGCCGATATCTATTGCCTCAAGTAAGTTCTCGTACTTTGAAGGACCGGATGGTGGAAACCACTGCACGTCAGGAAGGTTAAAATCGCCTGCAATCAAGCAATACTTAAGATTCAAGTCAGCTGCGGCTTGAAATGCCTGCGAGAGACAAAGATCGTAGTCTGCATCGGCATCCTTCCGCAATCCTGAGTGGTGTCCTTCAAGGTACCGTGCTAGGTCCTCTGCTCTTCTTGCTTTTCATAAATAATATCTCATTGAGTGTTAAACCCTCCCAATCTTATGTTGATGCAGATGATCACAAGTGTCTTTACTCCTTCTCTAACTGTACGGCCGCGAGACGCCTAGAACAAATTCATTCTGATCTGCACGCTCTTTTGGTGTGGAGCTCAACATGGCAGATGGAGTTCCTACCTTCTAAGTGCCGATACATGTGCTTTGGGCCTGAAAGGCTGCCACAACCTGTTATTTTTAAAGGTTACCCAATGACTGAATGTTCCAGTATCAAGGACATAGGATTAAGCTACACCAATAAATTAGACCTCTCTCCTCACGCCGATAGAATTACAGCCAAAGGCGCACAGATTTGCGGCTTTATCTCTTATAATTTCTATCTTCCTGAAATGAAATTCAGACTTTATCTGATGTTCATGCTCCTCATCTTCGAATACTGTTGCCCCTTTTTCGGTCTCATGCATGAAGGTAGCCGTTCAAAAATTGAACAAATTCAAAAAACATTCACACGAAAACTGCTGTATCCGACAGCTTCTAATACTTGTTACTCAAATAGATGTCAATTAACGAAACTAAGGTTCCTTTGGATCAGGAGATTGAGGCTTTTGTCTCCTTTTTCTGCTTAATAATAGCACAAATTTACCCAGGACTGCTGTCATTACCCCCATCAGCCGTTCCTACAACCTAAGAAACTCGGCATTCTTGCATCTTCCTCATGTAAATGCTCTTTGGTTTTTGCTTCTAGATAAAGCTTTCTTTGGAGTAATCTGCCAATCGAAATTATGTCGTTAATTAGACTGTCTGCTTTCAAACGGAGACTGAACATTTATCTTAACACTGATTCTATTAACCTTCTTTTTTCCTCATCTTTTCCGAGCAGCTTTCTTTATGACTCCGAGAAAGGACCATCGGGAATTTAGGAGATCCGCTTGAAACTATTCTCTCTGCCTCGTGTACCCCGAGAACCTTGAGGTTTCCATTAACCACTGCTGAATCAAACGAAGCCACGCGGAAGTACTCAGTCTAAAATTCTGCAGTTTCGCTGACCACTCACCTTCATCAGACCACCCACACCTATTTCTGCTCTACTACTATGTTCTTACTTCTACCTTCCTAAGCAGTTTTATTTTCGCTTACACGCTTTTTTAACATGGAGGCCCATTTAACACTGTCCCCATATTCATCGTAAGAGTTTTTTAACTGCCATAAGTTTTCGATTTTAGTTCAAAATAACGTGCAAAACATTGCTAAATGTTGCCCCAAAAAGACAAATTCTGTTGACATTATAACGAATTTTAACGTCTTCTTGCACATATTGTCCAATACTTTTTTGAATTTTTATTTTTTCGTGATAAACTTTGTACAGATAGTGCCGTACCGTCACTGAAAAATATAAATTCCAAACGTCAGTGAACAAACAAACTCAGTCCAGTGAGCTCAATTTGATCTATGATGTATCACATGTTTGTTCTTCCCATCCTAGAATAGTGCTGTCCTCTTCTTTGTCTGATGAACACGTCTGACCACAATAAGATTGAAGATGTTCACAGTGTTTACTCGAAAACTATGTTCTCTTTCTGGACCCAGTTTCTTTTATGCGGATAGATGTCGATTGGTGAACATTTAAATTCTGTACGGAAGAAGACTCGAAGCCGGCCTTTCTTTCCTTTGCACGTAAACATTCGTTCTCATGTCCCACGAACTCACGCTCTCACTCTTATAGATCGACCTAATGCTTCCCGGATATTATTATATGATTACATTATCCTCTGTCGAGTCCATCCTTGTCTCTCCTCTATTCAAGTGTACGTTCCAAATGTTGACAACTCTTCTCTGCTTTGCAACCCTAGCGACAGTTGTCATGGTTGCGGATATTAATTAAGGTAACATGCGTTTTATATACTCATGAGGATACTTCGCTATGGAGACACCACTTAGAACAGGTATAGGGGTGGACTTTGAGCCACCGATGCACACAATTTGCGATCACCTTTTGAGAAAATCTGTGATCCATGTCAGCAGGTTTCTTATTATTCCAATTTCCGGTAATTCATATGTAAGTCGTTTATGTGGGACGCTGTCGAACGCCTTCTTGAAGTCAGTATATATGACGTCAATCGTAACATCTTCATCAAGTGCGCGAGTCCACTGCTCAGTCGCCAACAATAAGCTGAAAAGACAAGAGTGTTCGGTCTGACGCCGTGTTATAGCCCTGACAGTAAGTTCCTCTACTTAAGAAACTTCATTTTCGCCTTCTTTATTATCATTTAAACCACCTTGCAGCAGACGTAAGTTAAGCTGACGGGCCGATAATCGTTGACCCACATTCGGGCATCGCCCTTGTATATCGGATTTATATTTGCTGCCTTCTACTCGGATGATAGCTTTCCAAATTCAGATGAAGAACGAAAGCTATGTGATAGGGCTTTTTAGAGCTTTGTTCTAAGAACCTGGTCGGAATACTTTCTGGACGATTAGGAATAGGTTCAACGCAAAACAAGAAGCATATATCGGCTTCGAGCCTTCTTACTCACAGAAATTTTATGTTCAATAACTAACATATATATATATATATATATATATATATATCTAAGAATAAACATATCCAGAAAGAGAATATAATATTCGAGGGAAAATTGCTGAACCTTTTCAATCATACTGCAGTCAGACGCGTTCATAAGACCAAAAAGGGACAAGGTTATTCAGTTGAACATGTATATTTGGAAAATGAAATTGTACACGAACCTGTAGAGGAACTGTCGGTACAAATCTTTAAACGCCTTAGCAAAAAAGTAACGGAAAACTTTCTGGTGTAAGCTAAACAAAAGTGAGTAAGTTACGAGACTATCCTATCAGGAAAAGCGTAAAAACGGTATACATTTTATATTTAATTTAGCACTTTCATGATCCTTCAATAACTTTGTAGAAAAAAAACATGATTTAAGAGGATGGATGCTTTCCGTCTAATACGTTATATTATTTTTCATGTTCGAAATATTTATTACTTTAATTTCCCGTATATTCGAAGTCTGTCTTCTTCGCTGTGCCATAACAACATTCCGATTCCTCATCTTAGCCGTTCTATTGGGTTAAAAATTAGGAAGGTAAATGGTCGGTTCAAGGTTACAGTCGTCTGCGTAGTTGATCGTGGAAACCGCACTTCCAGTTTAAAGGAATGGTAGGTTTACCTACTCCCTTTTTCTTGTTTTACATCTCTTTTTGCACATTTAAATTCAGAAAGAATTCTCATTTATATTTTAAATGTGATAGCCTTGCTTCTCTTTCCAGAATATTGATGATCGAGTCAGTATAACCCGACTGGATTCTCAATATTATTTTGCACTCATCACAATTCCTAGGGGGTGTATTAATCAATCATTTTAACCTGAAAATCACCCAAGGATAGTTCGTCTATTTTTGTGATGGGCTTACTCTGTCCGTAGGCCCGGATGCACAATAGGCCCAACGCCACCCGGGCGTGATCGATGCAGGCTATTTAGTCAGGCAAAGCAGCTCCCTAGCCGCAGACAAGTCGGATGATATGAGCTGCTAAACCAAGGCTAACGTAGTACTGTATGGGAACTAAGTAACCAGATTTGTAACTTTCAGTAATTGTTATTATACTTATTCTTTGAAAGTTAAGAAAAGGAATAACTTTAGAGATTAAAACTATCTTGATACGAGAGGTTTCCTGAGATACAGAGGTGAGTAGGACTCAAGAACAGCAGTAAAACTAAGTTGTGATCGTTTGGTTTGATTTAATGGAACACTAAAGAATGTAAAGCCGTCGCAATTTTCCTTTGTTAATGTCGGCGAACTGATCGAAGTCCAAGTAGAGGCGACATTTGGATTTCGGTTTATATCGCCTTATTCTTTGAGAGGTAAAGAACATAATGATGCTATTAGAACTTAACACAGACTTAGATTACCTTAGAAAATCCAGTCACTTCTGTGTATGTGACCTTTTCAACAGTACCCTTCATGTTTAGCTGACGGTACAAATCATATTGCCAGACTAACGAAAGTATTACCCAGACTCCTTCAACCAAAGAAACTGAGTGCTCTCTCCCTCTTGGTGGTCGAAAGTAATTGACTTATATAAGCTCCTTTTTGAGTTTTTCCTGTTAATCGCTTTATTTTTGATCACATGCAGACCTAGGTCGTGAGAATAGCTATTCTCATTTATCCGAATCACACTTTACTTCGCTGTTTTTAACTTAATTGATTCCATGGACGTTACTTGTTCATGATCCCGTGCCTAATCGTGCGCTCATCATTGCTCCAAATAATGATAGCAACGTTTCATTTGATATCAGCTTTCTGTCATGAATCTCATAAATAGTTATTTCCGGAGTATGCTCTTTGTATTATTTACATATAAGTGGACGTTGTGACTTGTCTTTATACTGCATCCATCTTCTTGTATGTTTTTTGCGTAAAAACCTATATTCTATTACGAAAGCGGTCAGGCACTCCCTACAAAGGTAGAGCGAAAAGCATCAGAACTATATGCTAAGAAGAAGCGATGTCAAATATTAATATCACAATTTCCGTGACGAGGAAGCATCTGTAGACTGCACGCGACGAAAACGCAGTCTTTTGGCCGGAGCATCCCTGATTTAATAGAAAACCAATTATTAATTAATTTCAAACACCTGCTGTTTATAGTGGTGTGCTGATTGACATACAGAATCGGTTGATATACCTGGCTTGTACTTTTTTAAATCTCTGCACTCATTTTTATAATAGAATCATATCTGTTTGCTTGCTGTTTTACTTTCGGTTCACCACCATGTCTGTTCGCAACCCATTTTCATAATTATACTTGAATTTAGTTGCTCAATAAGCTAAGTACATTTGCCTTCTGGTAGCTTATCAGCTACTCCATATTTTTCCTACAGAGGATTTGCGTTCATTTGTAAGATGTAGTTGTATGCGTCCGTCTGTGTCCAAGCCCGTCTTTTGTGCGGTAAAGATGACCACTTCTTGATCCGTTGATAGGTATTCTCTCACTGTAGTCTCAGTGACCACTGACTGCTTCATTTTAGGGATCGTTCCCTGGTAGACATTATGGACAACACTCCGATTTCACTAGATCGGGGAAACACCTGCATTCATTCATCATATTCTCGATCACAACCGACAAAGCAGGGGACCCGTGGACTAGAGGCAGCGTC
>JAYGXS010000006.1:36650293-36753294 GCA_036362985.1 Ligula intestinalis
GATCACAACCGACAAAGCAGGGGACCCGTGGACTAGAGGCAGCGTCTTCAACGCAATGACCGAAGGTCCTGGGTTCAAATTTAGGGGGTGCGAACCCTCGAGATTGGGTATGACTGGCTGATGACGGCTAATAAGCCAGAAATGGCCATTCCGGTCTCCCTTTGCTTTGTCGGATCCACTTCTTCATCATATCACCTTTGTCACTATGTGATGGTCATTGAGGGTTTGCGTTGCGAGCTCCTTGGCAAAGCGGAACTTAATTGTTCCTTGACTAGATCGGTGAAACACCTGCATTCATTCATAATGTTCCCGATCACAACCGACAAAGCAGGGGACCCGTGGACTAGAGGCAGCGTCTCCAACGCAATGACCGAATGTCCCGGGTTCAAATCTGGGGGTGCGAACCGTCGAGATTGGGTATGACTGGCTGATGATGGCTTATAAGCCAGAAATGGCCATTCCGGTCTCCCTTTGCTTTGTCGGATCAACTTCTTCATCAATTTCACATTTGTTTTTCGCGTACCTTCAAGCATTCACAACCAGAAGAAGATAATCAAATGGGTTCCCGGCACAAATCCACCTTGATAGCAATTTAGATATCGGTACATTCCCATAAGCATTCTAAGGATTGTGGTAATAATCATACGTTGATTCTAAAAAGACGATGTATATAACCCTGCCGAAATTGATTTGCTGGCGTCCATGCGAACACTCGACATTGGCAGTACCATTTCGTCTTTCGATAATCCGTTTAGGGAACTTGTGACCGTGTGCAATTTAGTTATTTCCAAACCGCATAAAATGATCACGTTAGGTTTTTGTGGACAGGGAGCCCAGATAGTGGCTGAATGACGGTAAGCCCTGATCATTCACTCGGGCTAATTGGTTGCTCACTTCTGACCGTTTATCTGTATTTAAAATGTCTTAAGTCATTAATTAAGTCAAACACAGTATTAGCACATGTTTTATTTAAAACCACCTTATCTTCTGAATACAACATGGGAAATTTTTAGGCTGGCAGGCTTTCACTGTGTAGATGTTCTCGTATCGTTTTGTTGAAAATTAATTTCCTCGAAAATGCTCAGCATACTCTCCTATAATATCTTAAAGTTTGGACGCTAAAATTTACCCAGACGACATTCCAATCCTTAATTAGTGTCTTTAAGTCTTCTTTTCACTTTTTTGTGAACACTCCTAAGGCGATTGTTAACCGTTCATGCTCCTGAACGCCGCTGTGAGGTAAATCGCGCCTAACTTTTGATTTCCATTTATCTTTTAAAGAGTCGAGGCATTCCGAAAGAAGGACGGGTATAGTGGGATTTTCATTGAATCGACAGAAATGTTTTTTATGTTTCTCGAAATTCTCTATTTATTTCGGTTCGGTTTTCGTTACCGTATTTTTGCAATGTTGACCTATTTTCTTTATATCATCTACACTCTCTTGATATTATTTATCTGCTCCCCAGAACACATTTTATTTTATAGGGGGAAGTTGAGGAAACATTGAAACGGATCCAAAGCCATAAAGGCGTCCAAGGCGTCATTATTGTGAACAACGAGGGTAAGATTTCCTGAAGTCGTGACTTCCACTACTTTTATTGGGCCCATGCAATGCCTTAGGACTGTACTCTTAAAACTCGAAGTTCAGAATTAGGCAGTGCATAATAAACACTTTCTCGGAATCCGCTTTTACTGTAAGATTTAAGGCGAGACCTGTAAGGTTATTCATTGAATGGAATTCTGCAATTTGGCTTCCAACTTCAAGATTTAGAGCACTGACCGAGGGCCGGGCTTAGTTAACTCTGTCCATAGTGTAGCAGCAATGCGCACTAAAGTTCCTTACTCAAAAAGTGTCCCTTCCGAAGGGAGAGAAAACCTCTCGTAATGCCAGGCCACGTTCCCCAACTTTGGACACTGAACTTTTATGAGGTGCCTGGCCTTACATTTTAGTCGTACTCAACGTGACGGAATCGTGGCTTGGTCATTTTGGCCTGTCACGCTGTTCTGCCGCTGTAAGTGTCATAAGAGAACTGTCTGGTCGATGGTTAAGCGGAGCTGGATGTGTTTAATTAATGAGCCACACTTATTGTTCGTTCAATCTTATTGTTTTCTCTTGTGCAGGATAGCCCGAAGGTATTGAGCTAAGACTATAGCTGGTGACACTAAGTCTTATTACTGACCCCTTGTGCATCTGTTTGCTTGTGTTTGCTTTCTTATCCCGTTTTTGTTTAAACTTTAGGCTGTAAATCATCGGATTGTTTAAAATGTGCACGCATAAGTAAAAAATCATTGCAGAATGCTCATACGCGCTAAGTCATCATTCAATTCTTTGCCTTAAGGGAGCACAAATGGCTTTTTGGCGTATTAATTATCCCGTGAAGATTCCATCTGTCCATTTCCGGCCTTCGGTTCATGCAGTTATTTCTTACTCGTTAATGAACGTTCACCGATTGCTAACGAAACTTGCTCTTCAGGAGCTGTCTTGTAGCTCATTCTTGAGTAGCCGTTCTGAGGCTAGTAGTCTAGGTAGGTATCATTGCCAAGGAAGACCGAAATGGCCATTTGTGGTTTATTAGCCGTCAGATGCCAGTCATATGCAACTGCAAGTGCTGTACTACCCCCGAGGCTTGAACTAACGACCTTTTTATCAGGAGTTAAACGCTTTGACCATTGTTTCATGAGCTCGCTCTCTTGCCGGCTTATAATGGGAGATATTTACCATCGTTGATGGACATCCACGATCGCTAATGGAGTACTTTTTAGTCATATATTGCTTTTTCGCGATGTCCAACAAAGTGATTACCATCGTCCTTCTTCATCTCGTTTCCTAAAAACCATGTATACCATGTCGTATTGCAATTACTGTGTCCTTCCGCTTTAGTGGTCCGATTGGCCGCATTTGACTACAATTTTTACCTTATTTTGTCACTTTCTGAACCGGTAAAAGGTTTTAGGACAAGTAATCGTTTTAACTTTCTCATCTGACTGCCAACCCATCGAGGAATTTTAGTAACCTTTGTAAGTCAACCGTGTGCTCAGAAGTTGATCTAATTTACTTCAAGGCGGGGTTTATACAATCTTACTTAGAGTGGGTTTTTGTTGGCCCACTTCGTTTGATTAAGGCGCATGTCTGTGTCGCGGTGAGGTTTTAATTGAACGAACGCGTCAAATCCTCCAGTGTTCTTTTGTTTAATTTTTTAGGTATCCCAATTCGTTCGACACTGCCCAATGACATTACCGTGCACTACTGTGCCCTGACCCAACAGCTGACTTCAAAGTCCCGGTCCGCTGTGCGCGACCTTGACACTACAAATGATCTCACGTTCCTTCGTATTCGGAGTAAGAAAAATGAAATTATGATAGCTCCTGGTAAGCATTTTTGTCCTTTTCCTAAGCCTTTCCTGATGTTTTATTTTTCTGCCTATTTTTTGTACATTTTCACTTCAAGCATTGTAGTTGAGCCCCTGTTTTAAGAAAATCCAATTTCATGCCAAATTATTTATTTAGAAACTGGTTATTTTAATTTAACTGCACTTGATCGCCATTTTCCAAAAGATAACGATCTTGTGGCTTTCTGGGATTAAGCGTATTGATTATTTTTACTCTTTATTTTGTTGTTAGCATGCGTGAGCACATGAGCCTGAAGTTCTTTTTGAATTACTAAAGAGAGCGAGAAATAATACGCATGTTTTTGCAGGTGGCTTCCCACATTTTTAGCAAAGAATGGCTTTATTGTCTGAGACCAAAGGATGAGTTAATAAAAGACTGAAAATCTAGAGGTTTATAGGAAATCAACATCTATTATGGAGACAAATCTAAACTCGGCTTCTGGATTTCCGTTTCTTTACACGTCAGGTAGCGTGCTAGGAATTGAAATACAGAGTGCACATATGCCGATGTACGCAGTGATATCTGTATGTGTGTGCGTGTGTGTGTGTCGTAGCCCATCGTTGGATCAGGAATCCCCGCTGGAATCCAAACTGGGAGTAGTTGGGAGAAGGAGAAAAGCCACTACGTCGACCGGCTTGAGCCAAAGGTCCGCGGGAGTGAGGTGGGTGCCTGGCCGCGAACTGCAGGCGAACAGATGCTGACAGTCATGTGGAGAAGCACCGCAGTCGGGTGTGGACGGGTACAGCCGATGTTGATACTGGGAGAGGACCATCGAGTAGCCAGTGCGCAGTTGAGCCAGAGTACAGCGAGTGACCCTCGGTAGATATTTTTCTGAGACCGCAATCGGAGGTGGATAGCCACCCAAAAGGACCGGGGGGCGGTAACCTCGTTTCTCCTCGACAACGACTCTGTGCTGGAGACGCTGGAAGCCTGTCTTGGTGGCAGAGCTATCAACAGGTAGATCCGCTAGAGATGAGGCAACAGTTTCCTTGTGGAGAGCTCGAGTAGACGGCCGGACTTTGCGGCTGGGCTCAAGAGCGTTGCAACGGTGATGATTGGGATGGCCGGGTTGCGAACAAGTCCACCAGAACTGCTGGCTAAAGAGTGTGTTGTGATGTGCGACCGGTAGAATAGAAGCCTCCGCATGAAAATCATCTATAGGCGACATTTTATAGCAACCCGTGATCGTGCGGAGGGCAGCGTTCTGTGCTGACTGGAGGCGGCGCAGGCTGGAAGAGCTCATCTTAGGAGACCAAATTGGTGCCGCATAAGTAAGGTGCAGCTTGGCCAGTGCCTTGAAAGTAGTCGACAAAGTCTCTTTCGCTCAGCCTCAAGATGTGCCTGCTAGATCCTTGAGGACCTTGGTGCAGCGGCTCACCTTGCCTGCGGCCTCCCTGGCATGGTCTGCGAACGTGAAAAGCAGACCAAAATGCACGCCAAGGAGTTTGGGCTTGCAAACGAGCGGTAAGGACGCACCGTTGACGGTGATGGCTGGGTGACGATTAAACTCCTTCGGATCAAGCGTGAAAACAGTTACGGATGACTTGGCTGCCGAAATCGTCATTCCGCGCTGGGTGAAGAAGTTTTCGAGACATCTGTCGGAGCCTTCAGCGCATAGTATGGAAAGACATCGCAGCCGTTAATTCAGAGTGGAGTGGGTGAGAGACCTCATCAAAAACACAATAAGCAAATTGCTTGACCATTGTAAAGTGTCGCTGTATTATAATGTCAATCAAAAAAAACACATAATAAACACTAGCAGCTGAAGAGAGAATTCGGGGAGGATACGTTTAAAAATCAGAAAGCCTTTTTAAACAAGGCTGGAAAAATAACCGGAGAGTTGTATAGCATTAGGGGGAGAATCTAGGCATCTTCAAATCGTCAGAATGGGGCTTAAGGTGGGTGTGTGTGTGTGTGATATGAATGTAACCGATGGATATACTATAGAAGTTTACGAATTTTAATGAAGGGGCTTTCAATATGAAGAGCAAACGAAAAGCAACTAGAAAAGGTGGCTCAAATTCAAAAGCCTGCCCTACTTTATCAAGTAGTGTCAAAGCAACTTTGTTGTTTTTTCATTTGAGTATTATCTAGACATACACCGCTCCATTAAAATCTGCACACTGCTGGCCATACCTCAGCGACATCTATATCACAAGTGATCACGCCCAGCATTACATATTTGCAACCAGCACCTCTCAGCTGAGCGGAAACTGGTTAATTAAATTTATAGATAATCTTTCCTGTTAGTGGTACTTACTTGTACTTGTTACGGCTATGATCATGCCTGATCTAGCCGGCCTGAATGATGTCACGAACGGTACCTCTCCATGCGTGGCGATTGGCGGCAGCGGATCTCGAAAGCTCCACCCAGTCCCTTCTCCAGCGACGGAGGCCGAAGATAGAAGGTCCAAGAACTGCTTCCATGTCTTGACGGACGGTGTCTAGCCAAGTCTTCAGTTACCCTCCTCTTCGAAGTTTCCAGGTGGGCTGCGGTGCCGGGTCGAGGGCAGCATAGGTAAGCTCGTGGGGCGGACGATGGAGAACGTGTCCAAACCACCTCAGTCGCCTTTCTTGAATGGCCTGAGATATCCTCGTGATACGATCGCAGCGGATGTGGACTGCCTCATTTGAGATGAAGTCGCTATACGTAACTCGCAGAATCGTCCCCAGGCACTGGTGGTCAAAGACCTTCAGTCTTCGCTCATCTTCAGCGCGCACACCCCAGCGTTCAAATCCATAGAGAAGGACTGACTGGATGGATGCACAGTATACACGAATCTTCGTGGTGATGGAGATGTCACGTCGGATCCATAGGCGCTTTCGAAGGATTGAGAAAAGCCAGCGAGCAGCATCGATACGGAAGACAATGTCGTCCTTGCTCTGCCCATTCGGTAGCAGCCTCGCCCCGAGGTATTTAAAGCTGTCTACTTCTTCAAGTTTATGGCCATTAATCCCCAGGGGTGCCTTTTCCTGGTCAGGGATGCAGCTCGAGAACAACTTCGTATTTCCGGAATTTATGGACATGCCTACCGGCATAGCGATCTCATTTAACCGCGACACTACTGACTGTAGACCATCAAAGTTTGAGGCTAACAGCGCAATATCATCGGCGTAGTCGAGGTCAGTTAGTTGGCATCCGGGTGCAAGTTCAACACCGTCCTCTTCATGTAGGGCTTTGCCGAGAATCCAGTTAATGACATATTTAAACAGAATGGGCGAAAGGACGCAGCCCTGTCGAACACCAGACCTGATGTCGAACGACTGAGCGAGATTTTTGTGGATCAGGACTCGTGCGGTGGTAGACCGATAGTAGGCCTTAATCATCGCAATGAGTTTGGCGGGCATTCCATCCAGTTCCATTATTCGCCACAGGGACTAAAGATGGATTGAATCGAATGCGGCGGCAAAGTCGAAGCAAACGGCCGTCGGTTGCTCGTAGCTATGGCGGAATTCTAGAGTGCGCCTCAGTGTGAATATTTGATCCGCACATCCACGCCCAGCTCGGAATCCGGCTTGGTTGGGTCGTGTCCTGGAGTCACGTACAGACTGGAAGCGCCTGAGAAGAACAACAGCGAAGATCTTTGCAGCAACATCGATAAGACTTATGCCACGGTAGTTCTCGCATCTTGTCTTATCTCCCTTCGTGTGGACAGGTACAAGGATACCTGAGCCCCAGTCATCGGGAACGGTCTCTTCTCGCCACGCCTGTACAATCACCTCATGGAGACGAGGAGCCAGGGTGTCGACACAGGACTTGTAGATGTCTGCAGGGATACCGTCCTCTCCGCACGCCTTGTTAGTGGTTCTTGGTTTTTACTCATTCTTGACACCAACCTCGCGATATAGTGTTCCGAAAAGGTTTTAGTATTCCATTTTAGTGTTTTTGGTGGAGGAAATAAATCCGCTAACTCTCGTTTTTTTTTCAAAAAGCAAGGATCTTGTTGTAGCTTTATGAAATTAGACTTTGCGATTATTTCTCATCTGAGCGAAGAAGCATGATCCTCGGCTCCACTGCTACAAATATGATCCGAGCCTTTAAGGTTGCCAATTAGCATTTATAGTCAGACCTCACACAGCTCAAGGCGTCTTTGCGCAGAATGGCCGACTGATGGTCTGATAGTCAGGTTGCAATGGCTACTTCCTAACATAACCTCTGGGTTTCACTCATTTGAGATGTAAGCCACTCATTGTCCTTTTATGTGGAACCCTGATACTTGTAGTTGTTACGGCTGTGATCATGCCTGATCTAGCCGGCCACAATGATGTCACAAACGGTACCTCTCCATGCGTGACGATTGGTGACAGCGGATCTAGGAAGCTCCACCCAGTCTCTTCTCCAGCGACGGAAATCGAAGATAGAAGGTCTAAGAATTGCTTCCATGTCTTGACGGACGCTGTCGAGCCAAGTCTTCAGGTGTCTTCCTCTCCGACGCCTCCAGGTGGGCTGCGGTGACGGATTGAGTGCAGCATAGCTAAGCTCGTGGGGCGAACGACGGAGAACGTGTCCAAACCACCTCAGTCGCTTTTCTTGAATGGTCTGAGATATCCTCGTGATATGATCGCAACGGGTTCGGACTGTCTCATTGCTGGTGCTGGTGTTTTTTTGGGGGGGACAGGTCGTGTACATAGTACGCGTAGACGAGATAATTAGACGTGCCAGCAGCTGCACTCACTCATGTGAAATGTAAGCCACTCCATGGCATTTGATGGTGTTCCACCAAAAATAATCGCCATCGCATACTACCGCTCCACAACTGCGCGGGTTTTAGTGCACAACAACTTCTCGGAACCCTTCTCTATTCGGTCAGGTGTTCGGCAAGGCTCTGTCCTGTCGCCCATCCTCTTTAACCACGTCATTGACTGGGTTCACGGGAAGGCCCTAAAAGAAACTGACGGCATTGAGCTTGCACCCGGACGCCAGTTGACTGACCTCGACTACGCCGATGATATTGCCTTACTAGCTTCAAACTTTGGCGATCTACATTCTATGGTGTCACGGGTGAACGCGGTCGCGAAAGCGGTCGGTTTGTCCATAAATGCTGGGAAGACCAAAGTGTTTTCATATTGCATCCCTGCCAAAGAGAAGGCACCTCTTGAGATTGGTGGCTGTCAGCTTGAAGAAGTCGACAGTGTCAAATACTTCGGAGTAGGTTGCTACCGAATGAATGGAGTAAGGATGACATTGTCTCCCGAATTGACGCAGCACGACGAGTTTCTCCAACCTTCAGAAGTACTTATGGACCCGACGCGATATCTGTGTCTCAATAAAGATCCGTGCATCTGTGAGGTCCGTTCTCCTATACGAATGCGACTGTTGGGCTATGCGCGTGGAGGATGAACAGAAACTGGAAGTCTTTGAGCACTACTGTCTGAGGAGCATCCTTCGAGTGAAGTACACCGACTTCATCTCCAATGACACAGTCCACACTCGCTGTGACAAACTCACAAGGATATCCCAGGCCATTCAGGAGGTGGTTTGGAAACGTGCGTTGTCAATCTCGGGAGCTCAGTGCTACTGCCCTCGACTTGAAACCGTTGCTTATTGGAAACGTCGAAGGGGGTGGGGGTCAACTCAAAACCTGGCTCGACTCAGCCCTTCTCAGGACATGAAAGTGGTTCTTGGACCTTCGGTTTCCGGCGCTGGCGAAGAGCATGGACCGTCGCGCGTGGAGAAGCACCGTAGGGATATAATTGAGGCCGGTTGGATCAGTTATGATCGCAGCCGTAACAAGTGCAAGTAAGTAAGTAAGCAAGAAACTCCATCTCCTTTTGTGTGGAGCCCTGGTGCTGGTGTTTAAGGGAGAGGGGGGGAGGTCGCGTACACAGTACGCTTAGGCGAGATCATTAGACGTGCCAGCAGCTGCGCTCGCTCTCCGCACCAGACCAGCTCAGACTATGGCTGGGACTCGGAAATAGGACTAGTGAGGGCGGTCGACAGATCAACGCCCTTTCCTCACTATAAACAATCTGACACGCTTGAAACTCTCACGGTGCGTTAAAAGCCGCGGCTAAGAAGGTTGCTAGCCCGGTGCTCATCTGGTGGATAGGCTGTGATAGCTCCTTCCTACTGTGACCCCTATGGTACTGCCAGTTCGTGGGGTCCAAGCCAGTCGTAGTGGCACGCTTATTGGGCGGCTCTGGCTACGCCAGCCACTTGCGCCCTCTCCAGCCTCCTGTCTCTTTGACTTGGTGGGATCCAGGTGGAACGGGGGGGGGGGAGTGGAAGAAAGTGCGGTACATGCACCGCAAGTTGACCGCTACACTTTAATCTAATCCACGCATAAGTGGCCGCATTTGTCTTCCCCTTGCTGGCTGGCTGGCTTGTAGCCCTTGTTGGATCAGGAGTCCTGCCGGATTGGCTTCAATCTCGGTGGCGAGGAGGAAGAAGAGGAGTCGGAGCAGCGTGGTCATTAAGGGGGCTGCTCCGTCATGAAAAACAGATATGGAGAGGAGGGGAGATAGATCCACCGTAGGGAGATTGGTGTAGCAGACACTGGTCGCCGTGAGGGCGGGTGGGAACGCGACGAAGACGCGTCTGCTGTGGTCCCCTCTTCAGCTTGCCGTGGCACGCGGTAGACATCGTCGAACTCTCATTGTGCAAACTTTAGTTTAAATTATGCGGCCTAAGATTATATGCTGTTACACTTTAAAACGCACCGGAAAGTTTTTTTTTCAGTTGCATGCAATCGACAGAAATAGGCATTTCCTTCGTCCAAAGATAGCGACTTGAACTCCATAGTTGAGCAACGTTGCCGACAAAGGCGGCTTTTTGGCTCACTGAATTTACCATTTCTGGTTTCAGACCCGCAAATTATCATGTCATGTAGTCAAGTCAAGTTTATTCAAGGAAATATAGGCAAACGCCTTTGAACTCCCTCTTGATACATAGTGCAGTAGTCGCCGGCTATTAAGCCCACCTCGAGCCTGGACCAAATTGGGCTTAATAAGCGGCGGGCGCATTAACCGGAGAGTCCTAGTTCTTGATTAGCAAACGCAAGATAGGCACTATACATTACATGCGTACTGTATTATGTGTAGAGCTTAGTTGTGTACAAGAAAATAATGGTGTTTGTCTGTGTTTTCGAGACCTAGGGAAGGCTAGCCAGACGACCTTGGTATGCTTTGGGGTCACGCTTGTCGGCATCGTCTAGCGTGGGCCTGAACGCGTTGTTCCCCTTTTGTGTATGTGTGTCCTCAGCGCTGCGGTTATGGTGCGTTAGCCTTTCGCGCCTGCGGCTTTCTCGTGTTAGGGATTTGTCCTTTTCACCCCTCATTCCTGTTGCTGCCTGAAAAGGGTGTCGCCAAATTTAACTTGAAAACTGAAAACAAATCACATTCGGCAAATTGGGCTTTGTAGCCGGCGACTGGGCTTATTAGCCGGCGGATTTTGCTATGTAAAATTCCGTCCTAAGCTGATGTGGGCTTAATACGTGGCTGGGCTTATTAGCCGTGGGCTAAATAGCCGGCGACTACTGTATTCAAGAAATGCATCGACACAGCCGAGCCTTCCGAAGAAGTCGTTGACACAATTGTAGATGACTACTCGCTTGTTTCAAGTAATACACTCACACTCAGTTAACACGAGCCAGCAGTGTAACTGATCAAGAAGAGCAGACAGTGAAAAACTCCTAAGGCATGGCTCAGAATTCGAAATGTAATGTCATTTGTCATTGCGGGACCTTCGGTATTCGGTCGCCGGCGCTGATGAAGAGAATGGCTCAAACTGTCCAGGTCTGCAGTCTCGGATCGTCGCGCCTGGAGACGCACCGTACGGAACATAATTGAGGCCGGCTAGATCAGTCATGATTGCAGCCGTAACAAGTACAAGAATTCGTTGACACAATTGTGGACGACTACTCACTGTTAAACAGAGCAGATAGTGAAAAAAAAACTCTTAAGGCATGGCTCATGGTGGAATGTCATTTGTGGTTTTTAAGAGAAAATTTTTCGCTCGAACTACTTTTATTTTTGCTGACCGGAGACTTCTGATCTTACTGACTGACTGGCTGGCCGATTAGGTCAAAACATTAGGGCTTCTCAGCCGCGTAGATTCAAACTTATGCTGCAGGTATGCTTCTGTGTGTGTGTGAGTGTGTGTTTACCAATTTCACCGCCATTTCGGTCGGCACGGCCGATTTGATTACCCCTATGTATATATATAGATGTATTGGTACTTTTTGTACGCGCGATCGCGTCTGTTTGTTGCGTCACCTGTTGGTTGCTAATGGTTTCGTTCAGTCTTGTCCTTACTGAAGCTCTGCCGGTGCCTGTTCACGTGTGCCTAGGCACTTCACCGATTAACTATTGTCTTAAGCTGGCACCAAATGACCAGCCTGCTGCTACTGCTGGCGGGTCGGAGTTACTGGCTGGTTTGCTAGTGAACTCCTGTTGCGCACTGGTTGAAACCCTTCACAGATCACACAGCTATTATCATTTCGCATGGGTGCTAACTTAGTTTACAATATGTTTTCGTCCGAAATTACTTGAATTCGTACTGGTTTCGGTGAAATAGAAAACAACGGATGCCTCATGATAAAAGGGGTTATTTAAGTAGTACGGTATTTCGTTCTAGTTGGTGATGACCACCACTGACACAAGAACACGTCTGTTCCTTGCGTGTGAGGGCAGACCTGTGCGGTATCTACTGCTCCACCTCTTATCTCACCTATCTGGACCCATGTCTACTGACTCTCCAAAAAGATCAGGCTCTGTGGTCGACTAACCACCATCTAAACGACAAAATTTAGCGTTTTGTAGTCCTTCCGAAGTTTGTTTGGGTGACTATATTGGGCAGAGACACATCGCTTTATCCTGACTGGATCCACCTCGCTCTCACTTCTCTAATGTACTGATAGAAAGTCTTAGTCAAGACCCCTGGAGATTGTTAAACCGGACCTGTTAGGGCAGTGTTGTCGCACGAAAGAAATTAAAGGCTATCACGGTTCCAAAACAATACGAAATACGGGATCTCTTTAACGTTAGTTAGAAGTTCAAATGATGTTGGCAACCCCCTCCCCCTTCTTCTTCTTCTTCACTTTATTTTTTTGTTCTTATTCTTTTTGAAGGTTTGTTCCCATCGCTTCTACACTCACACACTATCCAGTAAAATACACTGTTCTCACGAATAAATGAGAAAGTTAGCCTTTCAGGTCTTTGAATGGGTTAAGGAGGTTTATCGAGCACCGGAGCATTCAAAATCTTCCAGTAGTTCATTGTCAAAGGTAATAACAGCAACTAAAAAGGAGCAGTTTTAGGAGATCTAAACCAATGAACTGTCAGTGACGCACGTCTGAACGCGACTGCACGGGGCTCTTTACGTCAAAATACTTACCCACGCCGGAAACAAGACAAGCCGAGCGTTGATTGGAGCCTGATCCGCGGATGCGAGCTCAGTCAATCGATGTATCGACTTGACGCCGGCGTACAGAGCACTGCGCAGTCGCGTCCAGACTTGCTTCTCTGACAGTTGGTTGGTGTATACCCCATAAAATTTCCTCCTTTTGTTGCTGTTCTTTCCACTGACGAAGAACTTCTGTACGAATTAGAAAGCTCGGGATAATAGACCAATTGCTCCGATGCTCGAAAAGCTTTCTCCTTTACAGTGGCCGCGTTATTTTACTGTAGACTTGCCTTTCTTCAGAGTGGTGTATTGTGAGTAATTAAACTCTGCCAAAACACTTATTACTGTAGAAATGCTCATTTACGTCAGACTAGATGAGCATACGACAATCTCATGTGACTATCTATTTTGGACCCCAGCTGACATGACTCCTGCAGGTCTTCATCCGGAGGTTTCCTCACTGTTACTCTGACTGCGATGCTTTGTAGTTAAGGGGGGCATATCTCATTTTGGCCATTGATTTTCTGTACATTTCTGCGTCGCGTACAATTCTAGAGGATGAAATTCCGACACCAAACCTCTACGTTGTTTTCAATTTCCCATGTACTCGTTTTCTTTGATAATTTATATTGTTGTCATTCTACTCACATATTTGCCAGCAATGTGGTCGAAGTAATCTACACCTCAATAAAGCAGCAGGGCGTCATCCACAGTAATTGATGCGTAAGATTCTCTCTACTGAAACATTTTCAGTACTTCCTATGTATGCAATTATTTGATGTAAGCCGAACCTGCGCCCCCTGTATTTTCCGCCTTAATTCCGAGTCGATCTTCCAAACATTCTGCGTCGGAAGGTAGTAGACTTCGTGGTATTCGATGACCATACTGTCGACATCCGAAATCACTAAAGGACAGTCTGTCGGTAAGAAAAGGCCGACATTCCTGTAACAGATGAACTTTTTTCAGACCGCTAGTTTACCGTGCTTTCCACTCTACGTAGATTCCTTTGCAAACGTCGTCTCAACGCTGTAGAGGCCGTGGCTTGTAAGACCTTTTTGCATGCCTAGTTCTGTATGAGATATGTGTTAGAACTGTGAACGCTAGGCTTTGTGCGCGGAAGATGAAAGAAACCTGGAGGTATTTGACCACTAATGCTTAAGGACCATCTTTCGAGTGAAGTACCCCGATTTCGTGAGACAATACTCACTTGCTGTGACAACATTGCAATGATATTCCCGGTCACCCAAGAAAAACGAATGGATACTTTCTTTGTCGTCAACTTCACGAACCCAACGTTACTGTCCTCGGTCCGAAACCGTTACCCAATCGGAAACTTCAAAAAGGGGTGTCAGCTCAAAGCCTGGCTCGACTCAGTCTGTCAGGTCATGGAAGTGGTTGTTGGACATTCAGTCTCCGATGCTGGCGAAAAGAATGCATGAATCTCCGCGTGGAAAAATACTTGTTACGGCTGTGATCATACCTGATCTAACCGGCCTCAATGATGTCGTGGACGGTACCTCTCCATGCGTGATGATTGGCGGCAGCAGATCTGGAGACCTCCACCCAGTCTATTCTCCAGCGACGGAGACTGAAGATAGAAGCTCCAAGAACTGCTTCCATGTCTTGAAGGACGGTGTCTAGCCAAGTTTTCAGTTGCCCTCCTCTTCGAAGTTTCCAGGTGGGCTGCGGTGTCGAGTTGAGGGCAGCAGAGCTAAGCTCGTGGGGTGAACGATGGTGAACTTGTCCAAACCACCTAAATCGCCTTTCTTGAATGACCTGAGATGTCCTCGAGATAAGGTCGCATCAAGTGCGAACTGTCTCATTCGAGATGAACCCAGTATACTTAACTCGCAGGGTGTTCCTCAGGCATCGGTGATCCAAGACCTCTAGTCCTCGCTCATCTTTAGCGCGTAACGCCCAACATTCACACCCATAGAGGTAGAATGATTGGCTGGATGCACGGTATGCACGAATCTTCGTGGCGATGGAGATGTCACGTCGGATCCATTGGCGCTTTCAAAGGATTGAGAAAACCCAGCGAACAGCATCGCTACGGGAGATAATGTCTTCCTTACTCTGCCCATTCGATAGCAGCCTCGCCCAGAAGTATTTAAAGCCGTCTACTTCTTCAAGTTGATAGCCGTTAATCCCTATAGGTGCCTTGTAATGTTCATGGATGCAGCTCGATAATGCCTTTGTGTTTCCGAAATTTATGGACATGCCACCCGACATGGTGATTGCATTTACCCGCGACACTACAGACTATAGACCACTAAAGCTTGAGGCTAGTAGCGCAATATCATTGGCGAAGTTGAGATCCGTTAGCCGGCGTCCGGGCACAAGCTCAACACCGTCTACTTCATGTAGGACCTTCCCAAGAATCCAGCCAATAACGTAGTTAAACAGAATGGGTAACAAGACGCAGCCCTGTCGGACACCAGACCAGATATCAACCGTTTGAAATTGTTCTGGGCCAGAACTCGTGCGTTGGTGGAGATGTATTGTCCGGTAGATCATCGCGGCCGGCTAGATCAGTCATGATAGCATCAGTAACAAGTACAGGGTGTCCCAGAAGCAACTGACCCTTTTTATTTGCCAATAAAACGAAAACTATTAACGCTAGGATATTAAAAATTGTTTAATTCGAAAGAAAAACCTTTTTCTTTTTTATTAGAACTACTTTTTGAATATAATGTCTTTTAACTGATGGCCATGGTTGTTTTGACAACTTAGGGTTCGTTTCTTTGTCGTTTCCATAACGCTCCTTAGTGTATCAGGCGATAGGTGTGTTATTTCAGAACAATTTTTTTGAGTTCTTGCAGATTTGTTGGATTTGTTACGTAAACTCTTGACTTCAGGTAGCCCCATAAGAAGAAATCGCATGGGGTCAAATCTGAAGATCGAGGGGGCCAAGGAATGTTACCAAATCGTTAAATCAAATGACTTGGAAAGCACTCATTTAAAAATGTCATCGTTTCGCTTGCTGTATGGGCCGTGGCTCCATCCCGTTGAAACCAAGTATTGCGTAGGCCATGTCTCTTGATTTCAGGAATTAGAAATTCGCTAATCATAGTTCAGTATCTTTCACTGTTACTGTTGCGCCGTCATTATTTTCAAAAAAGTATGGGCCAATCACATTGGAAGCAGTTATTCCGCACCACACCGTCACACGCAGAGAATGCAGCGGCCTTTCTTGAATTTCTCTTGGATTTTCATCGCATAAAAATTCTAGAATTATGTCTATTTACATGGCTAGACAAGTGAAAGTGAGCCTCGTCAGAGCAGATAATGGTTTCGATGAAAGAGGCATCTTCACACAAACGAATAAAAGATTTGCAATAATTAACATGACTGTGCTAATCATTAGGCAATAACTGTTTGATTAATTTAATTTTTTAAGGATCTAACTTCTAGTCTTTTTTAAGAATGTGTTATCTCGATCGGGAAATGGATAATTGAGTTGAACATTTTCTGATGGAGGCTTTAGGATTATCTGTAACACTTGCAGAAACTCGCTCGATTACAGCTTCAATTCGAGTTGATTTTAATCTTCCAGATCGTTGTTTATCATTAACATTTCCAATGTCCGTAAATTTTCGATACAGCGATTTAATTGGGTGTTTTGAAGGACTGCTTGTTGTTCTAAAATAATTTCTGTTATCACGTTACACTTCTGTTGTTGACATTGTCTGTGTACAGATTTGCGAAATTCGTATTCTTTCTTCTTCCCTGCATGGAGACATGATGAAAATTAAGGGTTTGCAATGAAGCAATAATCAAATGTCGCGCTGGTTCGTAAATAGGATACCAAGTATCCTGTTGTGCCATAAAAAGAGTTTTCTGTCGAATAAAACAAGTTTCAATATCCCAGCCTTAATAGTTTTCGTTTTATTAGCAAATCAAAAGGGTCCATATCTTCTGGGACACGCTGTATCATGCTAGTATTATTAACAATGGTGTAAAGAGGTAATCGTTTCAGTTACCGATCCAAGGAAGTGGACAGAAATGTTTTCTCGGCAAAATTGCTTGGCCAGTAGCTTGGAATTTCCGAATTGCGCAGTGTGCACCATGCATAAATAACGCGTCAAGTATACCTTTATATAACGTAGTGCAATCTCAAAACCATGGATATTTCTCATGGCGGGTTTTTGCGTTGACAGGTTGCGGTATTATCCTCATTTTTCGGTAGATGTACAAAGCTGATAATTGATTTCGCGTTAGAGTTTCATGAATTGCACATTTATCCCCTCGTAGGCAAGGATGACTACTGACTGCCTGCCTAATGGCAGCTTGTGCATATTGCGCGGTTACCTCGCAGTGGTTGGATAGGCTTCGGCCCAAATATTCATATGAAATTTCTGTCTGCGTCTGTAGACCGTTAAATATACGCATCAACTCCGAGTTAGAAATTTAGCTTTAGAAAATTTAAAATTAGGATTGCCTTCTTTTTGCTAATCGGACGACAGAAGAAGAAAAAGAGTCATTGAGACAAGAAGTGTATGTTCATTTCTTAGCGAAATTACGCAAAGTAGAGACGTTTATCAATTCTCAAAGCCGTAAGTGGCGAGTATCGATCAAAATCGTGAATGAGTGGTTGCACTATTTGGCCTTGTACTGACCGATTTTAAAGCACATATTGCTGCTCATTGGGAATGTTTTTGATTCTTGAATTTTCCTCGCAATAAATTCTAGAAACGGTTTTCTTTCGAATAAAACAAGTTTCAATATCCTAGCGTTAGTAGTTTTCGTTTTATTTTCAAATCAAACGGGTCAGTTACTTCTGGGAAACCCTGTACAAGTAACGGAGGCCCTCATTGTCGACAAACTTACACCAGTCCACGCTTATTATCGATTGAAAATATTGCTAAATGTTAACGTTCTTCGAATCTGTTGCTGGAGTCTGGTAAATGGTTTAAGGCTTCCCTTTGGTTAAACGAATGGTTTTGCCTTGTCATTTTTTCTCACTTCTATTTCTCCGCAGATCGCGACTACATGTTAATTGTCATACAGGAGGCCGGATCAGAATAATACAGACTGATTCCAGGCCTCCATCTACGCGGAAAATCTCATTCTCTCGGTCTGGGTGGATGGATGGACGGGCACCTGTAGATGAATCGCAGCCTCCTACACCCCTCCTCCCCGCTGTTCATCCCTGACTTTCATCTCTTATGCTTTTACCGGTTTGGCAACATTTTTTTGAAAATTTAACACTTCTCTCTCTCTCAGTAAAATGGGAGCGGCTCTCCTTGTTCTCCGGTTTTGTCACTGCTTTGTCTTTCGGTTGTGACTTTGAAACATTTATAATGCAACAGCCTTCTCCTCTTGCTTTTCGGTGGTGATAGCTGGGTATTGTTCGCATATCCTCTGGCTCAGTATCCAGTCCTAACGCCTACATCAATTCCCAGTAATGAGTCTAGGCAAAGAAGCAATTCGTGTTTGATAAGGCCACACGTGAGCAGGGCGAAATCAGGCCTGAGAGAGCGTATGTAAGTGAGAGGGAGGGGCAGTTGTCACTGTGAAGCCAGTTTAAGCGGTGTTCGATTGGTGAGTTGCATTGCCCGTGAGGGTGTCGCATGTAGAATCCCATGCTGCATTCGGCCGGAGGGGGGGAGGTGTTCAAGTAGGTCTTTGGCTGCCGCAACTGTCCTGGACACGCGTGTGTGTTCGAGTGGATGTCGTTCAAGGTTCTGCATGCCGCAAAAAGCTGCCTGTGTGGTCTCGCTTGGTGGGAGGCATTGAACAAGGGAGGAGAACCGCATTGGGTAGGATTATGTCGTGAGGTCTTTGAACGGCCCTCATATATTATAGCCCTCTACTTTAAGTTTTAAGTAGGTCGAATTACCTATAATCTTCCGGTTTTTTACACGCCATCCCTCGATTCAGCAGGAATTTGCTGATGGCAGTGAACTGCAGAGCGGTTCCCCGAAATAAACCGCATTCCATAACTGCTAAAATCAGCAAACTAAGAAAAGTTGGCTTTTTGAACTATCCACGGGAATTATCGCTTACTCACGAATTTTAAGTAGGATGTTTTAAATAATCTCTCAATTTTTGTATTCGTTAAAAATTTTCCTAGTTGGTGTTGATGATACCACTGGAAAATGTCTCTCAGTTACCTCGCCCGAGGTTTGGGCACACTTCCGCTGCATACATGCGTTCGCCGTTGGTCGGGCGAGGAGTTAGCGATGATATCAGAGCTCATTTCAGTGTCTTCTCCTAAGATTTGAGTACGTGACGCAACTTGCCCTCGTAACTTTTTTATTTACCATAAACAGTGGGATCTAATTTTTCCCTGACATGCCCCGCCCATACTCTGCCCGAAAATCACTTATGTGTGAGGCGGCGGGGTGCGCTTTACACTTTGTTCAGACGATCCCATGACATCATCCTACCCCGCATTGTTGACTATCCGCCATAAAGTTGGTCACAGGTCTTCAGCACAGTGAGTCAAAATAGCTGCCTTTCGTGTCAAAGAGCACCGGATATGGACGTGGAGAATTCCAAAACCATTGCGCAGCCGATGATAACAGGTATTCTACGGGTAATAGATTGGCCAGGCCGTATCAACTTCGTCTCCCAGTAGCGTACAATTTTCTTTCTTTTTATAAGCAGACTAAGGATTATTACTCCTGTCACGTCTCCTCTCCTTGAATCTGGTCAATTTTTTTCCAGTTTTTACGCTCATGGACTTCGTTGGCGCCTCTTAGAAAAACCTTGATCTGGTTGGAGCAGATATTTCTGCCTCATGTACTATAATTAGTTATAATGTGATGTTGCACATTCGGGTTTACTTCTGCTTTGTTGCTTTGAATATGGAAGCTAATGCTGTGATGGGTATGCGTAGTCATCTACGGGTCCACAGTTACCATGGTCAAAAGCTGCTAATCCAGCAGCCAGCGGCTTAACACCTCAACCGACTACCAGCTCCCCCTAACGTGGAGCAAATTTTGACCCCGATTTGACCCCCCCCATTCCCCCTCCCCTGACAACCGTCCTTCCTTTTTTCTATTAACCCGCATAGTCAATTTACTTAATTATTCTATAAATGTAAAGGCCTAATGAGAATTATCGAAAACAAACGTATGTTCGCCAATTCATCTTCTGAAATTTTCAATGGGAATTTTCGCAAATTTAAGACAATCCAAAGATCCCGCGGTGTTGAAGGCACTCAATGGGTACCTACGTGTCAACACCAGACTTGTGGAGGCGATAATACGGGCCAAGTTTATTGACAGATTTGTAGAGGTAGATGAATACCCAACCTTCTACTGGAGAGCATTGCGAAGGAGTCGTACGGTTATCACCAGTGACACATTACGAAGATTTGCTAAGAATGAACGAGAGAGCATCCGTGCAAAAGTGGAAGAGCTAGAGTGTCACTTGTGCCAAAGTGCAGCCATACTCGACCAACTAAGCGAAGATGAAAGACTGGAATTCGAGAATTATGTGCAATCTATCGGGGAGAAGCGGGGAGAAATAAAGACGACCTCTCTTCTTCGGAGCGTACACGAATGCAGACCACAATCAAAGTTTCCTGAAGACCCAAGTCGGTACGTACACAACTATTCCTCCGTATCACTTGATAAAACTTCTATCGAAGCCTTATCACTGGGTCCTAAATTTTGTTGTCCCCGTCAGAAACACAACCAACTAGAGCTGGAAACACAGTTCAAGAATCTGCTGTATCAAACACATGACCTTCAGCCACTTTCGACCGAGAGTTTACAGCACTTTAAGTCTACTTTAGTTAACTGTTCGCATCAGTATTTAAACAGTGGCCAGAAACATCGGGGTCTGCTAACGAAGGCACACATGGAAAAATTAAAACTTCTTCGGCAGAATAAAGATGTACTCATCACAAGGCCAGATAAGGGAACGGGCGTTGTTCTAATGGGTAGGACAGACTACATTGCAAAAATGCAATCCAGTTTCTCAGACAAAGCCAAGTTTTGCAAGACGGAAAAGGAGAAAGATAACACTGATGCAGTTTAAACGCAGCTGACTGATTGTCTGAAAAGACTTCAAAAAGACGGTAGCATAAGCGAGTACAACTGAGAACGTCTCCACCCCGTTGGCACGCAAATACCTTGACTGTACGGTTTACCGAAGATTCACAAAGCTGGCGTTCCCATGCGTCCCATCTTAGATATGAGAAATTCGCCGTACCATGCGACAGCAAAATGGCTAGCGGACAAACTGAAACCCATACAGAGTCAACTAGCCCCATACAGTCTCCGAGACGCCTTCGAATTCCTAGACGGTGTGAAAGAGCTCGACCTGAACGGGACAGTGATGTTTTTACTGGATGTCTCCTCCCTGTTCACAAACGTGCCGGTCACAGAAACAGTAGATTACATCTGTGACTTCATTAGCTCAAATCACCAGGACATAGGAGTGCCAGTAAATGCACTCAGGGAATTGCTACTAAAATGTACCTTGAATGTACAGTTCCTTTTCGACAACAAGATGTACAGGCAATTAGACGGAGTAGCTATGGGCTCACCCCTGGGTCCGCTTCTAGCAAATATATTCATGGGCAAACTAGAGGCTACGCAACTTAGCCACCAGATAAATAATCTTATGTACTACAAACGTAACGAAGATGACATATTTGCTATTGCATCAGACCAAACCGACTTATCAGCTCTAATGAATAAAGTGAATCAGGTGCATCCGTCTATCAAATTTACAGTAGAAGTAGAAGAATCTGGATCACTCCCATTCCTTGATGTACTACTGAGTACAAGGGCTGATGGGAGCATTCAATGGAAGGTATATCGAAAGAAGACGTGGCCCGGGCAATACATCCATTTTGCTAGCTTCGTACCGTTAAACTTCAAACGTTATTAACTACGATGTTTGACGCAAAGGGCGAAAAGGATCTGCTCGAATGATAGCATAGAAGAGGAGCTGAGGATTGTTGAATGGGTATTTCGACAAAATGGGTACCCCAGTCGATTTATCGCTAAGCACATGGCTGAAAGGCCACCAAAACCTGCAATGCTTACAGCAGAAAAGAAACGAATATTTATCAGGGTCCCATTTCAAGGGGACGGCCCAAGCGAACTTCTAAGGAGGCGCGTGAGTCAAGCTGTAGCAACCACCTTCCCAGCAGCCAACGCCCACGTACTCTTCTCGACTGCTCCCATCCTTTACGGAGAGATCAAGGACAAACTGCCAGCCCAGACCACATCCATGTGCATATATTCATTTACCTGTTTCTGTGCAGCGGGATACATTGGTCGCACGAGTCGGCGTTTGTCCAAAAGAGTCCAAGAACACATCCCAGCATGGTAAGAAAAGTGTCAACTAAAGGGTGTTAACGGTTCCATTCTAGCGCATCTGGTAGACTCTGACCATCGCGTGGATGCCAAAGAGGCCGTCCAAGTTAATTATAAGGTACACTCAAGCTACTCAAAATTTCTTGGATAGCGTCTCCTGGCTACGGCAGAAGCGGCCGCAATCAGGCTACGCCGACCCATCCTTTGTGCCCAAAAGAATTTCGTTGCGGCACCAAAGTTACCATGGTCAAAAACTGCTAATCCAACAGCCAGCGGCTTAACACCTCAACCGGCTACCAGCTCTCCCTAACGCGGAACAAATTTTGACCCGGTTTTGATACCCCCATTCCCATTCCTCCTCCCCTGACAACCGTCCTTCCTTTTTTCTACTAACCCGCATAGTCAATTTACTTAATTACCCTTTAAATATAAAGGCCTGATGAGAATTATCGAAAATTTACGTACTTTCGCCAATTCATCTTCTGAATTCTTCAATGGGAATTTTCGCAAACATATGATATCATGAAAGAATTTCGAGTGCATTTTCACGGAAAAGAATGAAAACGGTCTTAATCCAGAAAAATTGTTCACAGTGCTGGCAGTAGGAAATCGTATTGTTGAAGTCCCTTAAGTCAAATAAAATCACATCAAGTCTTCTTTTAAATTCCGCAATTGTGTCAGCGGAAACCGTCTCGCTTGGTAGCAAGTCTCAATGCCGGATCACGCGTTGACTGAAAAAATATTTTCGGAGGTCTAATCGGTTGCGTTCGTTTGTGACCTTGTTAGGATGGCCACGCAGGTGAGTAGTGGTGGCTAATTGGAAGAAATCTTCCAATTTTAGGGAGCAAATTTGGCCCCGGATTATCCGGAATGTCCAGAGCAGGCTGTTCTGAACGTTCCTGTAAGACAAAGGAAAAAGGTCAAGTTTTATCAATCTCTCATGATACGGTAAGTCCCTGAGACCGCCAACCATTTTTGTCGCCCTAAGTTGTACTTGTTCAAGAAGCTCCACATCTTTCTTCAACCACGTTGTCCAAACTGGCATTCTGCATTCCAGATGTGGTCTCACAAATGTGCGAAATATTTTTCCGAAGAGTTCAGGTGGAAAGATTTCGCACGCTCGTCTGATCCAGTGCAGGGTACTAGTTGCCTTCTGGACGGACGTTTTACAGTGCTCTGTTTGCATCAAGTTCGCGGTTGTCCATATACCCAGATCTTTGTATGTCTCAACCTCGTTTAATGCGGTACCATTGATAAAATAACTGTGTTTCGGTGGCACTTTTCGCCCCGGGCTTATGTGTAGAACAAGACACTTGGATACATTAAAAATAAGAAGCCATGTGGACGACCAGATAACCAGTTTATCGATGTTCGACTGTAGTCTCTTTGCGTCGTCGGCGCACCTAATTTCAGCCCATATTTTTATGTCATCCGCAAACATGACAGCTGCGCAATCAAGCTCATTGAGACAGTCGTTTACATAAATCAGGAATAGCAGCGGACCCAAAACTGAGCCTTTTGGTACAACACTCTCGACCATTGACCGTTCTGAGGTTGAGTTTCCGACAACGACCCTCTGTTCTCTGAGGGACAAGAAACTACTGATCCATTTAAACATTTTTCCTTGGATTCCAATGTCCCAAATCTTCTGCAGAAGAAGCCTGTGTGGCACACTATCGAAGGCCTTTTTTAAGTCAAAGAATATAACATCAATTGGATAGCCTTTATCAGCGGCCTTTGTCCACTTCTCCTGTGAGTAAAGAGCACTCGTGAGGCAAGAGCGTCCTGGGCAAAGGCCGTGTTGTCCATCACATAGTATTTTGTTGCTTTCGAGGAAATACGTTAAATGCTTCTTAAAAATGCGCCCCATTACTTTGCACGCGATGCAAGTAAGACTGACAGGACGGTAATTTGCGCAATCAAGTCGCGAACCTCCCTTATAGATCGGGGTGACGTTTGCCCACTTTCATTCTTCTGGGAGTTCGCCTTCGGCAAAAGATTTCTGGAAGATGGCAGCCAGGGGTTTGCATAGTTTATTAGCTAATTCTATTAGTGCTAGTGCAGGAATTTTGTCCGGCCCAGGTGATTTGGCAGGCTTAAGTTGGAGTAATTCGGCCCTGAAAGTGTTGTGTGAAAACTCTAGGTCCTCTATTTTGGGCAATAAGCAGGAGGGTAAGGGTGCAGTTATCGGTCGATGAGCGGACGGACCAACAGCAAGTTGTAGGTTCTCGGGTGTAGATGGATTCAAAGAAATCGGAGAGGAGGGAGGCTTTCATCTGGCCTTCGGTCACCAGTTGTCCATCGGCTGATCTAAGGGCAGGGATCAGTCCCTGAGATCTCTTCGTGCTTTTTATGTAACCGTACAATATCTTGGGGTGTTCCAACGACTTGTGTAATATGTTCAACTCGTATTTCTTGAGCAGTTTAGTAGCTTATATTTTACAAATTTAACATTGTTGCTTATACTCCCGTAAGTATTTACAGGAGCCGGTTAATCTGTAGCGTCTCCAGAAGCGATTTTTTTTGAAAGCGGCCTGCAAGTTTGAGTTCATCCACTTCGGGCGATTCGTACTTGTCTTTCTTCTGAAGGGCCAGTTGAGAAAAAGAGTCCTTTTCAACGTCAAGCTAAAGGTCATTCATTGTTCATTTGCCCCACCTTGGAGATCTGTTTCCCATGATACCTCTGACATTTCTCTTCTCATAAGTGGGTAGTCACCCTTCCAAATGTTACTTTCCCATGTGTCGGAGGAGTAGGGTTTGGAGAACAGCGAATACTCGAAATACAGCATAATATGGTCGCTTGACCCTAATGGGGGTCGATCCTGCAGGTCAATCACAGTTGCCTCCTCTCGGGTAAAGATAAGGTCGAGACAGTTCGACTCTTGTCCTTCCATAGCCCGCGTTCCAAACGCGACGGTTTGGAAGAGCAGTTTGGCTGTGGCCCATTGTAGTAATTTGTGATTGAAAATGTCTTGAAAACCCTGTGCAGTCCATTTCTGCCAGTCAACACCAGGAGCGTTAAAGTCCCCAACGATGAGAATGTATTTTTTCTCACTAACCCTTTACAATTCTGTTATGAGGATAGTGTCTTGGTCATGAGAATGGTTTGGCAAGCGGTATGTCACCGAAAGCGTCAGTGGCCTGGTGTACTTAGTAGATATAGTAATATTTAGCATTTCCACATCTCGTGCTGGGACCGGTACTTCAGCCGTGGCTGTCAGCCTGCAAATGACATAGACTATAAGCCCTCCTCCCCTAGTTGTTCTGTCTTTCCTGAAAAGCTGATATCCTCTAAGTGATAGTTCAGAATCAGTGATATCTTTTGAAAGCCAGGTTTCAGTTAAAGCCATGATGTCTGGTTTCACCTCATCGACCAAGTTCTTTAGTTCGTCTAGCTTGTTAAACAAGCTTTGTACATTTGCGGTTAGGATCTTTAGTGATAGTTTACTCCGTGAGGCCCAACCCTCATCGTGACAGGTTTTGGCCAGAGGAAGGGCTCCTTGACTTGTATTATTTGCCCATTTTTTATTTTCAGGCCCTTTGCCCCGCTTTCGGTCCTCTCTCTCAATTCTATCCTTAGTTGCCTCATTTTCATCCGCTCCCTTGGCTCGTATTCTGGCTAAAAAACACTTGCTTGTGCGAATTTTGTAAGGCCGATTTTCCTTTTAGCAGTTTTGATGCCAAGCCTTCGTTATCGAATACAACTTTGAGAGGCCTTGGGATTGTTTGTAGGTCGCGGCCTAGGTCTGCTTTACCCAGACGGAAAGCTTTATTTACGGTATAGGTTTCCCCATTCTTT
The DNA here is from genome assembly GCA_036362985.1 of Ligula intestinalis. NCBI lineage: Eukaryota > Metazoa > Platyhelminthes > Cestoda > Diphyllobothriidea > Diphyllobothriidae > Ligula > Ligula intestinalis. The sequence goes on from JAYGXS010000006.1 coordinate 36,676,107, forward strand.
AGGACAGCGCTGACGTATTCGCGTATTCGATCATGGTCGTGTGCAACTCGTTCCGTTGTACTGGCAAACGTGGAGTCAGGAGCACTCTGTATGATAACGTTGTTTTTCCGATTTATGGACGACTTCCGTAATACCTTACCTGTAGTTCCGTTTGATTCGTCTTGAACAACTTTGCAGTTTTGTCGGTCAAGGGAAACCCGTGATATATTTCCAGTCTTACTGCTATCGGAAGACCCTGAGATGTTGTTAGGAATAGTTTTTGACTTTGTGTTTCCGCTACCATCACCAGAGATAGGCTTCTTTAGGAGACTGGGATGGCACTGATCAGGTCTGGCTTCGTGCTACCCCCTTCTACATTTGTGTTTCCTTCTGTGATTTGTATGCAGCCTTAGCATACCCACTAGGAGTGGTTGATGTGCTGGGTACATTTTGCACTTTCGGTCCGGAAAATGAGCCTATAATTAGCGGGGTTTTTGATTCGGAAAGTTCCTCATGTGCTGAAAATGGGCGCAGAGTATTAGTCCCGCAGACCGTTAGAGATGTTTCTGTGGAATCTTGATCACGGTGCTTCTCGTCGAGGACAAGTTGACCATTTATGTTACTTGCCTGATCATTTTTGTGCGTAGACGCTTCGGCGAGAGATGCTGCTGCTGCGTACGTTAGGTCCCCTCCCTCAAGTTCATGCATCACCAGTGTTTCCTCGTGAGACAGAAATCGAGAAAAAATTTTCAGCTCTTCCAGCTCCACTCTAAGACTATTAACCACCTCCTCAAGTTTCGTAAATTTGTTAAGAAGGGTAAAATATGATATGCAGGCTTCATCTTTATGAGTTGCATCCCTTAAACATTTAATGCTTTTAGTTCGCTTGGCAGGAGGACTTTTCAATAAGCTTCGTCACCGATCTTTTGTATTTGATGACTGAATTTGATCCTTACGGCTATACGCTTTTAAAGCTCCATCAGTTAGCCATTCGACTTCCACCCGAGGTATCCGCAGTTCGATTCCCGGCCCCACTGGCAGCTTTGTAGAATTATCGAGAGAAATAGTTTCTACTTCCATTTTAGTTGTAAACGAAACGATTAAATTCAAAATGTTAAATTTGCCTTTGTGACTGTGACGTAGTGTGTTGACTGATATTCAAAATAACGAAAATATTCGGACGGTGTGTAGAGTATTGCAAAAACTTGAAGCAGACTGAGTAGACAATACGCCTTATTGCTTAGAAGCACTTTCAAATATGCATAAACAATATGCAGGATATTCAGGATATTCAGGAACGACTCAGCCATTTGCAGATCTTCGAGGTCCTGAATAACTGCTAATCATCGAGAAAGCTTGAGATTCTTGCACCTTGGCTTTTTTAAGGCTGTTTTCGCTCGTTTGTTTGTAGGTTGCGAGTTCAGTTCAGCGACTTGAGGAACAAATTCCACTTTGATTCCGTCTTCTGATGAATTTCAACACAATAAAAATTCCACGATGACGAGATTGTTAAATAGTATCCAATGCTTAATATCTGGAGTCCACGAGAGTGTCCAGAAGTGTGAAATCCCGAAACGACTAAATCCCTTGGCGTCTGTAACGAACCAACCCGGACCATGGGTGTTTGAACGCACCAAGGGCACTTTTGGCGCGGATCCGGATGAGGATGGTGTGAACGTCTGTTGGTGATGATGCCGGTTTTCCTTCGCTTTCCCCCTGCTGGCACCACTTTCCCCCACTCCGTGTCGCCGCTACACGCTCTTCCCGCCGTCCTGTGTCACCGTTACACACTCTCCTGCCGTCAGCACCACCATGGCCCTCACCCGCAGTTGCCCATTGCGCTGCACTCCCGCCGGTATCTAACTAATATTCTGTGATCACCCCTCACTCCAAATGGATCATTTGTACAGTCCCTTGGTAATCTCCGTATCGTAGCCTTTCCACTCTTTTTATTGTTTTACCATTAGTTTTATATCAACAGACCTCATTTCTTACTATCGCATTGTTCTTCTATCTCTTTCTACGATTGCATGTTGTGGTGATTGAAAACCCCGTTCGGCGTTACTTGTGGAGAATCATATGTGTGAATTACTCCTTTAGGTGTGTGCCAACCTCGACATCCCTGGCCCGCTACACGTCCGAAAAAGTCAAACCGATTTCGAAAGACGCGCCAAATTTTGCTGCAATTCCATCAGCGTGAGGTAAAAGATCTAATTTATTGGTGTAACTTTAACCTAAGTCCTGAATGTAAGAACATTCAGTTATGAGGCAATCTTGAAAAATGATAGGCTGTGGCAGCCTTTCAGGCCCAAAACACATGAACTGGCACTTAGAAGGCGAGACCTCCATCTGCCACGTGGAGCTTCACGCAGATACAGCGTCCATATCCGAATGCATGCGTTCTAAGCATCGCTCAGCCGTAGAATTAGAGAAGGAGTATACACATTTTAAGTAGTCTGCGTATATATATACGATTGAGAGTTTTTAACTATTGTTGAAATATTATTTTATATAAAGCAAGAACAACAGGGGCCCAGAACGGTACCTTGAAGGACACCGCTTAAAATAGCGGTAGGGGTAGATTATGAGGACCCCACTGAGAACTGTTGTTTCCGATTAGAAAGAAATGATCTGATAAAGTCAATAAGAGGACTACAAAACCCCATAGCCTCTAGTTTGGCTAGTAGTCTCCTATGAGGTACTTTATCAAATGCCTTACTAAGATAAAAATAGATGATCACCACAGATAAATAATCGTTACGAAGAGAAGTGAGGTCATTAAGAAAAGACATATGACATGTTTCACAAGATCGGTCTGGTAATAAACCATGCTGAGATATATTTAATATTTGATTGCTTATGCAAAAATGTGTAATTTTATTGGTGATTAATTTTTCAAACAGTTTAGCTAGAGAAGGTGTTTTATGAACACTGCGATAATTTTTAGTGTCAGATCTGGAACCAAATTAAAAAACTGGAATTACAATAGAAGTTTTCCAAGAATCAGGAAAAAACCGTTTTCGAGAAATATTGTAAATAATTTGCTCAGTAAAGGAGGAAAATCTCTGAATTGCTTAATAAATGAGTTTGGAATGTTATCCGTCCCGACTGAATATGAATTGTTGAGACGAGCTAATTTTTTATGAATACTTGTGGGTTAGAAATCAATTGAAGTGAAATTTGCATCACACATCAGACTTATTTCGGGTGTTGGACTAGTCTTAATTGTAAAGAACTTGGCGAAGAAGGAATTTAACATTTCTGCTTTGGCCAAATCCTCTGTAACAAAATGATTACTACTATCGAGTTAAGGCGGAATGACTTTCTGAAGCTTCGCGGATGACCGAAAACGGAAGACTTGAGCAACGGATTTGGAAGAGTTAGCATCATTTAGTGCCAGGGACTCTCTACGCCTATCTCGTGTAAGCCTTACTTCTAGTGCTAAGTAAAATATTTGCGCTATCCTTTAGTGCACCGACAAAGAGCTATAAGACGGATCCTTAAGTTGCTTCCGTAATTTTTTAAGTCTATTTTGGAGAAAATGTGGAACGGTAGAGATAGGTGAATCTGATTTAATAGGATTAAGTGGGATGAAAGTCTTAATTTTTTTGTAAGGTTTTGTACAAGTTTATTGAAAAAGATTAGATCATTAGTTGAAAAAATAGTATGCCAATCTAGAGTACTTACGAAGTCATTTATGAGTTCAAGGTTTGCGTTAGCAAAATCGAGGTTATTGAATTTTACCTCATGCTTTTTAGAAAGAGAAACTGGAAAACAACACTGAATTTATGCGTGGTCACTTGTGAAGTGATCACGATGAAAATTCATAAAGAGAGGTTGGACGTCATTTGTAAAAATTCAATCTAATATGCTCTCATTTCTAGTCACTGAACTGACGAGTTGTGGCATGTTTGCAAAATTAATAGTTTCTACCAATTTTTAAAATTTTGACGGAGAAGTATTTGCCTCCCAGTCAACTTCTGGCAGATTAAAATCACCTATGATTATTTTGACATCAAATTCAGCTTCTGCAACTTTTGCAAACAGTTCGCAGAGCGCATTTTCATTACCAGAATAACCTGGGGGATCATAGACATAGCCAATTACAGCTTTTGTTATTGTGCGGGAGGATGACTGAAATAAAGCAAACATCTCCCGAAAACGATGAAATCCTTAGATGAAACGGGAAATGTACAAAAGATGATTTGATATAAAGAAGGCAACAACCGCCACGTTTTTCACTGCGGTCTTGTCTGTACAAACTAAAATTATCTATAGCGAGCGTTGAGTCAGAGATAAGAGAGTGAGCCCAAGATTCAGTGATACAAATAACATCTGGATCAAGCTCAAAAGCTACTGTTCTGAGCTCTGTCATTTTATTTACAACTGATCTCGCATTCAGAGAAACTATACTGAGCGTATCCCTGAGATGCAGGTTACGCTCATCAGTATTTATAAAAAAGAAAATCTTGGTGGTGGAAAGGGAACTGGCATTGGAGGAACAAAATGCGGAAAGCAAGATTGCTGTGGTCTACAATTAGCTGAAATATAATTGTTAAATATATAAGGATTATTGTATGGCGGCAGATTTGCTTGAAAATTGAGGAAAGAGTGCCCGTTTTGTGGAGTAAGAAAAGAAGAAGAGGTCGTAAAAAATCATTTTGATAAGAGTAAGCACAATTTTCCGGAAAACGCTCGTTTGAAAATGACCTAAATATGTATGGAAGACTATGATCATAATAAGTAGATTTGATATTGTGTTGATTTTGGGTGATTTGCGGGTTTTGAAAAAAACCAATGCGTGTATTTACATCTGCTAGAGCTGCTGAAGGGTCAGCATAATTTGTCGGAGGACAGGCATTCGAAAATGGCATTGAAGGTTGCGAGAAGCTATTCATAGTACTATTAAAGTGAGTTAATTGTGGATTTTGGGCCATTTTGGGGATCGGAAAAGTAAAAACATGACAGTTTACATCTGGTGTGGATGCTGAAATGTTAGTATGGTTCCCACTATTAGGTGAACTACTGATTTTTGCAATTGGCTACAATTTACGGGGGGCACGTTCAGGTCTATAAGGTCTAGCCTCTTTAGCAGGCGATGTTCTCTCGCAAGGTGACGGAATTTCACTCGAGCCAGGAGTAAGGATTGCGGGTGATGTATCGGGTGAAATTATCGTTGTCCCTGATCCGGAGGGACGTGAAATTGCGTCGGCCTCAGGATTAAGGAGTGTGAGTGAGGTTTCGGGTGAACTTAACGTTGTTGCTGATCCAGAGGGACGTGAACTTGCGTCGACCTCAGATACCACATGTGGAATAGTAGGGGAAGGGGTGGGCTTTTTTTGCAGATGCAGGCGAAATCCTTCGTTCCATGGGGGTTTTATCCCTCCATATAAAAAGCTTTTTTAGTTGCGGCAGCCAAAGACCTACTTGAGCACACACCCCCCCCCCCTCCGGCCAAATGCAGTATGCACTTTTATACGCGACACCCTCTTGGGCAATGTAACTCACCAATCGAACACCACTTGAACTGGCTTCACAGTGACAACTGCCCCACCCTCTCACTTACATACGCTCTCTCAGGCGTGATTTCATACTGCACACGTGTGGCCTTAACGAACACGAATTGCTTCTTGGCCTAGACTCATTATTGGGAATTTATGTGGGCGTTAGGATTGAATACTGAGCCACAACATACGCGAACAATACCCAGCTATCACCGCCGAAAAGCAAGAGGAGAAGGCTATTGCGACACTTTAAAATAGTCAAGCAATTTGCTCATTGTGTTTTTGATGGGGTTTCTCACCCACTCCACTCTGAATTAATGGCTGCGATGTCCTTCCATACTATGCGCCGAAGGCTCCGACAGATGTCTTGAAAACTTCTTCACCCAGCGACGAATGACGATTTTGGCAGCCAAGTCATCCGTAACTGTTTTCACGCTTGATCCGAAGTAATTTAATCGTCACCCGGCCATCACCGTCAACGGTGCGTCCTTACCGCTCGTTTGCAAGCCCAAACTCCTTGGCATGCGTTTTGGTCTGCTTTTAACGCTCGCAAACCATGCCAGGGAGGCTGCAGGCAAGGTGAACCGCTACACCAAGGTCCTCAAGGATCTAGCAGGCACATCTTGAGGCTGAGCGAAAGAGACTTTGTCAACTCATTTTAATCCACTGGCCGAGCTGCACCTTACTTACGTGGCACCAATTTGGTCTCCTACGATGAGCTCTTCCAGCCTGCGCCGCCTCCAGTCAGCACAGAACGCTGCCCTCCGCACGATCACGGGTTGCTATAAAATGTCGCGTTTAGATGATCTTCATGCGGAGGCTTCTATTCTACCGGTCCCACATCACAACACACTCTTTAGCCAGCAGTTCTGGTGGACTTGTTCGCAACCCGGCCATCCTAATCATCACCGTTGCAACGCTCTTGAGCCCAGCCGCAAAGTCCGGCCGTCTATTCCAGCTCTCCACAAGAAAACTGTTGCCTCATCTCTAGCAGATCTAGCTGTTGATAGCTCTGCCACCACAACAGGCTTCCAGCGTCTCCAGCACAGAGTCATTGACGAGGAGAAACGAGGTTACCGCCCCCGGTCCTTTTGGGTGGCAATCCACCTCCGATTACGGTGTCAGAAAAATATCTACCGAGGGTCACTCACTGTACTCTGGCTCAACTGTACACTGGCTACTCGATGGTCCTCTCCCAGTATCAACATGGGCTGGACCTGTCCACACCCGACTGCGGCGCTTCTCCTAATGACTGCCAGCATCTAATTATAATAATAATAAGTTGTATATTTCAAGCCCAATGGGCCTCATCAATAAACCAAAAATTCGATAACACGAAGTACTAGAAATAATTGGTTTAACAAGCAGTATCCGTAGTCTATAGCTATAAGACGAGTATAACTGTTTAGAAGCTACTTTGTTAGATTCAAAAAAATGAATATAGCAGTGTCATGTGGAAGGTGAAATTCAAGGGACCACACAGATTAGCCACATCGTTATCTTGATTCTGACTATGTATTCTGGTACCCACTGCCTCTGTTAGTAAGGGGGGGGGGCTTGGTAGCAAACTCTGTCGAAGCTGAGCGTGGGGCAGAACAATAGGTATTAACGAAACATTACTGGTATAGACGGGTTCCCGGCACTACACTCGGGTTCCCAAACCGGTGCGGCATAATGGAACATAGGGAACCCATCTGTTCACCTGCAGTTCGCGGTCAGGCACCCACCTTACTCCTGCGGGCCCTTGGCTCAAGCCGGTTTAGGTCGCAGCTTTTCTCCTTCTCCCAACTACTCCCAGTTTGGATTCCAGCGAAGATTCCTGATCCAACTATTGGCTACGACACACACACAGATACCTCTGGGTACATCGGCATATGAGCACTCTGTACTCCAATTTGTAGCACGCTACCAGACGTGTAAAGAAACGGAAATCCAGAAGCCGAATTAAGATCTGCATCCATAATAGATGTAGACTTCCTATAAACCTTTAGATTTTCAGTATTTTATTAACTCATCCCTTGGTCTCAGACAATGGAGCCATTCTTTGCTAAAAATGTGGGAAGCCACCTGCAAAAACATGCGTATTATTTCTCCCTTTCTTAATTAATTCGAAAAGAACTTAAGACTTATGTGCTCACGCATGCTAACAACAAAATAAATAGTAAAAATAATAATAAATAAAGAAATGCACTTTATATTTTAGTCCCGGAGGGCCTCTTCATTGCAAACTTAGTTTTGTCGAAAAATAAACACAAAGTTGATAAATGCTGCTCTCCGTGAAACAACCAAATAGACAGCAGGAATGGTTAGTAGTGTTTGTAGATTAATTCATTTTCACCAACATATCGTCGTTTTAAAATAGTAGTCAACCCATGGTGAACTATGGAGGAACCAGTGAAAAAAGCTCATAGATTTGAAGCTGGGGTGGAGTTCAGCGAACCCTCACTTAAAAAAACAAAACGTAGAAGAAAAAACTGCTTCAAAAAAATTAAAGGGGTTGGTTGAGAGGATTGATTGTAGTGCAAATGAGACAGGACTGTTGATGAGAACGTATGAGGAATGGAAACGCTTCTTGTAATTGGAGAAATCATATAACAGCAGAGGCTGTCGTTCACCATTGTCATACCGCCCGACTAGCTTCATGATCAACCATCAGGGAGGTGAGACTGGAGGAGGCCATCGCAAACAACAGGGTCGACAAGAAATTGAACGGCAGAGGTCACCTGATCATCAACGAAATGCCGGAGATGTGACCTTGTCGACTCCGAAGTCCAGAGACGAGCTGGCGAAAATAGCAGAACCACCACGAGCATGACTAAAGACCATGAAGCCTATCGTCAGGGTTGTAAAAAGGAGAATGGAGAAGCGGTAATGATGACTGGACAGAGAAGTGGACGAAACATCGTTGCAAATATCACTCAAAAGAGGAAGAAATAGACATATATGGAAAAAAACTTTCAATAAACATAACCACCTCAGATACCAACGGTCCCTTTTCAAAGTCCAAAAGTTGTGTGTTTGGGAAGGAGACGGATAACAACGACTTTATACCTTCTGAAATTAAGTGTTTACATAATTTGACTTTAAAAACTGCTCAGCTAGAAGACAGCTTAATTTCGAGGGGAATATTATTCCACAGGAAGGCATATTTGGAGGCAAAGAAGTGAGAATGGTTTCGCAGTGGAGCTAAAGGGGGGTGCAAGAATCCTGAAGGAATAAAGAGTGGCATAAGGTCTCTCTGCGGGAATGGAGCGTTGATTCGTGGAAGGTTATGGGTAGAGTTAACTCGAAATAGGAAACAGAGGCCCGCTTCGTGTTTTCTTACCCAAAGAAATGTCATGTTCGCTGACATCTCTCCGTATAAGAAATAGTGGATCGAGGAAAAGCGAATATTTTGCAAGTAAACTCCCTCTGTACATTTTCAATCTTACTGCGGTCCGAAGCATTCATTAGACCAAAGACGGGACAGCAGTATTCTAGGATGGGTAGAACATACATGCAATAAAGTTTTAACTTTATTTCCAGCAGGAAGAACTTGTGTGATATAAAACCACATATTTGTGCAGCCTTTGCAGATATTCGATCCGCATGAGGCGACAATGCTAGTTTATTTGTGTAGCTTAAACCTAAGTCTTTTATAGTGGATCGTTCTAAAAGTGGAGTATTTTGAAAGACTAGGGGACGAGGAAGCTTGGCGGGACCGAAACACATGAAACAACACTTGGATGGAGAGAATTCTATCTGCCAGGTAGGATTCCAAGGTGAGAGTATAAGTATGTCCGCATTTATTTTATCAATGCATAAACTTGCCGTGTCCTTAGAAAATGAGTAGATGCATTTGAGGTCATCTGCATAAATGAGATTGTGTGAATTTTTTAGAACATTCGAAATTTCGTTTATGTATAGAATGACGAGTAAAGGACCCAAGACAGTGCCTTGAAAAACGCCACTCGTGATCAGCTGAGAAGTGGAGTAACTAGTACCTACTAGGACCTTCTGGCTGCGGTTAGACAAGTAGGAACCGAGGAAGTCGAGGAGAGGGGGACGGATGCCAATGGCTTCCAATTTTACCAGAAGCCGTCTGTGCGGTACCTTGTCGAAGGCTTTGCTCAGGTCAAAGTAGATAACAACCACGGATTGCCGCTCGTTACGTAGGGAAGTGACGTGATTAAGAAAATCTAAGTGACACGTCTCGCATGATCTTCCGGGTAGAAAACCATGCTGCGAGTCACTTAAAAGCTTATTTTTTAGGCAAAAATCGAGAATTTGATTCAAACTTATCTTCTCCAGAAGTTTAGCTAGGGCCAAAGGTTTTATGAAAACCGCGGTAGTTATTTATGTCCGACCGAGATCCTGATTTAAAGACTGGAAGAATAATGGATGTCTTCCAAGTGTCAGGAAAGAAACCATTTCAGAGATGGACTGAAAATATATGGCTATGTAATTTGGGAAAGGTCGACACTCTTTTGATAAGTGAATTGGAGATACCATCAGTTCCCGAAGAGTGCGAGTTTTTTAGACAAATTATATGCTTTGTCATTAATTTTTCCGAGGCTAATGAGGAGAGGATAAACCAAAATAAGCTTCTGGGGCGTTTGGGAGGAATGGGGGGAGGCGAGAAGGCATGTAGAAGTGTGCAGGTTTGGGTGGTAGAGGATGGGTAAAGGAACTGATAGGGGGGGAAGAGTGATATAAAATTAGTGTTGTGGCCGCTCGCCTGAGGACTAGTGGTCTTAATCAGTGAATGTCCTGTGCGGCAACTCTGATTAGATTTAAAACTATACCAGTTTGGGTTACTACCGTGCAAATTAAATTTTTCGTTGGTCGGGCCCGGCATATTCAATAACGCATTATACGGGGAATAATATGACTCCCACGGTCAAGGGATGAGCTAGGTTGTGGTGGGGAAAAGCTCGGCCTAAACGCTTTCGACAGTGTTGGTGACATTCTTGATGAGCTTGTTGCCGAGTTAGAGGCAGCGGAATTTATCGATCGTTGGACAGAAAATGTATTTAGACTAGTTTTAATCGTAGTAGATGACAGAGCGGCGGGCCTTGATGGTCCCAACATCAAGAGGGATGGGCTAACTGGTGCACTGATGTTTATGGGCCTATGACTAGACATTCGAGAAGTAGGAAAAGCAGGTGTACTGACAGTTACGGGACTATGAATAGACATCTGGGAGGCAGGGATAACGGGTGTACTAACGTTAGTGGGTGTATGACCAGGTATCCGGGGTGGAGGATTAGCGAGTGCATTTACCCTGTCGGGACTAAAAACAGATTTAGGAATAGAAGGCTGAGAAGTCATTGGTCTATTGGACTGGAGAGCCGCATTTCTTCGCTCCATTGGTGTAAGATCTCGACAGAGGAAACTTTTAGCCGTTTCTAAATATCGGGAAATGTGACCTCGTTGAGCAAAATTGAGATCACCTCGATCGGTGAAAACAATTTAACTAGGATGGGTGGGTTTTCGCTACGCGATTGGAGGCGTTTGGCTACTGCAATTTTTTAGTTGAAAATACCTGAACATAGAAAATCTTTTGTAATATCCACACGGTGACTTTATATGGAGGCATTTTTTAGCATAAAGTTAAAGTTTCGCTTTTGTCTATCAAAAGCTTCCGTGGTTATAAGATGGACGAGGGAGTCTAACTTTTACAATCTTGTGAAGGCAAATCTGATAAGTTGCCATCAAACAGATAGCCTTGTATTGAAAAAACAGAAAAAACTTCACCATGAAGTCATTACAGTTCTGTAATGCAGATTAATCAATATGCTTAGCCTTGACAATGGGCTGCATGTTGATATCAAGGCATTGACTAGTGGCGTGGTCAACCACCGCTCGGGTCTGGGAGCAGATATCTTACGATGAGCTATAATTTTCGTTGTTATAATTGTGATGGAAATCTGCTTTAAATGTGAGACGATTTAGAAAAATTCAGCCCATATAATTTTACCGCAGCTGGCTGTTAAAATCACTTAAAATTGTTTAACAAACTGTATTAGTTATTACGTTCAGAAAAAAACAGTTGATATGATTTTCAGATTATGACTTACGACAAATAATCTGAGTGAACTTCAAAAATACTGTAGCTATTTTTTAATAGGCACATTAAATTTATTTGAAAAAGTGCATTCAATATTGGGAAACGACTCAGCCTTTGAAGGTCTCGAGAATACTCAGATCTGTAGAGGCTATATCACTACAAATATACAAAACTTCTTGGCAAACACGCAATGGAAAACTTTCTAAGGTAGTTTAACTGCTAGCAAGGGATTTACTAGACTATTTTAATGAAAAAATGATCAAAACCGGTATATGAGGATGGCGATGAAGATTATAAATGATACAACTCCCGAGAATGATCACCAAAGAGGTGTCGTTGAAGGGCAAAATAAACAGCGGCTGGTGAGGAGAGAATTGAGCTGTGGAGTGTGTTTAGCAACACAGTTGTCGGAACGCGTCAAAACCCAAAATGAGCTTGTGTGTTATATTTGAGTTTACACAAAATTGGTTATTGATAAGTTTAAACAACGCATAAGTTGAGCCAAGAGCCCACATAACTCCCCCACCAGAGCGTTCGTGGGTTACAAACGCTCGACAAAAGAGGATGTACAAAAAGGTCAAACAACAAAGTCTCGCAAGTTGGAGGAATACGAGCATGCCTTCCAGAACGAGTGGAAGGTGGGGAAGGAGTTGGAGGGGGGATGCGAGGGGTGGGGGGAGGTTCGGGTGGGGAGGGTGGCGGTGGGTTGGGGGCAGCAGGTGGAGTGTAGGGCGAAGGTGCCGTGGAAGTGAACGGACCAGGTGATGTTGTCATGCAATCAACGAAGGATGGCTTCAGTCTGTCGATGGAGACCGTATCAGTAGCATCAGCCTTTTGGATGACTAAATATTTGTCCTTCCGTTCAAGCACTTTGAAGGGACCATCGTATGGTGGGCAAAGGGGCCTGCGAACTGCGTCGTGCCGGACAAACACGAATGGGGTTGTGTGCAAGTCGTCGTGCACGAAAACGCGTCGAGGTGTCGCACGTGTGGGGGTTGGGCACAGTGTGGCCACGCGTTGCTGCAGCTGTTGCACGAAGTTGTTCGTGGCGTCAGGGGTAACGGGGGAAGACTGCATGAGCTCACCAGGTAAACGGAGGGATGTGCCGTAAACGAGATCGGCGACAGTGCATTGAATATCTTCCTTAGCAGCTGAGTGAATGCCGAGGAGGACGAATGGCAGGTTGTCACTCCAGTTGTGCGGGGCAGGTTGAGACAACAGCGTGGACTTCAACTGACGGTGAAGGCGTTTCACGAGGCCGTTTGATGCTGGGTGATAGGCCGTGGTGGTGATATGTGAGCACCCAAGCAGTTTGGTGAGCACACGGAAGAGTGCAGATGTAAACTGACTTCCGTGGTCAGTGGTGAGTGTAGCTGGAACACCGAAGTAGGCTGTCCAGTGCGTAAGGAAAACCATAGCAATATTCTCTGCCGAGGTATCCGAGATGGGAACGGCGATGGGCCATCGTGTGAAACGATCAACAGCGGTCAGAATGTGCGTGAAACCGCGAGATGGGCATAAGGTGACGACTAAATCCATGTGGACGTGTTGAAAACGGGCGTCGGGAACCGCGAACGTGCTGGGAGGTGAAACGGTGTGTCGTTGGACCTTTTTCTTTTGAAAGGCTAAGCACTGCTTGGTCCAGGTAGCAATGTTGGTGCTCATCTTTGGCCAGACGAAACGGGCTGCAATGAGTTTGCAGCCGGCACGAAAACCAGGGGGATAGCGAGTGGAAGTGGTCGAAAAGAACCTTCCGGTAGGATTGGGGTACTACAGGACGAGGAGTACCTGTAGAAAAATCACACAGGATAGAGCCTGGTGCCGCGGGGAGGGGAGCCTCTTGCAGCTGAAGCACAGAAGACACAAGCATTTCAATGATGGAGTCATCAAGCGCCTGCGCTTCCGCAAGCTTCGCCAGGTCTTACGTGGTGACAAGAGCGTTGACCTCTGGACGGGACAAGGCATCAGCAACGAAATTCTCATTACCGCGGACATAGTGTATGTCTGAGGTGAATTGACAGATGTATGCAAGGTGACGTAATTCACGTGGCGAATATCGATCTGGATTAGCTTTGAGGGCGTAAGTGAAAGGTTTGTGATCCTTGTGGACCTGGAAATCTCTCCCCTCCAGCAGGTGGCAAAAATGTCGGATGCTAGGTAAATGGCGAGAAGTTCACGCGAGAAAGCACTGTAGCAAGTCTGCGCCGGCTGAAGCTTCTGGGAGAAGAAGGCTAGCGGCTGCAACTGCCCGTGGACCTGTTGCAGCAGAACTGCGCCGACGGCGATGTTTGGGGCATCGGTGGTTAGATGATGAAGCAGAGTGACATCCGCGAGTGCTTTCTTGGCTGCCTTAAATGCTTTAAGGGCGCTGGGTGAAAGTTGAAGCGACTTGGTCTTTGATTTCAAAAGGGTGGCGGCGTAATTTGGTATGTAACGCCGGTAGTAGTTGATAAGCCGATGAAATGGCGGAGCTCAATTCGGAATTTGGAATTTATATTTTCAGCGCCGGTACGCCACAATCTATACAAAGTTTATCACGAAAAAATAAAAATTCAAAAATTATTTGACAATATGTGCAAGAAGACGTTGAAATTCGTAATAATGTCAACAGAATTTGTCTTTTTGGGGCAACATTTAGCAATGTTTTGCAGGTAATTTTGAACTAAAATCGAAAACTTATGGCAGTTAAAAAAACTCTTGCGATGGAAATGGGGACAGTGTTCAACGGGCCTCCATGTTCAAAAACCGTGTAAGCGAAAAAAAAAACTTCTTAGGAAGGTAGAAGTAGGAACATAGTAGTAGAGCAGAAATAGGTGTGGGTGGTCTGATGAAGGTGAGTGGTCAACGAAACTGCAGCATTTTAGACTAAGTACTTCCGCGTGGCTTCGTGTGATTCAGCGGTGGTTACTAGAAACATCTAGGTTCTCGGGGTACACGAGGCAGAGAGAATAGTTTCAAGCGGATCTCCTAAATTCCCGATGGTCCTTTCTCGGAGTCATGGAGAAAGCTGCTCGGAAAAGATGAGGAGAAAAGAAGGTTAATATAATCAACGTTAAGATAAATGTTCAGTCTCCGTTTGAAAGCGGACAGTCTAATTAACGACCTCATTTCGATTGGCAAGATATTCCAAAGAAAGCTATATCTGGAAGCAAAAATCAAAGAGCATTTACATGAGGAAGATGCAAGAGGGGGTATAACGAGTGCCGAGTTTCGTAGGTTGTAGGAATGGCTGATGGGGGTAATGACAGCAGTCCTGGGTAAATTTGTGCTATTATTAAGCAGACAAAGAAGACAAAAGCCTCAATCTCCTGACCCAAAGGAACCTTAGTTTCGTTAATTGACATCTATTTGAGTAACAAGTATTAGAAGCTGTCAGCTACAGCAGTTTTCGTGTGAACGTTTTTTTGAATTTGTTCAATTTTTGAACGGCTACCTTCATTCATGAGACCAAAAAAGGGGCACCAACATACGATAAAGTCTTAATTTCATTTCAGGAAGATAGAAATAATAAGAGATAAAGCCGCAAATATGTGCGGCTTTGGCTGTTATTCTATCGGCATGAGGAGAAAGGTCTAATTTATTGGTGTAGCTTAATCCTAGGTCCTTGATACTGGAACATTCAGCCATTGGGTAGCCTTTAAAAATAACAGGTTGTGGCAGCCTTTCAGGCCCAAAGCACATGTATCGGCACTAAGAAGGTGAGAACTTCATCTGCCATGCTGAGCTCCACGCCGAAAGGGCGTGCAGATCAGAATGAATTTGTTCTAGGCGTCTCGCGGCCGTACAGTTAGAGAAGGAGTAAACACACTTGTGACCATCTGCATAAACATAAGATTGGGAGGGTTTAACACTCAATGAGATATTATTTATGCAAAGCAAGAAGAGCAGAGGACCTAGCACGGTACCTTGAAGGACACAACTCAAAATTGCGGTGGGAGTGGAGTATGAGGATTCTACTAAGACCTTTTGTTGTCGATTTGAAAGATAAGATCTGATGAAGTCAGTAAGAGGACTACGAAATCCTATAGCCTCTAGTTTGGCTAGGAGCCTCCTGTGAGGAACTTTATCAAATACTTTACTAAGGTCAAAATAGATAACTACCACAGATAGATGATCATTACGAAGAGAAGTAAGTTGATTAAGAAAAGACATGTGGCTTGTTTCACAAGATCGTTCCGGTAAAAAGCCATGCTGTGAGGAGCTGAGAATGTTATTGTTTATGCAGAAATCTGATATTTTTTGAGCAATTAGTTTTTCAAACAGTTAAGCCAGAGAGGGCGTTTCATGAACACCGTGATAATTGTGAATATCTGATCGGGAACCAGATTTAAATACGGGAATTATAATATAAGTTTTTCAGTAGTTCGGGAAAAAGCCATTCTAAAGAAACACTGAAAATAACACACTCAGAAAGGGTGAGAAATCTCTTAATTGTTTGATGAGTGAGTTTGGAATGTTATCAGCTCCAACCGCATGTGAATTTTAAGACGACTTATTTCTTTTTGAATACAAGCGGGTGAGAAATTAAGGGAACTGAGATTTGAATCACACAGCAGGGGGATTACAGGAGTGGGGCTAGTTTCGATGGTAAATAACTTGGCGAAAAATGAATTTAGCAATGTTGCTTTCTCCAAATCCTTGGTAACAAAATGATTGTTGCCATTGAGTAAGGTTGGAATGACTTTCTGAAGCTCAGCCGACGACCGAAGATGGAAGACTTGAGCAACTGATCTGGAAGAATTCGAATCACTTAATGCTGTGGCCTATCTACGCCTATCTCGTGCAAGTCTTACTTTAAGCGCTTATTCAAATATTTGCGCTGTTCTTAAGTGAACTGATAAAGAGCTATTAGACGTATCCTTAAGTTGTTTTTGTTATTTCTTAAGTCTATTTTGGAGAAAATGTGGCACAGTAGAAGAAGCTGAATTAAATTTAAAAATCTAAAGTGGGGTGAGAACCTGAATATTTTCTGTAAGGATTTGCAATCGCTCCTGGAAGAAATAGAGATCGTTAGTTGAAAATATGCTATGCCAATCTAGGGTACTTACGAAATCATTTACTAATTCATGGTTCACCTAACCAAAGTCGAGGTTATTGCATTTTACATCGGGCTTTTTAGAAAGAGAGACTGAAAAACAACAGTGAATTAAGGCATGGTCACTTGTGAAAATATCACGATTAAAATTCCTAAAAAGAGGGTGGACATAATTTGTAAAAATTAAATCTAACATGTTGTCATTTCTGGTCACTGAACTGACCAGTTTTGACATGTTTGAAAAGTTAATAGTGTCAACCAATTTCTGAAATCTTGGTGGGCAGGTATTTGCATGCCAGTCAATGTCTGGCAGATTAAAATCACCTACAATTATTCTGATATCGAATTGAGTCTCTGCAACTTTTTCAAACATTTCACACAGCTGCATTTCATTACTTGAGTTACAGGGAGGATTGTAGACACACCTAATTATTGCTTTTTAATTGTGTGGCAGGATGACTGAAATAAGACAAAAATTTCCAGAAAATGATGAAATGCTCAGGTGATACGGGAAATGTACAAATGATTATTTAATATAAAGATGGCAAACACCGCCATGCTTTTCAATGCGGTCTTGTCTGTACAAACTACAATTATCTATGACGAGTGTCGAGTCAGAAATAAGAGAGTGTGTCCAAGATTCAGTGACACAGAGCACATCTGGATCAAGCTCAAATGCTACTGTTTTAAGTTCTGTCATCTTATTAACAAGTGATCTTACATTGAGTGAGACTATACTGAACGTATCCTTTAGATTCAAGTTACGCTCATCAGTGTTGATAAAAAAGGAAAACTTAGTGGCGGAAAGGGAAACGGCATGGAGAAACAAAAGGCGGAAAGCAAATTGGCCCTGGTCTACAGTTTGTCAAGTAATTATTATCAAATGAATGGTGCATATTGTAGAAAGGCATATTAGAGGGGGCTCCATAGAAAGGGCGGCTAAAGTGTGGCATGGGAAAACCAGGAGGGGGCATTAATATAGGATTTTGAGGAATTATATCAAAATTTGACGGAAAATTTGCCTTGGAAAATTGCAGGACTTGTTTTGAAAAACGATTAATTTTATAAGCTGGCTGAATTATTTGGGGATGTTGATGAGATTTGGGGATAGGAAAAGCACTAGCTTGAGCAGTTGAGTCTTTGTAAGATACTGCGTTATTATCGGTAATCATATTGCCGATTTACTAGGGCGTTCATAGGTTTATCGGAATTTAAAGCTATCACAGACGTGGTTGGCTTAGAATGAGAGCGACTTGACGAGGCTACAATCTTACTCGAATCACGAGTAAGGTGAATGGGAGAAGTATCAGGGGAAACTGACATTGATCCAGAGGGATGTGGGCTTACCTGAGCGGAAGGTCCAGCCTCAGAGACAACTTTTGGTTTTGTTGAACCGGAGCCAGTGTTCTCATTTGCTACTTTAGCTAAAACCCGACGCTCCATTGGCGTTTTATCCCTGCATATGTAAAGTTTATTTTCCTTTCAATAGTTGGCTGACCGCTCGTGCTGAGAGAATATAAGGTTTACTTCTATTGCCGAAAAACGTTTTACGAGAATCGGTGGGTTTTTTCTCCGGGATGAGAGTCTTTTAGTTTCTGCAACTTTGAAATTAAAGCCACAAGAGTAAAGAAACTGAACAGCAACATCTATAGGATGTTTACCTTTTGAAGCATTTTTCAAAAAAAATTAAAATTCCTTTTTTGCCGATCACAGGTCTCAGTAGACACCATATTGACAAAAGGCTCTAGTTTCTCACATTGCTGAGAAGTGAGTGTAGATACCTTTCCATCAAAGATGGCACCAAGGACCGTAAACAGGCAAGCATATTGGTTATAAAGCTTCCTAAAGTTGTCTAAAGCATCAAGATCAAGTTTCTTCATGCTTAAGATGGGTTTATCGTTAGGAGGATTGGTATTCAAGCGAAAACTGCACATTTATCTTAACACTGAATCTATTAACCTTTTGTTTTCCTCATCTTTTCCGGGCAGCTTTCTGCACAATTCGGAGAAAGAACCATCAGGAATTTAGGATCCCTTCTTGAAACTACCTTCCTCTAACTCATGTACCCCGGAATCAGGACGCAGTCTTGACGGCTCTCATTTCGCTGGTCATCAACCATCATCAGGGCCTTATATTTGGTCACATCTCAGACATCCACAACAATGGTCTTGTAGATTTGACGGACTTTTGGATATCATACAGCGGTGCCCATCACGATCATAAACTGGTGGGTTCCCTATGTTCCATTATGCCGCATCGGTTTGGGAACCCGAGTGTAGTGCCGGGAACCCGTCTATACCAGTAATGTTTCGTTAATACCTATTGTTCTGCCCCACACTCAGCTTCGACTGTGTTTGCTTCCAAGCCCTTCCCCCTTACTAACAGAGGCAGTGGGTACCAGAATACATATGTCAGAATTCTAGATAACGATGTGGCTCATCTGTGTGTGCCCTTGAATTTCACCTTCCGCATAACACTGCTATATTCATTTTTGTTGAATCTAACAAATTCGCTTCTAAACAGTTATACTCGTCTTATAGCTATAGACTACGGATACTTTGTGAAACCAATTATTTCTAGTTCTTCGTGTTATCGAATTTTTGGTTTATTGATGAGGCCCACTGGGCCTGAAATATACAAATTATTATTATTATTCCGGGTTAATTTACGTCTCAGTTGTGTCTTGGGTATCATCTTGAATAGAAGGTGATTGAAAGGATATGTTCTAAGCAAAGTTATGCACAAAATTTCGCCAGAAAATTTGAATTACCGTAGATGCTACGCAGGATGAAAATTATCTCTAATGGGTTTATCGAGTAATACAAACTATTTCTTGCTGGAAATTGATATATTACCAAATATTTAGATATAATTCAGTATTTACGAAATAGATTACTTGCTTTTTACGTGAATCTTCCGGAACTAGAATGAGGCTATGTCGATGAAACAGTATAAAAATGTATATTTTGACCTATCGGTAAAAAGGACAACTGCCGGTATGTGCAGTTGTGAAAGTGTTAGATATACAAATAAATGACAACAATTTAGCTAGTAACTTCAGCAAGTAACGATGAACTCTGATAAAAATATCTATTTCACTTAGCTTTGAAAGATAAGTTTTCGACTTCGGGGTTGGAAAAGACAACATGCTTTGCACCTTCTCTGGGAGGGGTGTGGTCCCATGTTTGTCAAGATGATGGCCAAGAAAATCCAGAAAAGTGACGCCAAAAAGACACTTATCGACGTTTAGCTGAAGACCATTTTGCTGAAAACGATCGAAAACTTGGCGTAAGTGTTCAACGTGTTCCTCGGGTGACGAGCTTGCGACAAGGATGTCGTCGATGTATACGAACGTGAAGGAGAGACCGCGTAAAATGTCATCGTCAAAACGCTGAAACGTTTGGGCCGCGTTCTTCAAACTAAAAGGCATGCGAAGGAATTAAAACAGGCCGAATGGGATCGTGACGGCGGTTTTAGGGATGTCCTCCTCCGTGACCGGTATTTGGTGATACGCTCGCACGAGATCAATCTTGGAAAAAATCTTCTTTCCAGCCAACATGTTGGAAAAATCATGAATATGGGGAATCGGGTACCGGTCCGGGACTGTAGCTCGATTGAGAGCTCGATAATCACTGCATGGTCGCCAATCATCGGATGACTTTTTGGGGACCATGTGCAGTGGTGAAGCCCATGGACTGGATGAAGGACGGATAATCCCAAAATTCAACATGTGTTCGAATTCATTCTTCGCGATTTGTAGCTTCTCAGGATGAAGCCTACGCGGATGAGCATGTACCGGTCTGCCGGCGGTAGTGATATGGTGGCGAACGGCGTGTTGTACCTGCTCCGTGAACTGACAGGTCTAAGAAAGGAAAAGGATAATCCCTCAAGCTGTCAGAAAATAGCGGGCTTGGCATGGCCAAGTGGATGACAGTGGAAGGCTCACGTGCAACTACCACAAAATTAAAGAGCTGAGTAGTAGGATCTACCAACTTCTGATGTTTAAGGTCAACTGTGAGGCCGAAGTGTGACAGGAAATCCGCTCCAATTATAGGTGACTGGACGTCGGCCTGGATGAAGACCCATTGGAAGCGGCGACAAAGCCCGAGGTCTAACGTCAGGGAACGTTGACTGAACGTGGCGATAGAAGTGTTGTTCGCAGCCTGCAGTGTAAACTGCGATGACTGGAGATGATGACGACGTAAGGGTGGTAAAACGCTAACCTTTGCACCTGTATCGATCAAGAAACGGAACTCTGTGGACTTGTCGGTCACGTAAAACAGGCGACTGTGTTGTGAGTGGCCAGCACCAGTCGTCGCCATTACTGGCTGACGTCGCCGTTTCCCGAACGTGAACGTCTAGCATAAGAACAAGGCGGGATGCATTTAATAGCATCCGGGCCAAATATCGGTGGTACCAGCAGACCTTGTCGTCTGCACGCTCTTTTGAGTTAGAACGATTGCGGCTTGCAGATAGATGACCGGTTTGAAGCCGGTTGAATGTGGAACACATCGTGCTCACCTGAAAGCACAATAACCTGACAGTATCTTTAAGGTCCTGCAGTTCGTCGTATCTATTGTCTGTAAAGTCTCAAATCAATTGAGAGGGTGAAGTAGACCGCGGGGATGAGGTATCTAGCGATTATTTGGACTTTTGCTGTGTATGGCTGTCAGGTTTACGGTCGGATCGTGAGACCTAAACATGGGAGACGACAAGCTGAGGTTCTAAGGTCGAGGCTTGATTTACAGCGTACGAACTAGTACCGGGGTATTATTGATGGATGCGGTCTGCGTGATCAGCAAGTTTGGTCAGCGAAATATCGTCGTCAAGCAGGGCGAGTACCTATTGCATTGGATGGGGTAGTTTATCCATCCAAGTGCGACGGAAAATAGAATCATCTAAGGTGCGACCAGCAAGCAGGTGACGCATGTGGTGCATAAGAGAAGAGGAAGTTTGGTCGCCAAGCTCGATGCTGTTGAGGAGTTGGCGAAGATTGCTGTCGGCAGATTGTGCCGTACGCTCATGAATAGCCTTTTTAAGCTAAAGAAGGGCTTGACTTTGGGGATAAGATCAAGGAGATTTTGAACGGCGAAAGCGATGTCGAACGGTAAGTACTGCACGACGTACGCGAAACGCGTACGCTCGCCAGTAATCTGACGTGAGGCAAAAACAGCCTCGATCTGTTTGAACTAGACCGTCGGGTCACGCAATTAGTACGGAAGAAGCTTAATGGATATCTGAAAAGCCTGAGGCTCGTCCTGATCAGGTGGTACACACCAGTTGTTAGAATCAGCATCATCTTCGTCGCAAACGTGATATTGGCGGCATTCGTCGCCCATGTTGAAAAACGTATGAACGGCAGAATCAAACGGGTAAAAACAGGTGAATGGAATAAATACTAAGACTTGGCTGATAATAGAAACGAGGTCACCAAATTTGTAGAAGCTATATCACCACAAATATACAAAACGTCTTGGCAAATACGCAATGGAAAACTGTCTAAGGTAGCCTAACTGCTAGTAAGGAATTTAGTAGACTATTCTAACGGAAAAATTGTCAAAACCAGTATATGAGGATGACAATGAAGATAAGAAATGATACAACTCACTAAGATCCTTCGCGGTCCTAGCCAGCAGTAGTCAAGCAGTCGACTTGCCAAAGGATGACTCTGTATAGATCAGGATCCAAGTTCATTGGGCCGCGCTTGTGCAAATCGGGGAAATTATCGTTTGCAAATTGTTGCTGGATTCTCCTGAGCCCAAGAATGATCACCAGAGAGGTGTCGTTGAAGTGCAAAATAAACAGTGGCAGGTGAGGAGAGAATTTAGCTGTGGAGGGTATTTGGCAAGACAGTTGCTGGAACGCGTCAAAACCGAAAGTGAGCTTGCGTGTTACATTTGAGTATTCACAAAATTGGTTATTGATAAGTTTAAACATCGCGTTAGTTGAGCCAAGAGCCCACAGATCTTGACGATTTCTGTTAGAAGGCCGCGAATTTGTTGGTTTGAATAGGTTGCGTTTGGTTTAAAGAGGTTGCGTCTCGGTAGAATTGTTTGGAAAACAAAATCTTCTTAAATTTCGGCTTCAAAATATCGTCCACGCAAGAAAAAAATTCCAGAGACGCAGGAAAAATATCTATATGTACGGTTGCAGCCACAATATCCTAGATCGTAATTGATGGGGGATATCGATTTAGAAATATCCTAGGAGGAGCGGGGGAAATATGGACTGTTATCTTGTAGGGTATATGAAGACGCTCAACCTCAGAAAGCCACACGATCGTTATCTTTTGGAAACTGGAGATCAAGTGCATTTAAATTAAACTAACCAGTTTCTAAATAAATAATTTGGCATGAAAGTGGATTTTTTTAAAACAGGGGGCGCAACTACAATGCTTGAAGTGAAAATGTACAGAAAATAGGCAGAAAAATAAAACATCAGGAAAGGCTTAGGAAAAGGACAAAATGCTTACCAGGAGCTATCATAATTTCATTTTTCTTACTCCGAATACGAATGAGCGTGAGATCATTTGTATTGTCAGCGTCGCGCACATCTAACCAAGACGTGGAATTCAGCTGTTGGGTCAGTGCACAGTAGTGCACGGTAATGTCATTGGGTAGTTTCGAATGAATTGGGATACCTAAAAAATTAAACACAATAGCGCTGGAGGATTTGCCGCGTTCGTTTGATTAAAACCTCACCGCGACACAGATATGCGCCTGAATCAAACTAAGATGTCCAACAAAAACCCACTCTAATTAAGATTGTATAAACCCCGCCCTACCCCTTCGCCTTGAAGTAAATTAGATCAACTTTTGAGCGCATGCTTTACTTACAAAGATACCTAAAATTCCTCGTTGAGTTGGCAGTCAGATGAGAAAGTTTAAGCGATTACTTGTCCTAAAACCTTTTTACCGGTTCAGAAGGTGACAAAATAAGGTAAGAATTGTGGTCGAATGCGGCCAATCGGACCATTAAAGCGGAGGGACGCAGTTATTGCAATACGACATGGGATACATGGTGTTTAGGAAACAAGATGAGGAAGGACGACGGACATCACTTTGTTGGACCTCGCGAAAAAGCAATATATTATCGCAGGGGGTTAAGTGAGCCTAACCGTGCAACTGCGATCTTCAGACCATGGTTACTTAGTGCAGAAGAGAAGTCCACGAAGGCCAATGTAGTAGAAGGAGTTTATGGTGTACACAAAGAAGAGGAGAATAGATTGACTTGGGAGGGAAACGTCCGATCAGTAGGTTGACCGGGCCCAAGTGAGGACTTAGAGTAGTCGCGCCAGACAACAGATAGAGGGAGATCTTTCATTGGGTAGGTCGGCCTGGAGATTTTGGGCAGAGAGGCAACTTTCGGGCAAGCTCCTCATTCGTCGCCTCATAGATGCAAGACCTATGATTGGCTGATCGAGAAGTCAAGAAAGCACATCGGTGAGCGTTTGGGAAAGTGCACTTCGACGCGAGCTAGTCAGCCAGGCACGACCCGCTTCAATATCACTAAAAAGTACTCCATAAGCGATCGTGAATGTTCATCGACGATGGTAAATATCTCCCATTATAAGCCGGCAAGAGAGCGAGCTCATGAAACAATGGTTAAAGCGTTTAACTCCTGATAAAAAGGTCGTAAGTTTGAGCCTCGAGGGTAGACCATCACTTGCAGTTGCATATATATTTGTATATTTGTATATGACTGGCATCTGACGGTTAATAAACCACAAATGGCCATTTCGTTCTCATTTGGCAATGATACCTACCTAGACTACTAGCCCCAGAACGGCTGCTCAAGAATGAGCTACAAGACAGCTCGTGAAAGGCAAGTTTCGTTAGTGATAGGTGAACGTTCATTAACGAGTAAGAAATAACTGCATGAACCGAACCCCAGAAATGGACAGATGGAATCTTCAGGGGATGATTAGTACGCCAAATATCCATTTGTGCTCCCTTGAGGCAGAGAATTGAATGATGACTTAGCACGTATGAGCATTCTGTAATGATTTTTTCAACTTATGCGTGCATATTTTAAACTATCCGATGATTTAAAGCCTAAAGTTTACACAAAAACGGGATAAGAAGGCAAACACAAGCGAACAGATGCACAAGGGGTCAGTAATAAGACTTAGTATCACCAGTTATAGTCTCAGCTCAATAATTTTGGGCCATCCTGCACATAAGAAAGCAACAAGATTGAACGAACAAAAGTGCGGCTCATTAAATAAACACATCCAGCTTCGCTTAACCATAAACCAGGCAGTCCTCTTATGAATCTTACAGCGGCAGAACAGCGTGACGGGCCAAAATGACAAAACCACAATTATGCCCCGTTGAGTACTACTAAAATGTAAGGCAAAACGCCTCATAAAAGAACAGTGTTCAACATTGGGAAACGTGGCTTGGCATTGCGAGATGTCTTCTATCATATCGGAAGGGATCCCTTTTTAGAGTGATACATAATGAAATTGAAAGTGTCCAAAGAAGATTCACTAAAAAGGTCCTCTATCCGGCATTTTCAGACACGTCATGCTCAGATAGATGTGAGATAACGAAACTGAAATTTCTTTGGGTCAGTAGACTGGAAGCAGGGTTTTGTCTCCTGTTTCGCCTTAATAATAGTTCAAATCTCCCCAAGATTTCTGCTATTACTCCCGTTACTCGCCCTTACAACCTAAGAAATTCAACGTTGATTAAACCTCCTCCTGCTTCTTCCACTTCTAAGCGATCTTTTTTTTGTTTCTAGGTATAGCTATCTTTGGAAAAATTTGCCGATTGATATTCGGGCGTTGACTAGTCTATGTACATTCAAGCGAAGACTGCACATTTATCTTAACACGGAATCTATAAACCTTTTGTTTTCCTCATCTTTTCCGGGCAGCTTTCTCCACAATCCGGAGAAAGGACCCTCGGGAATTTAGGATCCCTTCTTGAAACTACCTTCCTCTGACTCGTGTCCCCCTGAATCAGAAAGCAGTCTTGACGGCTCTCGTTTTGCTGGTCATCAACCATCATCAGTGCCTTATATTTGGTCACATCTCAGACATCTCCAACGATGGTCTTGTAGATTTGACGGATTTTTGGATATCATACAGCGGTGCCCATCACGATCATAAACTGGTGGGTTCCCTATGTTCCATTATGCCGGACCGGTTTGGGAACCCGAGTGTAGTGCCGGGAACCCGTCTTTACCAGTAATGTTTCGTTAATACCTATTGTTCTGCCCCACACTCAGCTTCGACTGAGTTTGCTTCCAAGCCCCTCCCCCTTACTAACAGAGGCAGTGGGTACCAGAATGCATAGTCAGAATTCTAGATAACGATGTGGCTCATCTGTGTGTGCCCTTGAATTTCACCTTCCGCATTACACTGCTCTATTCATTTTTTTCGAATCGAACAAATTCGCTTCTAAACAGTTATACTCGTCTTAAAGCTATAGACTACGGATACTGCTTGTTAAACCAATTATTTCTATTACTTCGTGTTATCGAATTTTTGGTTTATTGATGAGGCCCATTGGGCCTGAAATATACAACTTATTATTATTATTATTATAAAAGACTTAGGTCAAAGATACATTAATAGACTAGCATTGTCGCCTCATGCGGATCGAATATCTGCGAAGGCTTCACAGATATGTGGTTTTATATCACACAATTTCTCCCTGCTGGATATAAAGTTGAAAATTTATCGCATGCATGGTCAACCTATCCTAGAGTACTGCTGTCCCCCTATTTTATCTAATGAATGCTGCTGACCGTGGTTAGGTTGAAAATATACAAAGGATGCTTACTTGCAAAATATTTGCTTTTCCTCGATCCACTTTTTCTTATACGGAGAGATATCAGTTAGCGAACATGACATTTCTTTGCACTAGAAAACATGAGGCCGGCCTCTGCTTCCTTTTTCGCTTAAACTCCAGCCCTAACGTCACACGAATCACTGCTCTTGTTCCCACAGAGAGAGCTTATGCCACTCGTTATTCCTCAAGGATAATTGCACCCCCCCCCTCTTCTGGAATAATATTCCCCCCAAAATTAGGCTGTCATCTAATTTGGCATTTTTTAAGTTAATTTATGCAAAAACTGAACTTCGGAAGATATAAAGTCTTTGTTTTCCGTCCGCTTCCCAAACCCACAATTTTTGGCCTTTTTAAAAGGTCCCCTTGTTATATGAAGTTGTTCTATTGATATTTAATTGTTTTCCTAATATGTCTATTTCTTCCTGTATATAGTGATATTTGCGAAAGTGTTTACTTACCTTCTCTATCCAATCAATATTGCCGTTCTTCATTCCCCGTATTACAACTCTGAAGATGGACTTCGTGGTCTCTAGTCATGCCAATGGTGGTTCTGCTATCTTCGGCAGCTCGCCACTTGACCCCACAGTCAACAAGGTCACATCTTCAGCGTTTCGGTGATAATAATAATAATAAATTTTATATTTCAGGCCTAATGGGCCTCATCAATAAACCAAAAATTCGATAACACAAAGTTCTAGAAATCATTGATTTTACAAGCAGTATCCGAAGTCAATAGCTATAAGACGATTATAACTGTTTAGAAGCGAATTTGTTAGACTCGAAAAAATGAATATGGATGTATCATGTGGAAGGTGAAATTCAAGGGCACACACAGATGAGCCACAACGTTATCGACATTCTGACTATGTATTCCGGTACCCACTGCCTCTGTTAGTAAGGGGGGGGGGTTGGAAGCAAACTCAGTCGAAGCTGAGCGTGGGGCAGATCAATAGGTATTAACGAAACATTACTGGTATAGACGGGTTTCCGGCACTACACTCGGGTTCCCAAACCGGTGCGGCATAATAGAACATGGGGAATCCACCATTTTATGATCATGATGGGCACCGCCGTATGAGATCCAAAAGTCCATCAAATCTACAAGACCATCGTTGAGATGTCTGAGATGTGACCAAATATAAGGCCTTGATGATGGTTGATGACCAGCAAAACGAGAGCCGTCAAGACTGCTTTCTGATTCAGGGGGACACGAGTCAAAGGAAGGTAGTTTCAAGAAGGGATCCTTAATTCCCGAGGGTCCTTTCTCGGGATCGTGGAGAAAGCTGCCCGGAAAATATGAGGAAAACAAAAAGTTAATAGATTCCGTGTTGAGATAAATGTGTAGTCTTCGCTTGAATGCACATAGACTAGTCAACGCCCAAATATCAATCGGCAAATTTTTTCAAAGATAGCTATACCTAGAAGCAAAAAATAGAGATCGCTTAGAAGTGGAAGAAGCAAGAGGAGGTATAATCAACGTTGAATTTCTTAGGTTGTAAGGGCGAGTAACGGGAGTAAGGGCAGAAATCTTGGGGAGATTTGAACTATTATTAAGGCGAAACAGGAGACAAAACCCTGCTTCCAGTCTACTGACCCAAAGAAATTTCAGTTTTGTTATCTCACATTTATCTGAGTAGGAAATATCTGAAAATGCTGGATAGAGGACCCTTTTAGTGAATCTTCTTTAAGTCACTTTAAGTCACTTTATTAAGCGAAGAAGGCTTTCGCCCTTGAGCTCCTTATTCATTACCAAAATCGTATAATAGGTCCACCGTAACAATAGTACATGATACAAATATACAAATGTAGGCTTAACATCAGCGATAAGTGTGAGCCAGTTGCAAGGTGCTGCTACTGACACCTTTTTCATTATATCTGCCACAGTTTCTCAGCAAATGAGGATCAAGTTTGTGTTTAAAAATGTCAACAGTATCTGAGAGGACGACATCTTCCGGGAGTCCGTTCCACGCTCCAATGACCCTCTGAGAGAAGGCGTTTCGTCAAACGTCGATACGGGCCGGTTTCCTCTGTAGTTTAAACGGATGACCTTGCAGATAGTCAGCCTGAGCCAATTCGAAGAAATCATCAAATTCTAGGGCACAGTCTTGGCCTCTAACAATTCGGTAGGTTTGTATGAGGTCCCCGCGGAGTTGCCTATAATTGAGAGGGAAAAGATCAAGTTCAGTCAGTCTGTCTTCATAAGGCAGATGACCAAGATTCTTGACCATCTTCGTAGCCCTCGCCTGCACTTGTTCCAGGTGCAGGTAAGCCTTATTGAACCACGGACGCCAGGCCTGGACAGCATACTCCATGTGGGACCGAACAAACGCTCCGTAGGTTTTCCCGAAGAGCTCCTTGTCAATGTTGACGAATCCCCGCCTTATCGCAAACAGCACCTGTGTCGCGCGTTTAGCTGCCTTTACACGCTGAGTAGATGGTTTAAGTGAGGAATTTATTCAAACACCGAGATCCTTTTGTTCGTTCACATTTGAAAGCAGGTGCCCATCGAGGAGGTATTGGAAGGAATCGTTCTCCTCATCAGTCCTTCTAGTACGGAGTCTTAAAACCACACACTTACTAATGTTGAAGTTTAAAAGCCAACGAGCAGACCAGCAGCTAAGTCGATCGAGACTCTCTTGAAGCGCTTTCCTATCGGCGTCAGACTTGATGGCTCTCCAGAGTTTGACGCCGTCAGCAAACATGATAGCGTTGCAACCCAGGTCGTAGACACAGTCGTTGATATTGATAAGGAAGAGCAGTGGCCGTAAGACAAAGCCTTGGGGGGCGCCACTCAGCATAGATGTAGGGTTCGACTTTGAGTCACCGATACACACAGTTTGCGATCGCCCTGTGAGAAAATCTGTGATCCATGCCAGCAGGTTTCCTCTTATGCCAATTTCTGACAATTTATACATTAGACGGTTATGTGGGACGCTGTCGAATGCCTTCTTGAAGTCCGTATAGATGACGACAACCTTACCATCTTCATCTAGTGCGTGAGTCCACTGCTCAGTGGAGAGTAGAAGGCTGGAAAGGCAAGAATGGTTGTTTCTGAAGTTTTGTTGGAGCCCTGAAAGTAGGTTGTTCTCCTCCAAGAAGTCCATTGTCGTCTTCTTAATTATCGTTTCCATCACCTTACAGCAAATGCAAGTTAGGCTGACGGGCCGGTAATTGTTGACCTTCGTTCGGGCTCCACCCTTGTATATCGGGTAAATATTTGCCATTTCCCATTCAGATGGCAGTTTTCCTAGTTCCAATGAAGAACGAAAGATATGTGCTAGGGGCTCTGAGAGTTCGCTTGCCAATTCTTTCAAGAACTTGGCTGGTATATTTTCTGGACCGGATGAATTTGCTTCTTTGAGGCTCTGCAGCTCCCTCTCAACTACAGATGTTGGAAATAGTAGAGAATGAAGTGCTAAACCGGCGTTTGCAACAGCACTGTCGGCATTATCAAAATGAAGCTCGGTTTCCCTAGTGAATACCGAGCCAAAAAACCGGCTACAGTACTCGGCTTCCTCGTCATTCTCAACGACTTCTCCGCCATCATCATTCTTTAGTACTGTGACAGGATTGTTGTTTTTTAATCTTCTGTTAGTATAGTGGAATAGAATTTTGGGCTTTTCTTCGGCCTGTTGGAGGATTCTTGATTCATTGTTTTTCCTGTCCTGGCGAATTGATTTGTTTACTGCATTTCTTTGGCGTCGGAATTCCTCGAGTTGTACTGGCAACCCAGTTTTCCTGAATAACTTCCATTTCCTTTTCTTTTTCTTCAATTGCTTGTTAAGGTCTCTCGTCAGTCAGGCAGAACGACTTGTCGTCTTGTGTACCTTCACCGGACAAATGCGCTTAATCAGATCTAATGCAACCCTCTTGAGTGATCTCCAATCCTCCTCCGGATCCCCCTTGAGTAGGCAGTCCCAATTCACGGACTATAGTGCATTTTTCATTGAATTGAGATCTGCCTTCCATATGTTTGGCTGGTCCTTCGTTTTCGTCAGCCGTTGAGTATGGAGTGAGTTATCCCATATAAGCGTCTTATGGTCACTTTTACCGAGCGGAGCACTTGAATGCACTTCATCTATGTAGGAGGAATCCTTCGTGAAAATGAGATCCAAACAAGTAGCCCGCTGGTTTTCTTGAAATCTGGTTATGCCCTTAACGTTCTGAACTAGAGACAGGTCAAGCGTGAGATCCATTAATTTGGAACTAAACGACGTTGACGCCGCCTCAACTGTCAGGTTTTTCCATTCAATTGCAGGGGCATTGGAGTCACCAACGATGAAAACCTCCTGGTGGATAGCAGCTTCTTTCACCAGACCAAGGAGCGAGTCGTCGGCTCCAATTTAGAATGTTTGGTGGCCGGTAAACGGCCAGGAATTCAAGGTTCTGTGAATTTGCCTTCTTGATCTTTAACCAGACGGACTCATACTCCAGGGCTATGGTGTGTTCTCTTTCTACAACAGAGATTTCAGTTCTGAAATACACGACAACCCCACCTCCTTGTCGGTTTTGGCGGTCTTTGCGGAAAAGCTGGTATGCTGGAATCGAAATCTCCGAATCTGCGATTTCTGCTTTTAGCCATGTTTCCGTTATGGCAACTACATCAGGTTTCCGCTCCGAAAGTACTGCCTTGAGTTCATCAATTTTTGAGGGAAGACTTTGGGCATTAGTGTAAAGAAAGCTCAATTTAGATTAAGTGACCACTTTATGCAGGCGGTTGCCTCTTGCGTGAGATGGCATGCAGGGGGCTGTCGGTGCTGACTGAGACGGACTGTTGTCCATCCCGACTAGGCTGTTATTGTTATCGGATTTCTCCAGAGGAGTGACCTCGGGACATGGACGATCTCCCCGTTCAGAATTCGAAGATTGCTCTCGCCGAGTTCGCATCTCCTGTGGAGTTCTACTTTTAGCAATCTCCATTTCTCCCGCTCCGCGGGAGAAAAATCCCGCTGAAAAAAACCGTCGAGTTTGAGTATCTAAGTATTGGTTTCCTGCTAAACAATAGCTGGACCTCAGCCTCACTCTTCAGAACAACCTTCAACGGTCTTGGTTGGCATTGTTCATCTTTTGAGTCTGTTATACGGCCAATTCGGAATGCCTTTAGAACTTCGACTTTTTCCTCACCCTTTAGGAGGAATTTCAGATATTCTTTAAATAACTTCCTGTCCTCTTCTAATCTTGATTTCGGGGTATCGGAAGTACCTTCTGTCATGCCTTTTATGACTATGCAGTTTATACGAGTGGTAGTCACCTTCCGACTGTCGTCCCCTTCTGCTTCTCTAGGGTTTGTTAGGACAGATTCGCTTCGAGGTTCAGCGCTCCTGTTCGTATTGGCCTGCGAAGGTGCCCTTTTTGTTTGGCTCGTGCTCAATCTCGGCCAACTTATATTAGCACTTGGGCCTGGTTGGCCTTTTTGGGAGCCCAAAAGCGCTTCTTCGTTCTCTTGGAAGCCAGTGGGTTGACCGTTTCCCCTGTCCATGGCAGAATACCAACTCCATCATGCACCCTGGCTGCCGGATCATTTTTGTGCTTAGACACTTTGGCGAGAGATTTGTTGCTCCGTACGTTAGGTTTACTCGCTCAAGTTCACGCATCGCCGGTTTCTCCTCACGAGGGAGAAATAGAGAAAAAAATTTCAGCTCCTCCATCTCCACTCTAAGACTATTAACTACCTTCTCAAGGTTTGTAAATTTGTTCAAAAGGGTAAAATATGATACGGAGGCTTCATCTTCATGAGTTACATCCCTTAAACTTTTACGACTTTTAGTTCGCTTGGCAGAAGGAGATTTCAAGGAACTTTAAGATCGAGTTTCCGTAGTTAGTAAGGGAATTTGGAATCCATCGTAGCATCCTGTGATGGCAAAGTGGGGTAGGCGTTCGACTTCTACGCGGGGGATCCAGGGTTCGAATCCGAGCGGTGGCGTGACTTTTTTTCCTTGTTGCGATGATGTCGGGATTTCGAATGCAGGCACTGGCGAACATTCCTTCCCGTCTTCCAAAGCTGTCTCGCACATAGTTTCAATTTTTCCTGTCACAATTTTTTCACAGCAGACCGTTAATGAATCAAATAATAAAGTGGATTGCTTTTTGACTGTTAATAACCGATTTTGATTGCTGTCATCCTGTGTCTTCGTGGAAGAGTTGATTAGACGCTCAACTTGGTGTTCGTAAATTAAGTCTACTGAACTCGAGAGACTTTTAGCCCTTTTAGCGGGGGGTGATTTCGTCGCATCAATCTTGCGACTTCTGCCCTCGAAATTACGGCTAGGGGTTTTAAACCAAATTAAATTAGAGTCAACAGTCGACGCTGATGGTGTGGTGTGGTGGTAACGACTGATACCGACGAACGACAGGTTTTGGGTTCGAGTCCCTCACGCGCCGCAGCTTTTACAAGCTGATCTACATGTTTATTTTTGTCTCCCATAGTAGGTCAGACTGCCGATAAACGATATTTAAGCTCTATGCAGTATGCTTAAAGCGTTCAACTGTATGAAAAAGGTTATTGAAACGACTCAGCCGTTTGTAGAGAGCTGGAATCCGGGAGAATTGTTGACAGAAGGCAGTGACGGAGATTATGCTCGTTTTGACTAATGTCCTGTCGTGTCTTCTGAGGCTGGAGTTATTGCGAAAGTGAATCCAATAGCTAACAACGAAAGTCCGCCAGAGGGCTAGGTGAACCGAAATCCCGAAAAAATATTTCCCACGAAGGACGAGAAATTTAAACCGCAATTTGAAGCGCGCACAAATTTCTTTGGACACTTTCGAATTTGAACGGCAAGATTCGTTTATTAGACCGAAGAATGGACAACAGTATTCGAGAAAAGGAAGCACATACATACGATAAAGTCTTAGCTTCATTTCGAGGAGGTAGAAATTATAAGAGATGAAGCCTCATATCTGAGCAGCTTTTGCTTAAATTCTATCAGCGTGAGGTGAAAGATCTAATTTATTGGTGTAACTTAAACCTAAGTCCTGAATGTTAGAACATTCAGTCATGAGGCAATCTTGAAAAATGATAGGCTGTGGCAGCCTTTCAGGCCCAAAACACATGAACTGGCACTTAGAGGGCAAGACCTCCATCTGCCACGTGGAGCTTCACGCAGATAGAGCGTCCAAATCCTAATGCATGCATTCTTAGCATCGCTCAGCCGTAGAATTAGAGAAGGAGTATACACATTTCAAGTCATCTGCGTATATATACGATTAAGAGCGTTTATCTACTGTTGAAATATCATCGATATAAAGCAAGAACAACAGGGGGCCCAGAACGGTAACTTGAAGGACACCGCTTAAAATAGCGGTAGGGGTATATTATGAGGACCCCATTAAGACCTGTTGTTTTCGATTAGAAAGAAATGATCTGATAAAGTCAATAAGAGGACTACAAAATCCTATAGCCTCTAGTTTGGCTAGTAGTCTCCCATGAGGTACTTTATCAAATGCTTTACTAAGATCAAAATAGCTGCCCACCACAGATAACTGATTGTTAGGAAGAGAAGTGAGAAGATTAAGAAAAGACATATGACATGTTTCACAAGATCGGTCCGGTAATAAACCATGCTGAGATATATTTAATATTTGACTGCTTATGCAAAAATCTGCAATTTTATTGGTGATTAATTTTTCAAACAGTTTAGCTAGAGAAGGTGTTTTATGAACACCGTGATAATTTTTAGTGTCAGATCTGGAACCACATTAAAAAAACTGGAATTAAAATAGACGTTTTCCAAGAATCAGGAAAAAAACCGTTTTCGAGAAATATTGTAAATAATTTGCTCAGTAAAGGAGGAAAATCTCTGAATTGCTTAATAAATGAGTTTGGAATGTTATCCGTCCCGACTGAATATGAATTGTTGAGGCGAGCTATTTCTTTATGAATACTTGTAGGTGAGAAATAAATTGAAGTGAAATTTGCATCACACATCAGAGTTATTTCGGGTGTTTGACTAGTCTCAATTGTAAAGAACTTGGCGAAGAAGGAATTTAACATTTCTGCTTTGGCCAAATCCTCTGTAACAAAATGATAACTACCATCGAGTAAAGACGGACTGACTTTTTGAAGCTTAGCGGATGACCGAAAACGGAAGACTTGAGCAACGGATTTGGAAGAGTTAGCATCATTTAGTGCCAGGGGCTCTCTACGCCTATCTCGTGTAAGCCTTATTTTTTAGCGCTAATTAAAATATTTGCGCTATCTTTAAGTGCACCGCCAAAGAGCTATTAGACGCATCCTTAAGTTGCTTCCGTAATTTTTTAAGTCTATTTTGGAGAAAATTTGGAACGGTAGAGGAAGCTGAATTTAATTTAAAAGGCTTAAGTGGGATAAAAGTCTGACCTCTGCCGTTTTCTCATCTTGTCGCCCCTGTTGTCCACGATGGCCTCTTAGGTCTCACCTCCCTGATGGTTGACCATGAAGCCAGTCAGGCGGCGTTACAGTGGTAAATGACAGCCTCTGCTGCCGCATGATTTTATCGAACGACAAGAAGCATTTCCAACCCTCAAACGTTCTCATCAACAGTCCGATCTCATTGCACTGTAATCAATCCTATCAACCGGCCTTCTCCAAAGTTTTTTTTTGTGGGGGTCCGCTGAAATCTGCCCCCGCTTTAATTGTTGGGCTTATTCTTCTCGCCGCTTCCTTTTTAGTTCACCATGCGTTTCAAAGAGCGTTGTCTACTATTTTAAAACGATGATATGCTGATTAATATTAATTTATCTGCCTAGATTACTAAACGCTCCCGCTGCCTATGTGGTTGTTCACAAAGGGGAGCATTTATCAGCTTTGTATTCATTTTTTGACAGCACTTAGGTTGCAATGATGAGACCCTCCGGGCCTTTAATATAAAATTTATTCATTTATTAGTTGACTTCAAATAGATAGGTCACTGGCACATGAGCAAGGAATCGGAAACGACCTCAATCCAACTCACATTCAACATATGTGTCCTTCAGTATAAAAAAATATGAAGAGGCATCAAACAGTTAAGCGTGGAACTTTGATTACTATCGAGCAAACTCACAAGTAATGATCAGGTTACAATGGCTTTATGCTAACGTGGGCTTTATGGTGCTTTGACTTGTGTCATTTTCCGGATATGGACCATGCTTTACACATGCAGACGAACTGCTCGAATGTTTTTTTTCGGTCCACGAAAGCATTCCTTCAATCATAATGTCACGTAACATTACTTGGTATTCAGATTTCTGTAACTGTCTAACATCAAAGGATGATTATTCCTCACCCTACAAGATCACAGTCGATATTTCCCCTCGCTCCTCCTAGGACAATTCTACATTGATATCCCCCATCAATTATGATCTAGGATATTGTGGCTGCAACCGTTCGTAAACAATTTTTTTCTACACTGCTGGAATTATTTTTCTTGCGTGGACGATCTTTTGAAGTCGGAATTTAAGAAGATTTTCTTTTCCAACCAATTCTACCGAGACGCAACCTAATTAAACCGAACACAACCTCTTCAAACCAGCAAATTCGCGGCCTAGTAAAAGAAATCGTCAAGATCAGAATATTCTTGAGACCTTCAAAGGCTGAGTCGTTTCCCAATATTAAATACACTTTTCAAATAAATTTAAATTGCTTATTAAAAAATAGCTACAGTATTTGTTAAGTTCCCTCTGATTATTTGTCGTAAGTCATACTCTGAAAATCATATCAACTGTTTTTTTTTTCTGAACGTAATAACTAATACTGTTTGTTACGCAATTTTAAGCGATTTTAACAACCAGCTGCGGTAAAATCATATAGGCTGAATTTTTATAAATCATCCTACATTTAAAGCAGATTTTTATCAAAATTATGAGAACGAAAATTATAGCTCATCGTAAGATATCTGCTCCCAGACCCAAGCGGTGCCTGACCACGCCTATTAGTCAATGCCTTGATATCAACATGCAGCCCATTGTCAAGGCTAAGCAAATTGATTTATCTGCATTACAGAACTGTAATGACTTCATGATGAAGTTTGGTTCTGTTTTATCAATACTAGGCAATCTGTTTGATGGCAAGTTATCAGATGTGCCGTCGCAAGATTGTAAAAAGTTAGACTCCCTCGTCCATCTTATAACCACGGAAGCTTTTGATAGACAAAAGCGAAGCTTTAACTTTATACTAAAAAATGCCTCCATATTAAGTCGCCTTTTGGATATTGCAAAAGATTTTCTATGTTCGGGTGGTTTCAACTACAAAATTGCAGAAGTCAAACGCCTCCAATCGCGTAATAATAATAATAATAATAATAATAAGGTTTATTTGTAAAGCACATCTTTGGCGCCGTCAAAAACCCCAGAAGGCAGGAAAAAACCTAACCCAAACCCCTTCTTTCGCAGTGACCATTGTATTTGTTTTGGTCTTTTGCTAGGTCAATAGTGTGCGAAATAAGGAGTTTGGTTTAAGTGAAAA
Organism: Ligula intestinalis; assembly: GCA_036362985.1. Taxonomy (NCBI): domain Eukaryota; kingdom Metazoa; phylum Platyhelminthes; class Cestoda; order Diphyllobothriidea; family Diphyllobothriidae; genus Ligula; species Ligula intestinalis. The sequence continues at coordinate 36,712,894 of JAYGXS010000006.1, forward strand.
AAACCTGACTTCTAGGAAGCAAATCTAGAAAAACATGAAATAAAATATCTATACATTGTAGGTGTTACGGTTTTATAGTAAGAATACTTGGGGTCTGGAAAAAACTATTATGTCCTTTAAATGAGGTATAGCAAAAACCCGCCCATCCTAGTTAAATTGTTTTCACCGATCGAGGTGGACTCAATCTTTGCTCAACGAGGTTGCATTTTACGATATTTAGAAACGACTAAAAGTTTCCTCTGTCGAGATCTTACACCAATGGAGCGAAGAAATACGGCTCTCCAGTCCAATAGACCAATGACTTCTCAGCCTACTATTCCTAAATCTGTTCGTAGTCCCGACAGGGTAAATGCACTCGCTAATCCTCCCACCCGCATACCTGGCCATACACCCACTAACGTCAGTACACCCGTTATCTCTGCCTCCCAGGTGTCTATTCATAGTCCCATAACCGTCAGTACACCTGCTATCCCTACCTCCCGAATATCTAGTCATAGGTCCATAAACATCAGTGCACCAGTAAGCCCATCCCTCTTGATATCGGGACCGTCAAGGCCCGCCGCTCCGTCATCTACTGCGATTAATACTAGTCTAAATACATTCTCTGTCCAACGATCGATAAATTTCGCCGCCTCTAACGCGGCAACAAGTTCATTTAGAATGTCGCCAACACCATCGAAATCGTTTAGGCCGAGCGCTTCCCCACCAAAACCTAGCTCGTCTTTTGACCGTGGGAGTCATATTATTCCCCCGTATAATGCGTTATTGAACACGCCGGGCGCGAACCAAGAAAAATTTAATTTGCACGGCAATAACCCAAACTGGTATAGTTTTAAATCTAATCGGAGTTGCCGTACAGGACATTCACTGATTAAGACCACTAGTCCTTTCGCGAGCGGCCCTAACACTAATTTTATGTCACCATTTCCCCCTATCAGTTCCTTTACCCATCCTCTACCACCCAAACCTGCTAACTTCTACATGTCTTCTCACCGACCCCCATTACTCCCAAACGCCCCAGAAGCTTATTTTGGTTTACCCTCTCCTTATTTTTCCCTGCCAAAAAGCGAGGCCCCTAGATATCTCAGACCTTATCAGCCATCGATTGTCGGCTACCCGTATGCTAACAGCTCAATACCCGTCAGTACTTATTCCACAAATAATAACGGCCTACAGTTTGTCTACCCACCCTCAAATTCTTTTTTATGAATAACGATAGCCATAGTCCTGTCACTCGAAACACACAAGATGTCATAGTGCTTAATGCCAGGTCCGTTATAAATAAAATGGCTCAACTTTGAGCTATCGCTTTCGAGATTATGCCTGATGTTATATGCATAACAGAATCTTGGACCCATCCAATCATTTCTGACTCCTCCCTTATCATAGACGATTATGATTTCTATCGTCACGATCGCATTAATAAGCGTGGTGGTGATTGTCTTCTCTATATTAGAACGTCATTTAGGCACTTTCCGTTTTATCTAAATAGCACGTCCTTCTCTGGAAATTACTGTTTCGCCTCTATTATCCTGTCGCCCCGGCAAAAGGCGATTATCGGATGTGTATACAATCCTCCTAACTCTTCAGCTGAAGAAGATGCAAATTTGTGTGAAATATTCAAGTTTATTTCAGAATCCACTTTTGAAGTTAAAATTATTGCTGGAGATTTTAATTTTCCTGAAATCGACTGGCTTTCAAACTATTGTCCACCTAGATTTCAGCCTTTCCTAGATACCATTAATTTTTCTAACTGGTCTCAACTGGTTAGTTCCCCAACAAGACAGAATCATATCCTAGATCTGATTTTCACTAATGGTATTGCCCCTCTCTTCGTTGATTTTAAGCAGGACATCTTCCAAAGTGATCACACATTAATTCACTGTTGCCTTCCGCTTCCTTCTACGGAATAGGCTAGTGCTAGTCGTACCTATCATGCGTATGACCTCGCAGATATTAGCTCAATTTACAATTTTCTTGACTCATTAGATTGGCAGAGCCTCTCTTCCATTAACGACGCTGCATATCTTTCTGAACTCATGTCGGTCGTTTCTACTAAAATTCTGGAATTTGTGCCCACTAAAATTGTGAAACCCTACGCACCAGAATCGACCGTCCCTCATTTTCTTTTGCCCAGACTAAAGAAATTGAGGAGGCAGCTGAAAGATAGATCTACTAGTTCGCTGTCTGTGCAACTTAGGATCGCAGAGATCTTTGAATTAGCGTCAAAGATTCGTCTTGCATGTGACCAGCACAGGGAATCTTGCGCCCTGAGCGAGTCAAACTCTGCAAAATCGGTTGCACAACTGTTTCGTCGTAGGGCGTCCGCAAAACGAGGAATTGAAATGCCCCCATTGCTTAATGAAAGCAAAACATTTGTACTAGATGAGTCTGATAAGGCTGAATTATTCAATGCTTTCTTCGCGAAGCATTTTACGACAGAATTTGAACCGGTCCCGTCGTTCCAACCATACTCAGACAATACTCTCGGAAACATTGATTTCTTCATAGAATTAATTCGTAAGCAGATAATTTGTCTAAAAAACTCACACTCTTCCGGAACTGATGGTATCCCCAATTCAGTTATCAAAAGAGTGTCGACCTTTCCCAAATTACTTAGCCATATATTTTCAGTCTATCTCCTAAATGGTTACTTTCCTGACACTTGGAAGACATCAATAATTCTTCCAGTCTTTAAATCAGGATCTCGTTCAGACATAAATAATTACCGCGGTGTTCATAAACCCCAGCCCTAGCTAAACTTCTGGAGAAGATAATTTTTAATCAAATTCTCGATTTTTGCCTAAAAAATAAGCTTTTAAGTGACTCGCAGCATGGTTTTCTACCCGGAAGATCATGCGAGACGTGTCATTTAGCTTTTCTTAACCACGTCACTTCCTTCCGTAACGAGCAGCAATCCGTGGTTGTTATCTACTTTGACCTGAGCAAAGCCTTCGACAAGGTACCGCACAGACGGCTTCTGGTAAAATTGGAAGCCATTGGCATCCGTCCCCCTCTCCTCGACTTCCTCGGTTCCTACTTGTCTAACCGCAGCCAGAAGGTCCTAGTAGGTACTAGTTACTCCACTTCTCAGCTGATCACGAGTGGCGTTTTTCAAGGCACTGTCTTCGGTCCTTTACTCTTCATTCTATACATAAACGAAATTTCGAATGTTCTAAAAAATTCACACAATCTCATTTATGCAGACGACCTCAAATGCATATACTCGTTTTCTTAGGACACGGCAAGTATATGCGTTGATAAAATAAATGCGGACCTACTTACACTCTCACGTTGGAGTGCTACCTGGCAGATGGAATTCTCTCCATCCAAATGTAGTTTCATGCGTTTCGGTCCCGCCAAGCTTCCTCGTCCCCTAGTCTTTCAAAATGCTCCACTTTTAGAACGATCAACTATAAAAGACTTAGGTCTAAGCTACACAAATAAACTAGCATTGTCGCCTCATGCAGATCGAAAATCTGCGAAGGCTGCACAGATATGTGGTTTTATATCACACAATTTCTTCCTGCTGGAAATAAAGTTAAAACTTTATTGCATGTATGTTCTACCCATCCTAGAATACTGCTGTCCCGTCTTTGGTCTAATGAATGCTTCGGACCGCAGTAAGATTGAAAATGTACAGAGGGTATTTACTCGCAAAATATTCGCTCTTCCTCGATCCACGCTTTCGTATACGGAGAGATGTCAGTTAGCGAACATGAAATTTCTTTGGGTTAGAAGACTCGAAGCGGGCCTCTGTTTCCTCTTTCGCGTTAACTCTACCCCTAACCTTCCATGAATCAACGCTCTCATTCCCGCAGATAGACCTTATCCCACCCGTAATTCCTCCAGGATAATTGCACCCCCCTTAAGCTCCACTTCCAACCATTCTCACTTCTTTGCCTCCAAATATGCTTTCCTCTGGAATAATATTTCCCTCGAAATTAGGCTGTCGTCGAACTTAACAGTTTTTAAAGTCAAATTACGCAAACACTTAACTTCGGAAGATATAAAGTCCTTGTTATCCGTCTCCTTCCCAAACACACAACTTTTGGACTTTGAAAAGGGTCCCCCTGGTATCTGAGGTGGTTATGTTTAGATCAAATTTTTTCCAAACATGTCTATTTCTTCCTCTTTTGAGTGATATTTGCAACGATGTTTCGTCCACTTCTCTGTCCAGTCATCATTGCCGTTTTCTCCATTCTCCGTTTTACAACCCTGATGATAGGCTTCATGGTCCTTAGTCATGCTCGTGGCGTTTCGTATATTTTCGCCAGCTCGTCGCTTAACCTCGCAGTCTACAAGTTCACATCTCGGACGTTTCGTTGATGATCAGGTGACCTCTGCCATTCCCTCATCTTCCTGACTCTGTTGTCCGCGATGGCCTCCTCCTCCTCCCTGATGGTTGATCATGAAGCCAGTCGGGCGGTGTAACAATGGTGAAAGACAGCCTCTGCTATTATATGATTTCTCCAATTACAAGAAGCGTTACCCACCCTCATGCGTTCTCATCAACAGTCCTGTCTCATTTGCACTACAATCAATCCTCTCAACCAAACCCCCTTAACTTTTTTGAAGCAGTTTTTTTCTCCTACGTTTTGTTTTTTTTAAGCAGGGGTTCACTGAACTCCGCCCCAGCTTAAATGGTAGGAGTTTTTTTTCACTGCTTCCTTCTTAGTTTATCATGCGTTGACTACTATTTTAAAATGACGATATGTTGGTGAATATGAATTAATCTACCAACACTACTAATCGCTCCTGCTGTCTATGTGGTTGTTTCATGGAGAGCAGCATTTATAAACTGTGTATTTATTTTTCCACAGCACTAAGTTAGCAATGACGAGGCCCTCCGGGCCTAAAATATAAAATTTATTTATTTATTGTATGTAAATCATTTTCATCTTGACAATACCTACCGCGAATGGGTCGGGGAGCCAAATATGACACTTCAATACATATTATTGGGGAAATCGTGAAAGTTTCAGGAAAAAATACAGTTAAAGAAAAAATGAGCACATTTCTTAGATCAAATTTCCCAGATATTTTTGGTTGATTTGCTTCAACTCGTACGCACAAGTATCCACATTCATGAGCATGGTTGCCTCTATGATACGGAAAGAATAAAAGTAGATAATGTTGCGAGATTTAAGGTTTGATCGAAAAGCAGCTACCCCTACTGGCTTCTTGATTATATTTTCGCTTTTGGATCTATTATTATTTATTTACTGCCCTCTCCATATTTAACATATGTGCAAATATGTGCCCTTTTTTACTTGCTTGAAAACACTGTTGGTGTCTTCTTTCACAGAATTTGTCTCCTGCTGTGCAGGTTTCTGCCTTAAAAGTATTGCAAATTATTTAATATCTGCTGGACTGACAGGAACTTGGCGACCTTCAGAGTTTTACTACGCTGAAAATCAGGTGAGTGAGTGAATAGAATGGGGTCGCACATTGTAATTGATAGACCGCGTGACCACAGGTAATTGTTGTGTACTGTGTCTTATAGTTTATTTTTATTGTGATTTTTGCCTTCATGTTTCTCAGCTTAACTTGCGCTACTAGGCTTTTTGATGGTGTCCCCTAGTGCAGGCCCTCAGACCCCAGTTCAAACGTATACTTTCCTCCTTTTTGTTTGTGTATCGCTTGATCGGTTTGCATTAACCTCGATGATAATAGTTTTCAATCATGATGATATTGTTTGGAGTTCGTATCTGCGGTCATTTTTATCATGATCTATATTTGCCTTTCATCGGCAAAATAAGTCCCTGATAAAAAAACGCTAGCGCCGCGCGAAGTCGCTTAGCGCCGTCGCGCTATTCTTTCTTCCCCGATGCGCGCATGGGTACATACGCACCTGGGCATGGCTGCGCAAGTCTGAAGCGTTCTGACTTGGCGTCACCGCCTTCGACAGCGGGGGGGGGGGGGAATACAGTTGTCGCGCCGTGCAAGATGTATCGATTTGGCGCAGACATCCCATGTCCGAACTGTGGACCACATAGGACGTCAGATGCCTGCGCCAGCTACAACAAAAATCGATTAGGCTACGGTTGACTTGCGCTCTCGCGTGACATGAAAGGGGGGGTGAGTGCACAAGAGAGGAGCGTGTAGGCACTGTGGGCCGACTAGATGGGGGAATAGCACCCCCCCCCCAGGGTCTGTGCTCACTTTCGGTAACTGCATTTTTCTGGTATCGTTATTGAACACGTAATGGGTCGTACTTGGTACAGCTGTGATCCCGGCCAAAATTGCAATCGTCCCAAAGTTAGTATCGGCAATTTTTTTGATTAACTTACCACAGGCCCAAAAATTCAGATATCAGCGTAGGACTAAACCCGAGCGGCCGTTGGGAACCCGCCTGCATTCAAAATTCCCAAGAAACCTCATACACATGTCACCTTACGTTTTTCCGTCCCATGCTACGGCGTCCGCGGGAACCGACGCGATCCGCAACACTTGTCCGGTGGTGCGGGCGAATAATGTGCAAGCTGGACTGCTAAACAAAAACGGACTCTTGATATTGGATGCTGGAATCTGCGAACATTTCTGGAACCTGGTACTCAAAGTCTGACAGCGCACAGTCTCCATGAATATCACGTGGATGTTTGTTGCTTGTCAGAGGTCCGACTCTCCGACTCAGGCGCCCGAAAAATCGAAATCCCGGGGGTCGATTCTTATTTCACCTTGGATCACAGCGGTCCGAGTGACTCATCTAGTAGACATGGTGTGGCTATTGTCCTCTCGGAAGAAGCTAACCTTTCACTACAAGCATGGGAACCAGTCAACGACCGAATGGCCTATGTTCGACTAAAAGGCCTTTTTACGAACATCTTGGTCGTATCTGTGTATGCACTTACGTCGGCGGCTGAACAGCAAGAGAAAGATAATTTATACTCGCAGCTGCAGGAGCTAGCTGAACGACTCCCTCGTCGAGATCTGCTAATTGTTGCCGGGGACTGGAATGGCTGGACTGGGCCCGGTGACCCGACAAACAGCCACCTTCTTGGTCGTTTTGGGCTTGGCTCTCGAACGGACAATGGTGAGAGGATGCTACAGTTTGCCGAACAGAACCGACTGTTTGTTACCAACACATGCTTTCAGCATCGTCACGAACATCTACTGACTTGGTATTCGAACGATGGCCGTACCGCTAGTCAGATCGATTACATTCTAGTTGGTTCACGGTTTCGCAGCTGGGTCCACGGTAGCAGGTCGATGCGTGGTGCCGAAACTGGTAATGTCCACGGGTCTGACCATGTTCTCGTTCGCACGCGCCTGAAGGTTCACCTCTCATCTGTGCCCAAACTGCCATGTGCGAGACGCCTTGATGTCGCAAAGCTCCGGCAAACCAACACAACCGAGGCTTTAAGTACAGAAATCTAGTCCCGTCTTATGACCCAGGCTGACAACGAGGGCAGTAGCAAGTGGCCATCACTTAAGACATCCATCTATGGGGCAGCTGAGAAGATTCTCGGATTCACTCAGCGGTGCCGCAGTGACTGGATCAGCGGAAGAACCCTGCAGCTATCGACCGAGACGACTCGAGCCAGGTCCTGGAACGATGCCTCCTTCCGCCAACTTCGAAAGCTGACAGCAAAGTCGGCTAGAGATGATCGGCAGAAGTATTGGTCTGAAAGGCGACTTCTATGGAGCAGGCTTCTTATGTTGGTGACACCGGAAAATTGTACCAAATCATACGCCAGGTTAGTGGTAAGCCTCCGACACTCTGTGATTCTGTTCGCGATGTGAATGGAGGATTGATTGCCGACAACTCGGCCAAGGTCGATCGCTGGCTTGAACACTTCGAACACCTACTCAACTTTGACGAACAACCCATCACACCCTCCCTCTCCACCACAGCGGATTTTCAATCCTCTCCTGCCTACGCAGTGTCGTATGACATCCCTTCCGAAGACGAAGTTACCGATGCAATGCAGAGGCTACGCAACAACAAGGCGTGCGGAGAAGACGGTATTTCTGTAGAAGTCTAAAAGTCCTGTGTCGACACCCTGGCTCCTCGGCTCCATGAGGTAATTGTACAGGTGTGGCGAGAAGAGACCGTTCCCGATGACTGGGGCTCTTACTTACTTGTACTTGTACTTACTTGTACTTTTAACGGCATTCACCTCGGGCGGGTTGAGCCGGCATCGGTTTTGACGTTGACTGCATCATGAATCACAACTGTCCAGGCGCGTCGATCTTGCGCCTGTTCACACGAGAGCACCATCCATTCACGGTTCCACTGGCGTAGGCCGTAGACGCATGGGCCGGAAACTGACGACAGATCCTGCTTGACCGTTGCTGTCCAAGTTTTCAGCTGCCCGCCGCGACGTTTGCGCCAGGTGGGGGGAGGCGTCGCCACAAGCAGGTCACGAATCAGCTCATCATCATCACGCCGGGACGCATGCCCGAACCACCGAAGTCGTCTCTCAAGCAGGAGTGGAGGGAGAGCGTCCAGGTGACAGCGTCGGCGGAGATCGGAGCAGCGAATTCGGTCGACGCGTCGGTGACGAAGGATGCGGCGTAGGCAGTCATTGTCAAACACCTCAAGGCGCCTCATGTCCTCAACACGCATAGGCCATGTCTCTCCGCCATAGAGCAGGATAGATCGAACCACTGCTTGGTAAACACGGGACTTTGTGCGTAGTGATATTTCCCTTCTATTCCATAGAGGAGCGCACAGTCGGTAGAAGGCAGATCGGGCACGGTTGACGCGTGATACAACCTCGTCGACACCTTGACCCGTTTCCGTGACCAAAGAGCCTAAGTATCTAAACGAGTCGACCTTTTCGAGAGGAGCGCCGTCGAGAACAATAGGAGTGACAGATGTAGGGGGCACACAGGAGAGCATGACTTGGGTCTTAGTCGCGTTTAGGCGTAATCTGATGGATCGGGCACGCTCATTAACCTTGTCCAACGCCTGCTGAATTGCATTACAGTTGTCGCCAAAGAGGACGACGTCATCAGCATACGCCAAGTCAGTCACCCATTTCGAGCGATCAAACTGCACTCCCGGGAAGTCATCCAGTGCTTTGGTCATGATCCAGTCCACCGCATAGTTGAACAGGGTTGGTGAAAGGGCACAACCTTGGCGGACGCCCGTCCTGACGCTAAAGGCTTCCGTGTCACCGTGCTGCGTCCTCACCCGTGTGGAAGTGCCACGATAGTATGCCTGCATGAGATTGAGAAGCTTAGGTGGTAGGCCGTCCGTCCTCATTATGTTCCACAGCGAACTGCGATCAACAGAGTCAAATGCGGCAGCAAAGTCGATGAAGCATAGAACAGTGGGTTGTTGGTGACCCCATCTCAGTTCCAGTACACGGCGGAGATTGAAGATCTGGTCGGTGCAGCCACGACCTGGTCGAAATCCACTCTGGTTTGGGCGGGTGCGCTGGTCTCTCGCAGTTTGGAAACGTTTGAGAAGAAGAGACGTGAATGTTTTCGCCGCTACATCGATAAGGCTAATGCCTCTGTAATTTCTGCACGCTCGTCTGTCGCCTTTTTTAAACAAGGGGAGGATCACTGCTTTTCTCCAGTCAGAGGGCACAACTTCGCTGTCCCATATCTTGGCAAATATTTGTTGTAGCCAGGGCCCAATAACCTCGGGTGCACATTTAAAGAGCTCCGGCGGGAGGTCATCCTCACCAGGTGCCTTGTTGTTGCGTAGCCTCAAGAGAATGGAGACAACTTCCTCTACACTGGGTGGCTCTGTGTTGCACTCATACAGATGGTGGGGATCGTCCGCATTGGGCGACAGGTCAGACATAACAGGGGGATCATGGTTAAGGTGGTCACAGAAATGCTCGCGCCATCTCTCTAACCGGTCATCGATCTTAGTGATTACAGCACCGTTGCGATCCAGTAAAGTCTCGGTGGTGTTCCCCGAACCTCTGCTGGCCTGCTTTAAGAGTCGGTAGAGCTTGTGGGTGTCACCTCTGGTAGCTGCTCGCTCCGCTTCCGTGGCAAAGTCGCTCCATTAGGCGTTCCTATCGGCTCGGATGGCCCTTGTCGTTTGGCGCCGCAGCTCTCTGTAAGTGGGGGAGCCAGTGAGTCTGGCTCGGCCGGCCTCCTCAGCTAACTCAAGCGTGGGTCTAGTGATCCAGTCGCGATGTCGCCGTCGGGTTTTGCCCAGATGGGTGTATGCCAGCTCTGACATCGCGGCCTTCAGGGACTGCCACGCGGGCTCTGGGTCCGCTCGGGCGTCAAGGTACAGGCCGTCGAAACGGTTCTGGAGTGCTAAGTGGAAGGCGTCGCCAGCAGAGGACTTCAGCTTTGCAACATCGATCCGCTGTGGTCGGGAGGGTCTGTGAATAGCTCTCAAACGCAAGCGAAGGGTTGCCCGCTGTAGGACATGGTCCGATGCATGAGCGTTTCCTGTATCAGCACTGGGGCTCAGGTATCCTTGTACCTGTCAACAAGAAGGGAGATTAGACAAGATGCGAGAACTACCGTGGCATAAGTCTTATCGATGTTGCTGCAAAGATCGTCGCTGTTGTTCTTCTCAGGCGCTTCCAGTCTGTAAATGACTCCAGGACACGACCTAACCAAGCCGGATTCCAAGCTGCGCGTGGATGTGCGGATCAAATATTCACACTGAGGCGCACTCTAGAATTCTGCCATAGCTACCAGCAACCGACGGCCGTTTGCTTCGTCGACTTTGCCGCCGCATTTGATTCAATCCATCGTGAGTCCCTGTGGCGAATAATGGAACTGGATGGAATGCCGACCAAACTCATTGCGATGATTAAGGCCTACTATCGATCTACCACCGCACGAGTCCTGGTCCACAACAATCTCTCTCACTCGTTCGATATCCGGTCTGGTGTCCAACAGGGCTGCGTCCTTTCGCCCATTCTGTTGAACTACGTCATTAACTGGATTCTCGGCAAAGCCCTACATGAAGAGGACGGTGTTGAACTTGCACCCGGACGCCGACTAACTGATCTTGACTACGCTGGTGATATTGCGCTGTAAGCCTCAATTTTTGATGGTCTACAGTCAGTAGTGTCGCGGTTAAATGAGATCTCTATGTCGTAGGCATGTCCATAAATTCCGGAAAGACGAAGTTGTTCTCGAGCTGCATCCCTGACCAGAAAATATCACCCCTTGGGATTAGTGGCCATCAACTTGAAGAAGTAGACAGCTTTAAATACCTCGGGGTGAGGCTGCTACCGAATAGGCAGAGGAAGGACGACATTGTCTCCCGTATCGATGCTGCTCGCTGGGTTTTCTCAATCCGTCGAAAGCGCCTATGGATTCGACGTGACATCTCCATCGCCACGAAGATTCGTGTATACCGTGCATCCATCCGGTCAGTCCTCCTCTATGGATGTGCATGCTGGGGTGTGCGCACTGAAGATGAGCGAAGACTGGAGGTCTTTGACCACCAGTGCTTGAGGACGATCCTGCGAGTTAAGTATAGCGACTTCATCTCAAATGAGACAGTCCGTATCCGCTGCGATCGTATCAAGAGGATATCTAAGGCCATTCAACAAAGGCGACTGAGGTGGTTTGGACACGTTCTCCGTCGTCCGCCCCACGAGCTTACCTATGCTGCCCTTGACCCGGCACCGCAGCCCACCTGGAAACTTCGAAGAGGAGGGCAACTGAAAACTTGGCTAGACACCGTCCGTCAAGACATGGAAGCAGTTTTTGGACCTTCTATCTTCGGCCTCCGTCGCTGGAGAAGGGACTGGGTGGAGCTTTCAAGATCCGCTGCCGCCAATCGCCACGCATGGAGAGGTACCGTTCGTGACATCATTGAGGCCGGAAGGTTTTAGTCCAGAACTAACACAATGATTGGGGGCGAGAGCTTATAATCATGACAATAATTTCTGTTCAAATACCATGCAATTATACTATCCGTTGTTGCCTTATCCTCGAGCCTGAAAATGCCAACAGCACAGAAAATACTTCATTTTTGAAAATAGGCACAAAGATGGCCGAGTTAGTCATCAGGAAAGACCTCATCTTCCCGTTGTAGCTCGATCATTACATAAATTTGATGCACTAATGTTAATGCAAGACTTGCAAAGAGATACCGTCCTCTCTCTCTGTGGGGTCGCGTGACATTGTGTAGGCTGAGGAGGAGCGCTGTGGCAGATGTTATCGAAGAACTTGAGGTGCTCGGAGTGCTCATGTGAGTGCTTGAGCTTAGCCACGTTGTCAGCAATTAAGCCGCCATTTATATTACTGACAAATTACTCAGTGCACAGGAATTTATGTTAACTTGGCGGATTATTTGGTGGACTTTTGAATGCCACCAATGTTAGAGGTGTGCTCCACGGAAGTCATTTCAGCTCAGCATTTCTGCCAATCATCCCCAGCCGAAGAATAGTCGCTGCAGAGGTGCTGCTTGTCACGGTGATGATAGCTACGTCGATGGGGAGGTGGGGTGCATGATAAGACAGCGAAGTTCGTCAAGTGACACAACTCCCCCAGTCATTGCTTCTCACGCGCACAGGGCACAAGGACAGTCGCCACATCGTGCTTACTGGAAACCTCGCGTGAGGTGCAGTGTTTTAGCGTGAATCTTTATTTTATGAGCGCCTGTATTGAAGAGTTAGACTTTGGACAGGCAGTGTACATCCACGTTGTGTTGCTTAAACTGTTAACCATCATACCCTGTGTGCCAGGATACAATAACTTTCGCAAATTCTAACACCTAGTAACAAGTGCCCGTTTCCGATTGATTAATCCGACCCGCATGCTGTTCATGCCATCAGACCGCAGCTGCCAAGGTATTCGGTTCTCTTAAACGTCGTAGCATGGATGGTAGTACTGTTGTGGGACATATTCACGGCGCTTCTTGTGGATTTTGAACCGATTAAATAATCCGCACTTTTCTTTTCTTTTATTTTGGGTTCAAAACCCTAATTATAAGGCAGCTGTGGCGAGCAACTTTATTTAGGGGAGGTTCACGGCCATCGTCGGAAATGTCGGTATGCCAGACCACGGAAACCTATTTCTTGTTGGTCCGCGAATGCTCATTCGCCTCTTCACGTTTCCGATAGCCAGCAGCTAGTCTACTTGAGGCAACAGTTCCAGGTCACTTTAATTCAGTGTACCCACCCTCCCTCTTCAACTTCTAAATCACCTTTCTGTCGTGTGTTTAGCCAAATAAGTGCTATTCTATCCTTTTTTCTTCTTCAGTCGTCGAAACTGACAAGAATGGTCAGTAAAAAGCGGAAAATTACCTCTGATGAGGAGGCTGATGATGAGGCCTACTACGTCAGTGTTAAGGACATGCCTTTTGATATTCTGCGCCAACGCATTGCCCAGTCTACGGGCGCCGAGCGTAGAGCGGCCAGGAAGGAACTGCTGCTGAAGATGGGTGCCAAGCCGGAGAAGCGCATTTGCGTTAATTACCGTCAACTGATGGAAGAGAAGAAGGCAGCCAAGCGTGCAGCTATCACAGACTATCGCAATGTACGTCAATGGCATTCGCTTTGCGGGCATCATCTAGCGCTGTGGTTTTCTGTTTTCTAGGAGCGTTTCAAAAAGACTACCCTCGAGAGGCAGTTAGGCAAGCATACCAAAAGTAAGAAGAGTAAGAAACGAGCTCGAAAACTGGGCAAGCGTCCCGCCGCTGCTGCTGGTTCTAAGTAAGCCACTTCTTTGCTTGTGTTCTATATTTGCGCTTATTTTAGGGGCAAAAACGGCGCTGTGATGAAGATTCCAAAGAATGTGATCAAAAGGGTGAAAAGGGGGAAATAAATGTGTACATGCCATCTTTATTGGATTCTCTTCTTCACTGGTGTCCTTTAACGAGCCAAATCTGTCTCCCGGCTAGGTCGAAGTTATCACAACATGTAAGGTCATCATTCTGCTGGGCATGCGGTTGTATAGCTACTACATTCGAGGAATACGTGTGTCCCTTGCTGCTATTTCTTGTGGTATCTAATGCGAGGTTTGAATGTGAATCCCAAGCGCCGTACGAGCAAAATTCTTGTCACAATGATTGCGTCTATTTCTTCTCGTATGAGGACAGACTTTTCTCGGCAAGGCCTTACAAGAAAGTGACGATATTGAGCTTGCACCCGGACGCTGGTTGACTCACCTCAACTATGCCGATGATATCGCTTTACTAGCATCAAGCTTTGGCGATCTACAGTCTATGGTGTCACGGGTGAACGAGGTCGCGAAAACGGTCGGTTTGTCCATAAATGCTGGGAAGACCAAAGTGTTTTCATACTGCATCCCTGCCGAAGATAAGGCATCTCTCGAGATTAGTGGCTGTCAACTTGAAAAAGCCGACGGTTTCAAATACTTCGGAGCGAGGTTGCTACCGAATGGATGGAGTAAGGATGACATTGTCTCCCGAATTGAAGCAGCACGACGAGTGTTCTTCAGCCGACGCGATATTTCTATCTCAACGAAGATCCGCTTGTACCGAGCATCTGTGCGGTCCGTTCTCCTATACGAATGCTAATGTTGGGCTATGCGCGTGGAGGATGAAAAGAAACTGGAAGTCTTTGACCATTACTGTCTGAGGAGCATCCTTCGAGCGCAGTACACCAACATCGTCTCAAATGAGACAGTCTGAGACTCGCTGTGAAAACATCACAAGGATATCCCAGGCCATTCGGGAACGATGGTTGAGGTGGTTTGAACACGTTCTTCGTCGCCAACCCCAAGAGCTCAGTGCTACTGCCCTCGACTTGAAACCGTTCCCTAACTGAAAACGTCGAAAAGGGGTCAACTCAAAACCTGGCTCAAGTCAGCGGTTCTTGGACCTTCGGTCTCCGGCGCTGGCTAAGAGAATGGGTTGAACTGTCCAGGTCTGCGACCACGGAACGTCGTGCGTGGAGATGCACCGTATGAGACATAATTGAGACTGGTTAGATCAGTCATGATGGCAGCCGTAACAAGTAAAGACTATTTTTGTTCCAGTCCTTAAGTGCTTGATAATTCTGCACACATTAAGATCCGTGAAAGCAGACAGTTCAATCCATTCTCTTCAGCAACGCCGAATGTCCAAAAGCCACTTCCATGTCCTGACGGACTGAGCCGAGCCAGGTTTTGTGTTGACCCTTCTTACGGCACCCCACATTTAGTAACGGTGTTGGGTTGAGGGTAATAAAATTGAGCTCGTGACGTTGATGACGAGGAACGTGCCCAAGCGATTCCAGTCGTCTTTCTTGGGTGGCCTGGGATATCCTTGCGATGTTGTTGCAGTGAGTGCGGACTG
Organism: Ligula intestinalis; assembly: GCA_036362985.1. Taxonomy (NCBI): domain Eukaryota; kingdom Metazoa; phylum Platyhelminthes; class Cestoda; order Diphyllobothriidea; family Diphyllobothriidae; genus Ligula; species Ligula intestinalis. Next base: position 36,728,081 of record JAYGXS010000006.1, read on the forward strand.
CTTTTTCTGGAACTAAGTCTTCTTAGTTCATTCAAAGGATAGTTTTCAAGCAAAAGTGGTCAAATACCTCTAGTTTTCTTCCATCTTCCACTCGCATAGCCTAAAATTCATAGCTGTTGAGAAAGACAGACCGAATAGATGCACGATATACGCGAACCTTCCCATGGAACTATAACGCGGGGCCAGTTGACATTTCTGATGCTTGAGAAAACTCGATGAGCTGCATCGATTGAGGAGACAATGTCATTCTTAATGTGTTCATTCGGCAGAAACCTCACTCCGAGGTATTCGAAACTGTACTGCTTCAAGTTGACAGCTACAGCTCTCTGTCTCTCTCTCCTGGGCTGGGGTGCAACTTTGGCTCAATAGTCTAACCACAAGGCAGCGGTAGCAAGCAAACTTATTTAATGGCGGTTCGCGGCTGCCATCGTCAAGCTTTGCGACATTTTAACGTGCTTGACCTCAGCCTGCTGTACCTTGGTAACCCTGTCGCTGCTGTGTCCGCGATTGCTTATTCGCCCCGACCCGAGAGTCTACTTATTTCGCAGCTAATCTCCACTGAAGATCGTTCCACTATCCGCCACCTGTGACGCGCCAGGTAGCCAACAGCTAGGCTAACGGACAACCCACCCGGAATAAATACGATAGGTAGTAAAGGCCAGTGAAGCCTGGCTTTCATTGTTTGACATCTGAGGACGCTGTTAGGAGGAACTCAACGGACAGCTAACAAACAGGTAGCGAGCGCGCTCATGGCAGGCTATCGATCGGACTAGACGCGTCGAACACATACTGGCAGTCAATCAATCAATAATTTAAAATTTAAGTGGCAGCCAGCTGCTGAGTCACAAGCCAATCATGTCGCTACCCACGCCAGGACAGAAGCTGATTGGCCCGACGGACATAGTTTTATGTGCGTTTATTGCCTTAAATATGTTATACCAATTACGCTCTAAGACTTCTGTTTTTGCGCTCTTCTTGTCATGTTCTTCCTTGGAGGACTCCAACAAGGCGTAATTGGGTGGTTACATCTCGGTTTTGGCTACCGTTATAACAGACGCAACCTTTAGGTCACCGTGGTTGTCGGACCGTATGGTGTAAGATCGTCTTCGCCACGTCCCCCGGTATATTCCAACACTAAAACGAGGTGCGTGTGTCCACGTGTATTGCATAATCCCCTCTCCCGCATTCAACTCGACGAATAAATTTGACTACTCAGTCTACCTTTCAGTCCTAGGATTCGGGGCTCTTTTTACTCATAAAACTTTTAATCACACTTTTATTTGAGAGGGTTTGCTTCGATTATACGCGGCTACAGTTGTCGCAGTGAAGGTCTATAGGTAAGTAGTCTGAACTTCAGCTAACCACTGCAAGTAGCGATAGGGCTGTAACTTTATTGTCGTCAGTGAGTAAGTTAATTTATTGATTGCCAGTTCATAGGCAAGGCAAGCTGTACTGTCCTGTGCTTGTTGATTTTAATTAGAAAATGTTCCGGTTCCGACTGCAGTTCGCTATTTACAACAATCTTGCTGAATCACAACTTTACCTGAATAAAGTTTTCAAAGTGTTTCTCCTCTATCGGAGCGTCCTGCTGAAATGTTGCCTTTTTGAGGTGGGGCAGGGGACCTATTTAACAATCTTCAGAAAATAATGACTGCTGGAATTTGCCCCGAAAACTGGTTAAGTCTAGCAGTTAGAACGCATCTTTGTCGCGCAAGCTGCGAGGTACTTCGAAGTCAGCAGAAACAGCAGCCGACTGATAATTCCACTTCCAACTTTTTAAGGTACTGTTGACTTGTAAAACACAATGCCGGGTTGTCTATCGGTACCGAACCATCATTATCAAAATGAAACGCGGTTGGAGAAGCACGAACGTCTGTACATATTCTTTCTTTCATACTTTTAATAAAGTTTTTTTACAAATATTAAACGCCTTCACAATACACTTCATTACAAGTCAAAGGGGATGAAATGTAATCAGTGGGTCGTCCGTAAGAAGCCATTTCCGCCTATTGCTCGGTATATCGATTTATCGATATCTACTAGCTATCTATTTTGCGGATAAACCCGATCTCTGTTAGATACAGTGCTCTCGATTGATAGATATCCAATAGGTGTTGTTTGCTACTAGGGCAAAGGTAAGGATGACTTGTGTAGCTGCCGAAACAGGATACCCGAAGAGGAACCACCCACAATGCATATGGCTTTGTGCCGAATTCGCGGAAACGATGTTTAGGATTGAGGTTGGGATCAAGATCAACAAACTCATTCCGGTAGCAACATGATATATGGACCAAGATTATGTTCGAGTTCACGGTTTGGGTTCGTGTCGAGCGTAGGGTTTAGTGCTAGGGTAAGATTTAGTTATCTAGACGAATTCATCTACAGTCCAGAGGCCATAGCCCACAGGTAATCTAAAACTCGGTTAAATCTGTGGCTGGTGAAACAGGTCCTGAATGAGGCCACTGGACGGGGGGAAATGATTCTTGCATCTGAATCCGACGTCTGATGTCTTCGATTCCTCGCCCTCTCCGGTAAACCCGTTTCATTGGTGATATGTAGCTGCCCGGTCTCACAGTCGTCAGGCCTTACGTACGCGAGTGTGACAGTCCCCCCGAGCGCTTCACTCCGACTTGCGACCTTGTGGCGCCGGTCGATATTTCTGTGAATATTATATCGCTCACCGGAGGCCTGAGCCAGCTATCCAGTTTCGAAGCTTCGACTGCCTTGGGCTGATCGATTTTTACCTCATTCGCTGCCTAAGCCCTCGTAAGAATGTTTGCGTAATTTGACGGCCGCAGGATTGCCAGCACCCTCCACCGTGGGAACGAAGCGCAACCCCGGCGGCCATCAACCTACGCAAGCATCCTTACGAAGGCCAGAACAGCGAACGAGAGGAAAAAACCAATCGGCTCAAGGCTACCAAGTTCAATTAAACATTCAAATCGCTGATCGATAATAGCAGTCGATGCTTTGACAATGGAGATTTGGTCCAGCTCTCCTACGCGTCAGCATGAACCGAAAGCCAGTCAGGTTAGCAACAGCATGTCCTCAGATTTCCACCCCGGCCACGACACTTGCAAATTCGGTATTTCTGCTTTCATTGATTAGTTGCAGACGCCCGCACTTGGCGCCTGGACGGCTTGGCGACTTGACTTGCCCGGCTAGGACGTCGGTTTCTACCGCTTGCTAGGTTACATGTATGCATAATCCTCTCAGTGAACTTTGGTCCACCTAATTGTCATCCTGCCTTCTAATTTAGGAGCTTTCACGTTGCCCATCGCGACAGGCAGGCAGCGTTCACTCTGCCCTAGTACCGCTAAGAATTTTGATCTTCTAATAGATAAAATTGAAATATAGGCATCCCAAAATCAATCAGCGGTCAGAATACGACATTCACACACTGGAAACTGGCCGCAAGTTTGCATGGGAGAACACATGGATTGTTGGCACTTGTCCAACAAGAAAAGGCCGTGAATTCCTGGATACGATGCAATTAGACGAGGTATGCATCAACAGGCATATAGATTTGGACTCCAGCTACAGTTACCTCAAATCCAAAATCAACGCTCGTCACCAAACACGGCCGAATGACTTAAGACTCGTAGCACCCACTAGCACAGACTGACAATCCTGCCAATCGGCATGCACGTCAGATGCATATTGCTTTTTGTGAACGTTTAAAAATTTAAGTCGTTTGGTGCACACTTTCTCACATCTGAAGATGACGAGGGGATCCTACGTCGAAAATTTATACCATAAAGTTCAAATTTTTCCATAAACCCTTCATCTTCATGAGCGATAAAATTTTCGTCAGATTGACGCTTAGGACGTCTGAACGTATATTGTTGTACGGTTCGCGACTTCTTATTGATCCAAGACCTGAGTTGACTTCTTTTAGAGGTTGCCTTCGCTGAAGACTGTTACCTGATCCGCCATTGGTGGACGCACCCGGTATTCCTCAGACAAGATAATCGACGAGTCCAGTATAAAATTGAGACCACAGAATACTTCCAGGTAACCATAGCTTATAGGTAAAACTACAGCCTTAGTTACTTTGTGTAGCTACTTACTTATTTCGTAGTAGTGAGCTGGTTTGTCTTTGCTACTTTTCATAGGCGTCGGTTGTGCTACTACAAGAGAGAGTGAACACTCTGGCTCCTGGTTCTCGCTATATGCCACTCCTTTCATCCGCCTGCGTAGTCTGCCAATCCAGTTTGAGCCACTCTGCATAGCTTGCGTCTCTAGGTGGTAACTGCTTGTCGTACCAGCCGTCCGGTAACCGTCCCCCGCGCTCTGCTCTGCGTTGAAACCGTCTGCAACTGGGGCGTCAGTGTTTATTTGGTTTTCCCCAGCCTCGCCGTAGCCTGTCTCTTGGATACGCCGGTTCTGTGGATCACTGGTTGAGGGCTGCGATTGCTCTGTGTCGTGACCGTCTTTTGATAAGAATGTTCTTCATACAACATAGGGTACCGGCAAATCTATGTGGCGGTTTACCGAACAGTCGGTTGACATCCAAGCTTTTTTACTTTGCCTTGACGTGTGATCGTCAACTCGGTCAACAATTCTGACGGCGTCAAATTGGAAGACGTGCTTTACCTCTGCAGTATGGGTTGCTACCTCCGATCTCTCCCGGTGAACGTCCTTTCTATTTCTGAATTACCACCTGGGAATCGAAGTTTCGCTACTTTGACTTTACTAACTTCCACATACAAGTACACCTTTCGAAACAATGTCTCATCAGACGTCGGAAACTAGCAGCTGCCGATCTCGGACCGACCCAATACTCATTGCTTATATTTGTGGGAGAGGGCGTGAACTGGAAACAAAGTTGGCGCGAAGTATTTATTTGCATCGTTACCCTGTTTTGATTGGAGGAGCTAAGTGAGCCTCCACAGCAGTGAGGAGGAGTGAGTAAAGAAGTACAAAGAGAAATGGATAAGGAAAGAGACAAAAACGCTGGATACAGGGTACACTGAACTCCGATTATGTACATAGGTGGAGTCTTTATGTCCAGGGCAACACCTTGATTAAGCTTCCCTCTTCCCAAACCGCGAGGGATTTCCGACGTCGACGTCAGCTTCTCGCGATCGCAAACTCAGATGCTGAGCTGGGAAGATCTTGTAACTAGCAACCAGAGGGAAAACTCAATCACCAGCAAGAAAGAAACAAATATCGAGCTGCAAATGGAAGATGAGAAGAGGAGGAAGGGAGAGGGGAAATTAGCCGGCAAGACAAGCCAGGGAAGGAAGCACATACACATGCCAAATGAGAGGGAGACGGTATGAGGCAATCAGTCCACCCTGTGTTATGCTCCTGGAGGGAACGTGTGTCGATGCGTGATTGCGGCAGTGGAGAGGAGACGCCAACAGGAGCGCGAGCGTGATCAAAACAGGATTAATCTTTTATCATAAAAGAGCTACTTTTAAAAAGTCAGTAGCAAGTCTAATAATAATAAATAGTAGCTTGTCAGCTTGGCGCAAATGTTATTCGGTGATGTGGAGCTGCAGAATTGATACCCCGAACGCACACACACAGGCGTGCGTGCGTGCGCGTGTGTATATTTGCATTGTTGACATTTTTGATGACAGACAGAGCGAGAGAGAGAGTGTGTAAAAACTCGTACCGCAAAACGGTATCACCCTGGATAAGCCGTGGTGAATGTGTGTGTGTGTGCGTGTGTGTGTGTGTGTGTGGGTGGATGCGGCGAGGGGGCGGAGGGGGAAAGCTAATGCCATTCGTTACTTCTGATGACGGCGGCGGTTTCTGTGTCATAACTGTTTCACGTTCGCATGTACACTGACAGAGAGGAGGAGCAGGGGGAGAGAACAAAAAAGCACCGGAAAGAGAAGAGGTAGCCCTAGGGGGGAGCGCGGTGTAGTTGTGCGTGCGTTGTGTTGTTGTTTTGTGGTGCACACGAATGGAAAATGCAAAACTGAGCGGACGGGCCCGGGTGTCCCCCTGGCGAAGACAGGGCAAGCGCTATACACACACGGAGAGACGGACATATATTTGATCTTTCCTTCATGGCAAAGACGGGACATCTCAGGAGGCTGTTCCTGCCTCCATCGAGGTCGGCGCGGCTGATAGGGGCTCCTCACACCGGCTGAGTGCTGCCGCGGAAAAGATGATAGGACGCTTGCGTTCACCGCAGTCGGAGTAGGTACCGCTGCCGCCGCCGGCGTTACCGCTTTCGATGGCGGCGGGGCTGTTGCTAGTCTCCACCGTATCTGACTGGAAGAGCTGACTGGAACTGGCTGGGCCGTTTGACATGCTAGAAGAACAGAAGCCGGATCTGGATGCGCCTGGTTCTCGCGCCTCCTCCGCCTCCGTCACATCCATGGACATTGACTGCTCTGTTTTCACGGGAGCGTCAGCCAGCCTGCTTCTGGCGGCGGCGGCTCCGTTGCCACCGCTGCTGCCGTTGCTGCTGCATCGCGAAGATTGTCTGCCCCAGGGAGAGGACGCCTCGAAAGCGCTATCGGTGGCGGCAGCGGCGGCGTTTGAAGAGAAGCCGCCTCTGCCGGTGTTCTCCGCCGGTTCACTCTTAACAGTCCTTATGTGCTCAGAGAAGTCCATGGCAGAAGTAACGGGAAAATGCATAGGGGAGGCGCTTTTATCCGGTCCGATTGGTCCGGTCTCCAGGAAACTCATAGTAGAGTGTGAGAGTGTGGGCGCGACTGCATGTGGCGCCGTTTGTTGTCGGTTTTGACTTGCAAAATCAGAAGGCCAGGCTGCCCCACCACTGCTATTGCTCGTGATGGCGGTGGTGGTGGTGGGGGTCAGTGAGTGGCTACCTCCGCCGGTTGTGATAGAGTCTGTAGTACCCTGTGCGTAGGCGGTTCGAAGTTTGCTACTGCTGCCACTGCCAGTGGTGGTAGAGTACTCTCCGCCAAAGTCCTCGGTAACCATAATTTCGGAATCGCAGCCACTGGAACCAGCGTAGAGACGGGCTGGGCGTTCAGAGACGCCTGTTTCGTAATGACCCGGTAGATGGGAGGTGGTGGAAACAGTCCCACTGCCACCATTTGAGTTAAGCATGTGTTGTTTCTGCTGCTGCTGCTGCTGTCGTTGCTGTTGCTGCTGTCGTGACTGGCTGAAATTGGAGTCAGTCCAGTGGAGCTCTTTAGTGCAGACGTTCAGACCGGCTGCCCCACTGCCTCCAAGACAGGCAGCAGCAGCGTCACCGCCGCCATTGGAGGGCGAGGAAGGGTCGGATCGCAGCTTGCCGGATTGCACCGCCTCATCGTACTCGGCGTCAGTGAGGAAGCGAACGCACTTCTTCTTTCGCCTAGACAAAAAGAAATACGAGAAAAGGACATTCATTCAGGTGAGCAGATGTCTGGATGTGCAGACCAGGGGTTGAGGCCCACTGCGCGTATCATTTGAAAAAGAGGAGATCCATTCTAATCGATAGCGTTCAGTTAAAGATGCAACAGAGATCTAGTATTGATTACTTTCTTCTCTAAATTGTTCAGGAGGTTTGCTTCGGCGTGTACCCATTCCTATTTCAATCTATATCTAGATGTATACATGGCATATTGGGCCGCTCACTGATCAGGTACGCTGATCAGTTAGCACCTCAATTGACACCAAAGTCATGGCAACAACAATGAATGATAAAAACAAAGCGTTTGTCTGTCCCCTGAGGTAAAAATACATTCGGTAATATCCACCAAACCTTGTTCATTGAGTTGCTGCGAAGCTCCATTTAGTGCTTTAATATCTTACAAGTAATCGATTCTACCTCGTCTGTGTCATAAGCCACAGAATCTGGTAAAAACCGGCAACTAAGCCCTGATATAACTGCAAATTCTGTTTGTTCAAATATGCAAATAAAATATATCTTGATCAAAGTTGGGTGGCAGCTTTCGCTTTTCACAAGAAGGCCTGATGTGAGAGATAGATAGAGGTATCTTAAACAGCCGTGTTTTTCCCTTCAATCCATAAAAAATATGAAGCGTGAAATTATTTTGCTGATGAGAAATCGGTTGGTACCTGCAGGGTTTGCACCATCGATTCTGTTGTTCAAGACCAAATCGGGCGCGGCACTTTTTGGGATTCCCGAGATCCACAGCTGCGGCCACAGCCACCACCGTGTTTAGTGAGGAGTTTTGGAAGTAATTACCCGAAGCATTCAGGCCGTCCAGACCGTCATACAGCTCGCCGCTGGGTCCGCGACGATTAACTGAATTGACGGCTGCGGCCGCAGCAGCGGCTGCAGCCGCCGCTGCCAACTTTCGTTTCCTCTTTCGTTTTGAGTGAATGGCGTAATTGTCTCGAGCCGACCACCCAGGGAAGAGCTGTACAAAAGTAGTTGACACACGTTTAGCTACTTCAATGGTAATTAGTAGCACGAATAAACCAAGCGTTGACATGAACTGGGTGACGGGCTGGTATGTGCGGGTGTTTTAGTGAGTGAGTACTCAAATCACGATAATTGTTTGTTGGATTTTTTTATTCCAGATGATATGTTAAAGATATTACTTCCTTGTGATTGGGTTTGACTGGCTGATCACGATTAACAAGCCAGAAATGGTCATTCCGGTCTCCATTTGCTTTGTCCGATCCATTTCATTGTATGAATTCCTCTTTAAACTACTGTCCAAAAAGCTAGTTTCTTCTCACTGCCCAAAATGATCATTTCAGCACCTGTGGTTCCATGAGGAAAATATCCAACGTGAATGACGCCTTTGGTATCGAAAAAACAAACCATAATGGCGTGCTATTCCTTAAAATTTATCATCAAAATGTCGCTGAGTTTGGGGCGAGAGTTAGAAAAGCAATCACGCTGTCCGTTACCATGTGTACGCATGAACACCACTTGGCTAACTGAGTGCATTGGCCTTTCTAGCTGAACAAGCACGAACAATCTGGGTTTAAGCCTCTACAATTTTGTGTCCAGGGTGGATATGACAAGCTGAGATAAGCGGTCTCTTCACCTCCTTGCTAACTGATGTTCGTGTATGCGAGTTTATAGAAGTTTCCCGGTTTGGCCACAATAAACTGCATCACAATAAGCACATTGTATTTTTTTAGGCGATTTCGTTTCTGCCAAACCAACCAACACACGGCTGAGTGGGAAAAGTAATGATAGACGCGTACGCAATTTGTATCTGGTGCTTTCGAAGCTCAGATACATTATGAATAATATATATATATATATTCACTCAAGAATGTCCGAACACCAATTGAATAGGCTTCCGGACTAAACAAAGTTCATGTGGTGGCTAGAGGCCCCGAAACGGGTGACCACCTGCCAGGCCGATACCGGTCAAGTCATAATAGCAGTAAGTGGGGTATGACAGCATTTGGGGGTAACTTGATACAGAACTGTTTCGGGCTTATTAGCCTTCATCAGCTAAGCATAACCCTGCACACCAGCTGGTCGGACAACACAAACAAACGCACTCACAGACGGCGCAGTTGGTCCACCACTGGTGTTAATCAGATGGCTCATAAGCACTTCATCGAACCGCAGTTCATAAGCGCCTCACCACCTGTTATAGATATATGCACAAACACCCCTACATACCTGACGGTGTATCTCCTTCTCCTTTCGCGCCATTTCATAGTACTTCGATTGCTCCTGTTTTGACAATTCATGCCACTTCTTGCCCAGGATCTGATTAATTGCAGCCGACTCCTTAAGGGTGCATTCTTCCTGGATTTTCGGTCGCATCTCCTTCATGAAAAGCATGAAGGCGTTGAGGGGTTTCTTGATGTGAACGCGTTTCGTTGTGCCAGCGGAGTTTTCCATGTTGATTTCTCGTCGATACTGTGCCAGCGCTCGTGACTGCAGCGCTGAACTGTTTGGTGAGACACTGGTGGGAGAGGTCGCCTTGCCTGAGGCCGGAGACAGAGGCGGCGACTGTTCCATGGAGGAGGCGATGCCTGCGGGGGACTCCGGTGAGCACTGTCCACCACCGCCACCAACGGAGGGGATCCGCATAATCTTTACGTCGGTCAGTTGCTTTCGGGATTTCTGACTTCGGTTTGGACTGTTGAGGCAAAAAACGGCAGGAGTCCGTAAACATAGAGAATTAACGGTATGCAAAAAAACACATTGGAGACTGCCTGTGCTAGGGGATGGCAGGACGGGGTGTTCGCTTCTGAACTTGGTAGGCTAATAACGCCCCAGTAGTAGTGTGTGAGCCGTCAGAAAAGATTCGAAACATATACGGATAATTTGAGTTTGCCCAACTGTAAAAAACTCGAGGCGTCGGGCTGGATTTGAACCCGCATATTAGAGAAGACCTTTACCGGAAACCAACGTTCTAATAAATTGAGCTACGGGTAAGTTCAGAGCCAGCTCAATGCATGGCAGACATTACTCCTGTTGCGCTTCTACAGCAGGCTCAAGTTCACGCACCATAGATGACGTCTGATTCAGGCTTGGCGCCTCCGGTCGCCAGATCCCACCTCCAGTCTTCTTGACTCGGTCCTGACACCGGTTACAGATGGATTAAGGGAGGAAAGATTGCGGTAGAAGCGAGGCAAGCCTGCCATCATCTACAACTTATCTACGCGCAAGTCAACGTGACGCTCTGGAGAATATAGCGTCAAGGGTCTTCAGGGCAGCGTGTCGGAAGCAGCTGCCCACGAAAATGCTCAGCGCTGGGACAGTGGGCATTGAACGAGGAGGTCAGACAGCATTGTTGGCTGTCCGCCAAAGGCACACGGTGGAATAGATGGTCGAAGTGCCGTGCAGTGATGATCGCGTAAACGTAGCAATCAAAATGCTTCTTTCAAGGAAAATTCGGCCAGAATCTAATACGTAAGTCTACTGAGAAAAGAGACTGCATATTCCAGTAAAACGAGAAGGACGATACTGTGAATTTTATCAACAGAGCAGCTAACAGAGTCTGTGGAAGACAGTTAGTATGCTCGCACTTCTAGCATCATGTGGTGTGGTTACTCCAGCGAGAGGATGAAACAGACGAGTGGCAGACAAACTAAATCCTAACTATAGCCTTAACCAACGCTAATCTTAAGCTCTGCCGGAAACGTAACTCTAATATAATATGCCTACTTAAATCAAATAAGCAAGCACATTACCGTAGTAGAACTAATACGTTGGGATAGATTATGTAGACTTGAAAACCTAAGGAAAAATAAACAGAGTAAGCCGAACTGGGGGAAGCAACGTAGGCACGCGCGCTAAGGCGACTACTGACCTCTTCAAGCTGCTGCCACCGCAGTCAGAGTTATGAGAATTTCGCGAGGAAGACTGCGTTTCCCCAAAGAGGGCAGATCGTGGTTGTCGTTCGGTGAAGCCACCATTACCAGCACCGCCACCACCGTTCGTACTGCCCCCGCTACGGGAAGCATCCACGGAGAGGGTTTCGCGTGAGGCGGGCGAGAGCACGGAATGGTCTTTGTGCGAAACCAGGCTTGCCGAGGCCGGCTGCAGCTGGGTGTAGGTGAGAGGTGAGTTGGCGGACTCGGCGCCAACTATCAGCGGTGCCCCCGAAAGGTGATGCCCAAAGTGACCCGGTGAGGACTGCAGCATGTTGCTTTTGGTTTGACTGAGGAGGACACAGAAACACAAAAACGAAGCCCGCAGTTAGCCCTGTTTCGGGACGGTGGACCTATGGCTCATGCCGACTTCCCTCAGTAAATTGAACTGACATGAACCTAACTCGTGAATGGCCGGGTTCAAAATTGAAGTGAATAGTTTGACGTATCAGAAGAAAGAGGAGCGTTCACGTGGAGAAGTTTATTACAAGCCTGATGTTTCAGGTAGTTGTCTCGTCTACACATCTTCAAAAAATGAATACTCTGGCTCACGTTCCTCGTTTTTAATGCCGTCCTTTCTTGTGTGTGCATGTTCTACCAATCATGTTTGAGCCACTGTATGTGTCTCTCGCCGTTCAAACAGTGGCTCAGACCTGATAAGTAGAACAGGCACACGCAAGAAATGACGTCATATAGACGAGGACCGTGAGCCACGGTATCAATTCTTTGAAGATGGCTAGACGAGACAACTACCTGAAACTTCAGGCCTGTAATAAACCTCTCCCGGTGAACGCTCCTTTTCTTCTGATCTACCACCCGGGAATCGAATTTTTAGCACTATTACAGTTTAACGTATATTTGGTCTTGATATTTGGAGTGGATTTGATGCTAAGAAGGTCTTTAAGTAAGGAAAACTGTACGAAAAAAGGCGACATCAGGGGTTGCCGAATATCTAAGAAATCATCTGAGCCATTTACTATGAGATGATCAAGAGTGCTGTTCTTGTATATTGTGCTATAAAAGAACAACGATACGAACAGGAAAATTTTTGAATAAAACTCTTTCCGATTTTAATTTAGAAAGCAAGGTCGAAGTCAGCGTGAGTAATCGCCTTTTTTCAGAAACTACGAACAAATTCAATTCGAAAAAAAATTCATTTTTCACAATTCCTGAAGTCTTTTGCCTCAAAATGTGGCACTAAACACGTATGACTGTACTTTGTTTTACCGCATCAAAGATTTGGGACACCGAAAACCATCTATATTAAAAATGAAGCGTGGAAAAGTCAATCTTTCGTACAACATAGTTTCCACTAATGCGTAATGGGAAAATGGAACAGATAGAAGATAAACAGTTCTCGGAAAATCTTCGGCCACTTTTTGGTACATTTGTAGCCGCCTTACAGGACCTAAATGCAATTAAGTATAGTAGAAAACGTTCCAATAAAAAGATAAAAATAAGTAAATCCAAGTTTCTGATTTTTATTTGCACGCTTCCTCGGGCTAAGCTAATGAAAATGCTTTTTTAAGAAATATCTTATCCTGAAAAGGTTTATCGTCGATCTTAGGCATATTAATATCGTTTTTGGGTGTATTTACAACTATGTCCCAAACGATCATCTTCATAAGAAGTCATATCTAAAAGTTCGCATCTTCGGGTACTTCGTTACAAAATATTTCATTTTGAGGGTATTAATATCGAGTACATTAAGGTAAAATCTAAATTTATGGAAACATGCTTGAATGTCTTGAAATATTTGCTTTAATTTCAAGGATGATCTGAAAATAACTGCAATCCAAAACAAGAAATATCTATCGAGGAATTTGCAGAGAGGAAACTTCTTTTAATAGAGACGATCACCAGTCTGCCTTTAAGCTTAATTTACAACCATCGCAGGTAGTCGCATAGCGACTTATAACGCAAGATGGACTGGAATCGACAAAGACTTGGAAGACTGGAATGACCATCTCTGACTTAGTAGCCGTCATCGGCCATTCATACCCAATATCAAGTGTTGGAACCCTCGAGATTCAAACCCGGAACGCTTTGTTTATGGAGTGTTACATTCTACTATGGCACCACGGGTTTGCTGCTTTGTCGATTGCGATAGGGAACATTATGGTCTTAGATGGCACACCAATTTGGTTAGGAATCATGCTTGTCCCGTTGTTCGGGCCCGTTGCTCAATAGTAGCGTGTTACACTCCATGATGAAAGGGTCGATAGTTCGAATCTCTGGGGTTCGCCACTCCCAGGATCGCATATAGCTGGCTGATGACGGCTAATAAGCCAGAAATCTACATCCGGGTATTCCTTGTCTTTGTCGGTTCTGCTCTATCACAAAATTGCATGTTTAGGATTTTAACCAGACAATCTTAGTTGCACTTATTGGTCGCAGTTTCCGCGACTTTCGACGCTCCCAGTATTTGCTGATTTAAAAAGTTTGTGTTTCGAAATAACTAACAGTAACAGTGCCTTTCATAATCGATTTAATTTCAAAATTCGCCTAGGGTTGTTTCGTATGATTGCAGCGCTCTGGCTCGCGTGTTGATGACAGTTTGCAAGCAACGTTGTCAATATTTCGTAAATTTGGGCATGAAGAATCGCGCCTACCAGTACGCGGCAGCCGCAGCTACAGCGGCAGCTGGGGAGGCCGGCGAGAGTGCGGAAAGCAGAGAGAGCGCAGAGGAGTGGGTGCCCAGGCCGGCAGGACTGTCCGCCGGAGTTTTCAGCCGGCCACCGGACAGAGAAACGGAGCTGAGGTCAGCGGGGGAGGCCTCATCGGTGCCAGCCAGTGATCCGTTTGCGGTGGACACGGACAGTTGGAATAGACTGGCCGGCGCAAAGGGCAGCGGTGAGGAGGCGGAAGAGGAGGCAGCCGAGGAGGAGGCCGCAGCGGCTGCCTTTAACCGTGACAAGAAGTGGACCTGGGCAGCGGCGGCCGCAGCAGCTGCTCGTTGCGGAACGTGCGAAAACAGACTAAATTGCAAAATAAAATGGTTACTCACTAAAATAAAGTAGAGCTGAATGATATGTCTAAACTATCCGGATGACTGAACAAAAGTGGCGATGTGGAGTCGTAATCCACACACAAGGGGAAACATTTAAAATAAACAGTAAGAGTAAGAGAGTACAGGGTCAGAATGTTTTAGAAGGGTAGCCTGTGGTTAAAATCCGCTTAAATAAAAAGCTGTACCAGGCACTAGACAGTGCAGTCATCTATCGTAGCACTGTTCATGACTGGTAGATGACAAACGCAGTAGCGAGGACAGTGCATTGGACGTTTTCTGTCTACTTCGAGCCCGCATTCGGCATTGTTAACTTCAGCTGAATATTCCAACTGTAGCGCTGTTTAATTCATTTTTAAATTGAGGCCTCGAGTGAGTGGCTCACATACGCACTTTCATTCTATGCTGTCTCATTGAAGCGGAAAATAAAGAGCCTTTCATTTCTGCTGTTTGTATGGGATTAAAGTTTGAGATACTGTTGGTGGCCGTTTTGTCCACTGTTACCTCCTATCTTCCACGAAGAATTCCGATTCACAGTCCTTCTTATTATCACAGAAGAGCGTTTAATTATAAAAAAAAATGACACTTGTGAAAAAATCCGATTATTTAGGGCATTTAGTGTATGCTTCCAACGTATGCTTTCATTAATTCCGCAGAAACGTAACCATTTGCCTTTTAGTAACACCCTCGATACGTTTGATATTTACAGTAAAGCCATTCATATGACAATTTTTATATTCGCCAACATTAGCGGTTATTTTATAGGTAATTATGCCTCTTTTGGGTAACTGAGTCCTTTCTCCCCAACCCCTTTATTATTTGTTTGAATCACTCATCTTGTTCCCGCGTAAACTTAGTTTTCCTTGTTGCTGGTGGGTTTGAAGATTTCAGTTGTAAATGTACTATTTCCATTTTCCTAATCCTCTCTGATTCTAGAACTGTATATCTTGTGTTCTTGGCTCTGCCTTCAACAGAAAGGCACGTAGTAAACCAATCCAAAAAAGCTAAAAGCAGTTAGATCTAAAGATTACCCGATCTCTACATTTCGGGGTGCAATACAGATAGAAACTAGAAACGCTGCTAGACATTAGTATTATAAACCACCGTTGTCGTAGGAACGCATAATAATGCATATAATGAGACGGTCCCTACCTTTTGAACTTCCAAGAAAAAACTGTGTAGGTGAAAGCAGCAGCGTTTCTAATGCAGCCCTTGATAACCGCACGGCCGACCAATAAAAACATCGTGCTCATCACGAAAATGATCGTGATCATACGCAACAGAGTATTTAAGTGCTCCAAAGTCCAAAGGCCCACTCAGCAAAGTAAATAGCATTTCTTGAGCAGATATTACGTTTCGAAGGCATATTTCAGTGGCTTCTTCATCTTCTTTGACACGCAACGAAGATGTGCTATTCTGAATTCTTCACGCAATAGCTATTAAAACAATGGTTTGATCATCCGCAATCAGTCGTGACGGCTACGTGCCTACAGGTCTTCAAGAAAAAAACTTGGTTGATTATATGTGTGTCTTGTTTAAATTCAGTCACATGTCGTAATGGGACCGCTCTTTTAGGAACGCTGCAGAAAGTCTGGTCCTCTGTGCATTTTTTTGCATGAAAGGGCCGATTATTCCTGTTTCTAAAGTGCACTTCTTAACGTAATCTACCTCTGTTGAGATACTGTCTAGACACTGGAAGAATTCATTATATAAACAGATGCAGATACAATGTTTCAGTGTGGGCGGGAATTTCAAAACTACCTTAGAGCAGGAACGGTTCAAACAAACAAAAAAAAACAAATTTTTGAATGATTAAATCTGCTAGAAACTGAGTATGTTAATAAAGCCCTGCATAGACACAGTGCAAGCGAATAATACAAAAACGAAAGTCAAGAGAGGACTAATTAACCTAGAGCTGCTGTGTCACTCTCAAACTCCGAGGCGACCTTTGACAACACGCACGTGAGGCACCATTGTTGCTGTTGGACCAATCAGATGACGACAAAAAGTTAATTAAGTGGAAATGGAAATACCCGAGGAGAACAGGGCCGGTCAACTCCGCGAGGCATATATCATCTTGTAATACTTTGGTTTGCCAGGCTAACCTACTGCCGGAAGAATCAGCTTACATATTCTCTCTTTCAGAGAAAGAAGGAGGGTTAACTGCAATGCCTACTTCTGCCCAACTTGTCGTCCAGGGTCGGTTAAATTTCAATTCTAAGCTGCGTAAGCCTTTGGGTATTTGGGGCACGCACTCTACCAACTGATCCACGGTCATATGACTAGTCGGCTCTGATCGGTATCATGCAAAAGCATCTGAATTATGCTTCCCGGAATAACACGTGCGTTCTTGCGTTTCGTTTTGTAGACTCAAATTAAATGACGATGTCAACGAAGAAAACGTTGATTGGAAGGTCCGTTGCTGACTTATTTGTCGTCACTAGCGAACCCTATCACTACATTTTGGAAATATCTGAGGCATAAATTCGGGTCAGTTGGTAATCGAGAGCAGTTGAGCCGTATCTCGTTGGCCCTGATTTTGAGTACTCAGAGTCACATACCAGATGCAAGCAGAATAAGAAACCGTTGAACTGAGTCTCGGGGCTCATACGCGTCTTCCGTGTAAAAAACAGCTAAATGGACGCGTTAGATGAGGTCATAACAAATTGAACGCAAGCACGTGACTACTACTGCGGGAATTGGATAATAGTGATATTCGATTTACACAGCATCCACCACATTCTAACCTACCTAGACGTGCGGTCAAAACAAATTAACGAACACCAGGAGTGAGATGAGGTGTGTTCAGATCCCGCAGGGCCATTACAGCCTCATTCTCAATTCGCCAGTTGTAACGAAAGCCCAGACCGAGATATCATCACTGAATGACACCTCGTGTAAGTCCCGTAAAGGAAGAAAATGAAGAGGACTGTGCAACAGCACAAGACCTTGAGTGTCAAAGGTACAACAAATTTAGGGCAACGAATATGCGTAAAATAAGTCCACGAACCAATCAGCTTCTCTTCTGGATTAGTCACCGGTGCGATTGGCTGGGCCTCAGAGACTGACATTCAGCTTAAATGTTGAACTAGCGATTGATTGACAGCTCGTGTACGTCCACCCGTGTAGGCCGATTGATAGCCTGCTTTGAGTACGGCTATAACTTGCAAGCTAACTGCTGCCTAAGGCTGTTCGTTAGGCCGTCCTCACAGAATACACGCTGCTCTGACCGTTCGGACCGAGTTACCTCATCAGTTGGAAACCTTCCAAGCCACGGTTTCTAGTGCACCGTGATAACTCTAAACTTTTCAGATTAAGATAAGTGCACTGAAACAGTTGACTGTAACCTCCAGTTCCATTCTCGGGTTCCAGTGCCTGCCCGAGCGGATCAGTTAACTGATATGGGAGGACCCAGAGCTCGTCTGCATAGCTGCGGTGAGCAGTCCACACCTCACATGTGTGAGAGTGTCATGAGGGCCACAGTAAGAAGCAGCCATTAGAGCCTGGTTCTCAGTCGGCCACTACACACAAACGCACACTGAGCAGACTGTGATTACCAGTTGGCAATCTCCAGAGCTAAAGCATTAAGCACTCCGAAAACACATAGAGCAGAGGAGTC
Organism: Ligula intestinalis; assembly: GCA_036362985.1. Classification (NCBI taxonomy): domain Eukaryota; kingdom Metazoa; phylum Platyhelminthes; class Cestoda; order Diphyllobothriidea; family Diphyllobothriidae; genus Ligula; species Ligula intestinalis. The sequence continues at coordinate 36,745,942 of JAYGXS010000006.1, forward strand.
AAATGGAGAAGGAAACGAAATCTCTGCGTGTGCACAGAGAACGGAGATGGACGTACTTGAACTGTGGCGAGGCGTTGACTGTCGCCGCAGCGGCCAAGGGACTAGATAACCAGCTGGAATGTTGCGAGGTGGGTGTACAGGGATTGTTGCTGCTGCTGTTGCTGCTGCTGGCACTGTTGTTCTGGCTGGTGGTGCTGTTGACGCCAGTGTCACTGGAGGGTGGGGAGAAGAGAGAGGCCGCGGCGGCTGCAGCAGTGGTGGCCGGCGAGGTGGTGCTGTCCATGCAGCTGCCGTTGCCACCACAACCGCCACCACCCCCGGCGCCACCGCTGAAGGAGGGCGAGCGTGGGTAAAAGCTGCCCCAGACCGCGGCTGCAGCGGCCGCCGCTAGCTGGCGTTCTGCACCCGCGGTTACTGCAGAAGCAAAGTGCGGTGCGTAGGCAGACATTGCCCCAAAGTGAGCTGCTGCTGCCGACATGGGCTGCGGATAGGTACCCATCCCGTAGATGCCTAAAAAGTGATAGGGGTAAGGCAAAGTGATCAGTCGGTTTGATCGACTTGTTTGTGGAGTGAGGCACGGAGAAAATTATTGTGTGAATGGCGTGGAAGGGTGTGGCCAGAATATGACTTTTTGCGGTCATTCCGAAGTTTCAAGGTTTGGAACCGCCGAGACCGGCTGATGATGGTTAAGAATCAAGAAATGGTCATTCCGGTGTCCGTTGTCTTTTTCGCATCCACTCCATCATGACCTGAGATTGTTAAACGACAGCCTGATATTGCTCAAGTACCAACCTCAAGGCACTTCCGGCACACGTCTGTGCCCTTACCCGATAGATCGGATGAACACCCCGGTTTCACCAAATTCACGATCACAACCGACAAAGCAACGAGCCCGTGGTACCAAAGTAGAGTGTTAAACTCAATGACCAAAGATTTCGGGTACGAATCTCGTGGGTTCTGACACCTGAGATTGGGTATGGCTGGCTGATGACGGTTAACAAGCCAGAAATGGCCATTCCGTTCTCCGTTGTCTTTTTCGAACCACTCCATATATATGGTCGTCAAGGCCCGTTCCACTCTCAGGTCTCTTTGCTGTTGCTTTAGCAATAAAAGCCACCATACTACTCTGAGGATGGACATAATGAATTTTGGAATGTGTCAGCAAAAAAAACAGCTTAATAAATAAACTGACCTCTTCTATCTATTTTGGATGATATATATATATATATATATATATATAAAGAAGTGGATCTGACAAAGCAAAGGGAGACCAGAATGACCATTTCTGGCTTATTAGCCGTCATCAGCCAGTCATACCCAATCTCGAGGGTTGGCACCCCCGAGATTTGAATCTGGGACATTCGGTCATTGCGTAAGGGACGCAGCCACTAGTCTACGGAATTTAATTGTTCCTTGACTAGATCGGTGAAACACCTGCATTCATTCATCATGTTCTCGATCACAACTGACAAAGCAGGGGACCCGTGGACTAGAGGCAGCGTCTCCAACGCAATGACCAAAGGTCCCGGATTCCAATCTCGGGGTTGCCAACCCTCGAGATTGGGTATGACTGGCCGATGGCGGCTAAGAAGCCAGAAATGGCCATTACGGTCTCTCTTTGCTTTTTCGGATCCACTTCTTCATCATATCACCTTTGTCACTATGTGACGGTCATTGAGAGTTTGCGTTGCGAGCTCCTTGGCAAAGCGGAACTTAAATGTTTCTTGACTACATCGGTGAAACACCTGCATTCCTATATATATATATATATATTTCAGTAAGTGGGGTATATATTAAGCAGAACACTTCTAATAAAAAAGGGTGATGAGGGTAACCATTCGGAGACTATTAGCCATCATCACCAGTCGCACCCAAACCCATGTTTGGGGTGTACCCAAGGCTCGAACCCGTGTTCTTTCGACTGATAGTCCAACGTTCTATCTTTCGGGCCATGGTCTCGTCGTCCTGATGGATTCAAATTCCAACAGCTCAAGTGCTCTGGGACTGGGTTTGACTGGCTGATGACGGCTAATGAGTCATGAATGAAACACTTCACCCCTGGACAGTCGCGAAAGTTGGTGCCCCCCATATGCCCACAGCGTGGTGGACGCGGAAGGTGTTGTGCCTAGCTCGCATCGAAGTGAACTTTCCTGAAGTCCCGCAGCCGTTGATCTCAACCTCTGGGAACACCCAACCACAGTTTCCGCATAGATGCCTTCTGGGACGACGACGATGAATGGTAAGCCTGCATGCGTGAACGCTTCCTCTCTGGGCTGCGGGGATTTCCTGCATTTATGCCGCACTTCGGATCACGCTACTCTAGCGGAATATCGTGCTCTCCGTAATCAATCTTCTTCCTTATTATTGTCCGTTCCTTTGTGTACACAATAAACGATTCCTTATATACCGGCCTCCATCGACCTCTTCTCTACTAAGTAACCATGGTCTGAAGATCGCAGTTGCTAGGATTTAACTAACTTAACCCCTTGCGATAAACGGTTACTTGTTCCTGACAGATCACTCCAAATGCCCTCATGCGCAGGGGCTGATAAAGTTAAACAGTTCATTCTGCTGGAAGTAGGGCGCTCACAGATCTGGTTACAGGCCATGCTCGTCCTATTCTGTCCTGGGGCGTAATCTCGAGCTGCCCTCACGGGCGGTCGCACAGTGACTACCAACATTAACATATGCTAGAGTACTGACTAGGCAGTCCGGAATGAACATTCCTGACTTACTTACCGTCATCATCAGCCAGTCACAGCCAATGCAGGTGTGGATCACCTGGGATCCGGTAATCCAACATATGCATGTGCTACTAGTCGTTATGCAACCATCTGCAAGGGCTCTAGACAAAACGTCAAGACAGCATGAGACGAACATGTCCTGTGCCTTGAACAGTGAGCGCCATTTCATCATAATTAATTAGTCCCGATCTCAACCGACAAGACAAAGAGGCCGGGTTCGAATCGCAGGTGGTTCACACATGGGTTTGGGTACGACTGTCTGATGACGGATACTAATTAAAAGAGGACAATGCTGAGCCTTTGCGGGCTCTAGATAGAGCATCTCCCGTAACCACATCGCGGAACACAAGACCACGATATGCCATATGTTTATACCTCTGCATTTGAATGCGGGCATCCTATGATACTTAATTAAAGGGAGAAGACTTTATTTGAGGAAATGGTCACCCAAGCATATGAACTTTTGAGAACATGACTCGATCGCTAGGACAATACACTTTATTCGCCTGACGTTTTGAAAACCCTCGTGAATTCGTTCTCATAGACATTAGCAGAAAACGGTAGCAGAAACTAAATAATATATATCATTTAATCCTTTCTTAAAAGGTCAATTTAGTTAACTGTTACTGTGCACATTCCGTAGTCTGACGACGAGCCGTGGGACCAGCCTCCAAAATTTGCACATTTGAGTCTCCTGTTAATATATCTATGTCTATGTTTATAGAGTGCAGAATGTGGCCTAACTTATTAAATATTAAGGGTGAAGTCCGGATGGTAAATAGGGAGTGTGTGCTACTGTGTTTTACCTAAAAGCTTTCTTTGCGACGCGAACGGTCTTTTGTGCAGGGAAACGTATTTCGAAGTCATGCTATTAAAAAACAACACTTTTGCGTGGCTAACTATGATTTCTTATATGCATGTTAGTTCTCTCGAGGCTGAGCGTAACAGAGATAGACTGGGCACTCCTATGAAGGAAATTTGTAACTTGAGTAGGGAAATTGCTTTCAACAATTGAAAAGTTAGATTTTTTCTACGAGGAAATGAGGTGTGGTCGAATAGGAAAAATGATCTTCGAAGCTGAAAATTCTGATTTGAAAACTTCAAGCATTTGATGCCATTCAATTAAATAAAAGACTCAGCAAGCATTATTTGTTTTGACACGCCGAAAAGAAGCCGGTCTCATCAAGTGACAGTTCAACCGTCGATTTCGACGATACCTACCGCAGTTCGCCCCCCATGAGATCTTGCCAAAGCTTGACACACACCCAGATCCTGAAATCGACTCACAACTTAAGGTTCTATAGAACGCATAGTCTGTGGGGATGATTGTCGTACGCATAGCTGAGGAAACATTTCATGCCAGGTGCAAAGCGAATACCAGCGGATGAAGGTACAAAAGTCAAGGACACTGTGGAGATACTGATTGGGTGCCTACGAATCGACTGGAGGTTTGGAATCCCTCATACAGGATTGGTGGAAAAGGGAGAGCATTAGTCTTCAAGGGCAATCAAGTAAGTAATGCCTGTTAGCAGCTGTAAGAAAGTAAGGCCGGTATAACATTGACCAGGGATGGTCACATTGAAGTCCCTCACCATAAGTTTCCGTCTAGGGCACTGCTGCATTCCCGCGACCCTGGATTGATCTTGATAGACACGCTAGCCTCCATCAGATCAACGCCATGAAAGGTAGTCAGCGTTGAGGACAGAAATATCCTCAACAGGGTCAGCCCCCTTAACACAGCTCCCTTTAGCCGCCAGTGTCTGTTCATTACGTGACTTATCTTGACTGTACAACTCAGGTTCACTGTAGACCCCTAAGGCCAGTACAGCCGGCGAAAGTACAAAAAACGACCCTGCGATAGCCAGCGTCAATTATATGGTTACTGATTGCGGCACTAATCATAGAGATCAGCCCAGAGCTTTCAAAGACGTCCCAAAAATGATTTCTATAACCCCCTCTCGTCGGGCGAAAAAAACGGCGTCCTTCTAAGCGCTGCCGTTACGACTTTCGGCATGCGTGTGCTGGAGACAGAAAGAACAGTCCCCAGCCAGATCAGAGCTCACGTCCGCAAATCAAAACTGCGACCGAAGCGGAGCTGACACGCATACACACAGGGCGAAGGAGACGGTAAATTTCATGGTAGAGGAGAGATAAATGGCTGTCTGTGAGTGTATGCACACACAAGCGCAGTTTTTCATTTCCCCCGCACCCACCCCGCTGACAGGTTTCGTGAGCTTTAAAATCTGCCCTGAGTGGAAAATTTGTCTCCTTCACAGACAGTTTCAGCGGACTTCAGCGCCAGCAGCGGCGGCGGCGGCGCCGCGTCTCGGCACAACTCGGGTCTCATGCCAACCTCGTCCTCCCACCCCTCTCTCCAGCTTCAACCCGCTGGTCTTTTTTGCTTGGCTTTGAGTGTACGAAAATCTACCCACATGTGCTTGTGTTCTGACCCCTTTAGTCCTAGAGCAGAGCAGTGGCTTACGATCGAAGCTTTTTCTAGGGAGCTGGGACTGCATTTACAAATCTGGGGTCACGCCAAAGTGGATGGGGGGTGGTGGTGTGGGGTATCGGAGATTGATCTGCTGATACGAGGGCCGGGGGTGGACTTTTATCCAGTCAGAAAGAAGAAGAATAGGCATACCGAAAGAAATGACGTGTATTTAGATGTCACCAAAGGGAGATTCAGATCTTCGGACCTGGGGCTACTTATAGGGGCAAAAACACTGCGTGGAGGCTATTCGCACCCACTTATCACCGTACACGAACGGATAGGATGCGATCGGGAGGGGGGGGGGATAAAAAAGATACGAGCAGGATCGGGGTGGAGATAAGAATGAGCATAAGGTGCACAAGGGGAGAAAGAAGAAGTGGAGAAGAAGAACAAGAAAAAGAAGAAGAAAAAAAAGAAGAAGAAGAAGAGGAGGAAGACAAAAAGAACACGAAGAAAAATCAGAAGAAAAGGAAGAAGATTATGAAGAAGAAAAAGAAGAAGACGAAGAAGAAGAAGAAGAAGAAGAAGAAAGTGAAAGAGAAAGAGGAGGATGACGAGAGAGAGAAGGACGCTTAGAGTAACGGAACGAGAATAAAGTGAAAAGGAAGAGGGAGATACTTTGGAGGAGTAGAAGAAGAGGAAGAAGAGCATGATCATGATGATGATGGTGGTGGTAGTAGTAGTATTAGTAGTATTAGTAGCAGTAGTAGTAGAGTAGTAGAAGTAGTAGTAGTAGTAGTAGTAGCAGTAGTAGTAGTAGTAGTAGTAGTAGTAGTATTAGTAGTAGTATTATCATTATTTTTATTAGTAGTAGTAGTAGATGTAGTACTAGTAGTAGAAGTAGTAGTAGAGTATAAGAAGTAGTAGTAGAGTATTAGAAGTAGTAGCAGTAGAAGTAGCAGTAGTAGAGTAGTAGTAGAAGTAGTAGTAGTCATAGTAATAGTTATAGAAGTAGTACTAGTAGTAGAAGTAGTAGTAGTAGTAGAAGTAGAAGTAGTAGTAGTAGTAGAAATAGTAGTAGTAGTAGTAGTATCAGTAGTATAAGTACTATTAGTAGTAGTAGTAGAAGTATTAGTAGTAGTATTAGTATAAGTGGTAGTAGTAGTAGAAGTATTAGTAGTAGTAGTAGTATTATTATTATGATTATTAGTAGTTGTAGTAGTACTAGTAGTAGAAGTAGTAGTTGTAGAGTTGAAGTAGTAGTATTAGTATAGGTGGTAGAAGTAGTATTAGTGGTAGTAGTAGTAGTAGTAGTAGTAGAAGTAGTAGTAGTAGTAGTAGTAGTAGTAGTAGTAGCAGTAGTAGTAGTAGTAGTAGTAGTAGTAGTAGTAGTAGAAGTAGTAGTAATGGAGGATGAAGAAGAAGGGGGAGGAAAGGGCGAATTTAGTAACAGAATGAGGATAGGGTGCTCAAGGAAGAAGAAGAAGATGAGGAGGAGGAGGAGGAGGAGGAGGAGGAGTTAAGCGATGATGATAATGATGACGATCTGTGTTGTTTTGACCTACGAGCTTCCTTTGCAGCGCAAATGGTCTTTTCTGCAGAGGAAAGTATTTCGAAATCATGTTATTAAAAAGAACGCATGTCAGTGGCTACCTACGATCTCTTATAGTTCTTTCGATGGTGAGCATAACAGACTAAGACCACGCACTCTTATGAGCTATGCTATGAAGGAGATGTGGTCTTAAGTGAGAAGGGAATTGCTTTCTATAACTGGAAAATTGGATTTTCTCTACGAGGAAGTCAATTGTGGTTGAATCTGAAAAATGATCTTTGACGCTGAAAATGCTGATTCGCAAACTTAAAACATTTGATGCCATTCAATTCAATAATAGACTCAGCAGGAATTATTTGTTTTTACATGCCGAAAAGAAGCCGGTCTCATCAAATGACAGTTCGACCGTCGATTTCGACGATACCTACCGCAGTTCGCCCCCCATGAGATCTTGCCAAAGCTTGACACACACCCAGATCCTGAAATTGACTCGCAAATTAAGGTTCTCTAGAATGCATATGCTGTGAGGATGATTGTCGTGCGCATAGCTGCGTAAACCTTTCATGATGATGCTGATGGTGATGATGATGATGATGATGATGATGATGATGATGATGATGATGATG
>JAYGXS010000006.1:36753694-36768425 GCA_036362985.1 Ligula intestinalis
GTGAAGCGGATTAACCTCAGTCAAGGAGTCTCCCGTCGGCTTCCGGTGTTCGCGCTTGTGCAGCTATCGTTGACATAAGCTGTCATCCCAGGCCGGCGACCGGGTACAAACACCACATTGGCAAGATCGCGCACGGTCCTTCCGAGAATCCAGTCAATGGCGTAGTTGAAGAGAATGGACGACAGGATGCAACCTTGTCGAACACCAGACAGGATAACGAATTTTGGGGGAGGATGGTTTCGGACGAGAATTGTGCTGCACACTTGAGTCGTGACTAGCTCCAGTCAAACTCACACCTGTGAACGCTTGCTGTTTCCGCTCTCTGGGACAGCCAATCACAAACCACCTCACACAGGCCCTCATGTGATGACTACCAAACAGACATCATTTCATGCGCCTTCGTGGTTTTGCGGATGTCTGATAGTTAATTTCCTACTGCCTATTCTCCCATTCATTCTGTAAAGAATATACTATTATTTCCACTCTGGCCTTCCTATGACTTGTTTTCCCTTGAAGAACCGGACCTGAAGATCTTAGCTGCCAGGGTTTAACGTACTTAACCCCCTGTGATAGGCACACAACCTAGTTCTATTTTACGCCATAGAGATTCACGATGGAGTCAACAAAGCGGACGACCGACGGTTGCTGGCAGTGATGAAGTAATTCAAGAATGCGCCTTGGTATGAATAGCTGGCCCATGCATGAAGTCGCGCGATCATCCCACGCTGTCGGCTGCACTCCTCCCCCCCCCCCCTCTACCGTACGCACCCATTGTTTTGTCTCAGATGGCCAATGGATAGGTAGCAATGATGCCTTGAGACTCCCTCGACTCTGGACAAATCTTACCTTCCCTTGAGAATTCCACCTCATTTCCAGTGTATTTTGTCGGATTAAGGTACGCGGGGATATGAACCGCAGTCGGAGGATCATAAACTCGCGCGCATAATTTCCCGCACAATGATTGTAGGAGCAATGCAACGCTCTTTACTTAAAAGGTGAGCGTGAACAGGGCAATCTTAAAATGGGCAAGGACTACTTGTGCAACCCCACGAATCGTCAACAATCTATTGCAGACCCCCACTACTAAAGAGCGAAATCGAAGATAGGTAAGCGGACGAACGCACGCCACGGCTCCAGAGCCACACGCCATAACACCAAGGACGCACGCCACGGCTCCAGGGCCACACGTCATGGCGCCAAGGACACACGCCGAGACGGTACGGGAGATGATATGAGCGTGGACTCAGCCAATCATGAATGCTACCCACTACTCCAACCATCCCCCTCCATTTTCTCGTAACTGGACTACAAATCTTGCCAATGCCTTCTGTTCTCTCACCTTCTCTGACGATGGCCTCCTGTACGAAGCCGAAAGCTCAGACTAATGCAATTCCTGCCCTAATGATCGTGCCCTTGTCTTCTTTATCGGTAATCGTGCAATACGGAAACGGAGGCATGGGGATAGGGGTAGTTCAAAGGGCGGAAATGGCAGTTACATTTTGGCAATATGAAAAAAAAATCACACTGCTATCTTTTGAGTGAGCTGGTTTTTTTGTAATTAATTTCACCGTAGTATACACATACTTTGCAATGCCTATCTACAGTTTGTCTACGAAATCGTGCAAAGGTCATGACCAAATTTTACATGGTAATTTTGCATACAGATGGGTCACGTTATCTTGATCCACTCAGTGGATTTAATCCTGAAGAAGCTTTTTGTTTAGGAAAACTGTTCTTTTGGGCTAAATCTGAAGTAGTCTAATATCGACGAAACTTCCTAGGCTATTAAGTACGACGGAACCCTACTTTTTATTCGGATGCATAATTCTATGCGGGAACCCAAAAATATTCCCGAAAAGTTTAAAACATACCCCTCCAGCACCGAAAAATTTAGTCCGAATTTTCTTGAGAAAAAGAAAGTGAAACCAAATTGAAGGAATTGCATTTATTTTTAGAAATAAGGAGCAATTTCAGTTTTAAAAAAATTGTTTTTGCCAACAAAAATTGTTGGCTGCTTTCCACTCTGCCGCATTGAATTTTTGGGATGTAACCAAAACTGCCCATATATGTTATCGTGAAGGTGATGTAGAATTGACCTTATCAAGCCTAAATTATATAAAAATCTACTTTTTGTACACTTTAATTTCTGATTATACGTTATTTGGAAATGGAAGAGACAGAAGAATAATAATTATATCAAAATCATTTTATATATATACATATATTCACTCAGGAATGTGCGAACACCGATCGAATAGGCTTCCGAACTAAACAAAGTTCATGTGGTGGTCAGAGGTCCCCAACGGGTGACCGCCTGCCAGGCCAATTCCGGCCAAGTCATAATAGCAGTAAGTGGGGTATGACAGCATCTGGGGGTAACTTGATACAGAATTTTTTCGGGCTTATTAGCCTTCATCAGCCAAGCATAACCCTGAACACCAGCTGGTCGGACAACACAAACAAACGCACTTACAGACGGCGCATATATATATATATATTGACACCCTTTTTTGCACTTAGAAGCATAGAGCAGGGCCTGGAAGTAATCCTATATGACAGAAAATATCCCAATATATAGAGGAAAGTGATTTTTTTATTTCAAGTCAAATCGAGTTATGCATCTTCAGATAAACTAAAGCACGTGTCCAAATCTCAATTTTCATTCTGACATTAATGTGGAAGAAAGTAAAATGCACAGGAATTCGTTAGCTGAATACCTAATTAAAGTGATTTTTAAAGAGGTAACCCGTCATAGATCTTTTTGCTTATTAATCTGAGAAATAGCAATATCTGACGTCTGTTGCGGATGTCGTTTTTTCTCGATAATATGTTTTGCTGTTTGAAGGCATTTCTAATTATGGCCCACCTGGCCATTTATATAATAATAATAATATGTTTATGATGCCAGTTTACTATCCGATAAACTCATTAATTCGGTAAGGAAGCTGAATTAATATCTAAGTTTAAAGATTTTTTATGTTAACTTCAAACAGAAGCTTGATTTATGGATGAAAACTTGAAGACACTAAAAACGCTCGAAAATATGCCAGAATTTAAAGAATTATATTCAATAAACTGTTACTAATGACGGTACTATGAATAAAAATATTTGACTGAGGAAAATTTCTTTTATATAAAGAAAGTGGTATCGTTAATCTATAAACTGACGATGAGATTTAAATTAACTTGTATAATATATAAATATTTTTAAGTTCCCTTAACTTGGAGATTATTAAGTGGATGTCATTTTTCGTAAAAAAGAATTTCTTCTCATATTTCTTTCAAGTAAAAAGTTACCGAGTTTGTTCATCATTATTTTTGGGTTTTCGTACATGCCTAAATGCCGGTTTGCAAGTGAGTACTAATCTTCCGCAAACTTCAGTCGTTTACACGACTTTTGTGTTGCTGATGCGAAATCGGGTGGGATCCCTGGGTTGAAGGCATGGCACAATTCACTGGACATAGGTACTTCAGCACGGTGGTATTTTAGCTTTCAAATTACAAGTTTCATGGGCAGCTGTAACATCAGGGACCGTAATTTTTTAAGTCTAGGCTGTCTGAGAGGAAGACTGATGCAAAGTGGTGACAGGTATGCCCTCAGACCAGTACTTAAAATTAGCATAATTATGTATTTCTTGTCTGAAATTGCATCCCCTCAACTTCTAAAAAAAATCTGACGAACATTTGTCTCCATCAGGTAAAACCGTAGCGAGCTGGACAACTTGCCTTTTTGACCCAATTAACGCGTGAACTTTCATCAGTTTTGCATGCATTAGTACCGTTTGGCATTGAAGACATCCCGGTCCTCGGCGGAAAGTTAAACGGGGCAAAGATCACAAATGAGGCGGAATTTAATGGGGCTGTCAAATATGGACACACACACGCACACATTTCCCCCCCCCCCAGCCCATGACTGCACGTCGTAACTGCGCCATCATAAAACGATGTCCAGGCTATGCAGAGGATTGCAAACGTCCAACCAGGTAGAGGGTGCTAATGAATCTGAGGGAGAGAGAGAGGCTAAGACCGGAACATAATTATCGCTGGGATGGTTGCAGGGAGTAGAGAGTCTAAAAGCTCACTGACAATGTACCCACGGGATATTGGCCTCCTTTTAAATGCCTATCAACCTACCTATACGGAACCCAATACTAGGTAACAGTTAAATTTAGGTCATCAAACAGCTGAATATTTGCACGCAATAATTAAAATGGCCCAATAGTATCCCAATAGACACAATCGTTGACTCTATACCAACTTAAAAGATAAGGAAAATACGTGGTTCTGTATTTTAGCCAAAAAACACCAACAACCGCCGCCAGATCCTTGACGATGAAAAGGCAAAGCAACCGACATCTTTGGACGACGGGTACTGTTACTACTGCCATGAGTACCACTACTGGTAGTACTACTTGAGGGTGGCCCGTATGTTGCTTTGTTGTCTAACAATTAGACTATTTCGACTCAGGGACGCAAAGGTGATTAAACTCACAGCTCTATATGGAGCGTGGCAGCTCAGGTGGTTAGAGCGTTGGCTGCACTGACGCATTCCCTTTGCTGGCGTGGGTTTGAATCCCACCAAGACCACTGCGTTTTTCAAAATTGGATCAAACGAATTATTCAAATGTGTCAAAGTCATCTGGTGGACTGTGGATTGATTGCTTACGAAATCGATAGCGCTCCTTCAGTATTTGCTGGAGCCAAAAGGACCTGTAAAGAATGCCAGTTCCTTTTCAACAAATTATACGGAGTTTCGTGACAGTTGTAAGCAAACAGTGAACACGACTCCAAATGATTAAAAGAGAGTAAGCGGTTTTTTTATGTGGTAGTTGACCGAGCACTCAGTATTATCAACCAACTATACTCTGATTCCAAATGCAGTCCCGAAAAGCAACGAGCCCGTGATGTAATGGTAGAGTGACAAACCTAATGATCAAAAGTCCCGGGTATGAGTCGCGGAGGTTGCGACCTTTGAGGTTGGGCATGACTGGCAGATGACGGCTAACAAGCCATTCCGGTCTCCCTTTACGTTGTCGGATCCATTTCAAATTCCAAGCTCTTCAAAGTCCCCTAAAGCCCTCAAGGCGAGTGACACCCTACGGCTGCAGGACATGCGCCACAATCCCTCAAAAAAACGTTTTGGGTTTTTCACAAATAGTTGTGACAAATGCCCACATTTGATGGCCGAAAATCAAATTTTGTAAGCAAAAAGAACTAAGGAGCTTGCAACAGTGCAGAATTTCGTAAAGGAAAGCTGCCAATGCAATTAAATCCGTTTAAAGATAGGAACACTTGGAAAAAAGATGATTGCCAGTCAGATAAAAGATGGCTATGCAATCGATAGACCTATGTGAACAGATGTGGCGGATAATTTCAACCAATGAATGCGCGGTGTGACCTCTCAATATATTGGCAGACGTTTGAATGTTTTTATTTGTCACGAAGAGGTTCCAATAACTGGAAGAAAACACATCCAATGGTTCTTGTAAGTTATTTCACATGTAAATTGAAGGTGTGTGCGGCGCTTCGCGCAGCAGGCTATACTAAACTAACTCCAGACTGGTAAGTTGGACCGCAGGTAATTTGAAGTGGAAGACCTCCTGATCACTATTTCTTTTTTCTAAGCAATTTAACGAAGAATCTAAGATAATATAATAATGAATAGAATACGTAAAACGTTGGAAACGCCCGCTACTCTGTTGGTCGTTCTTCCTGCATTTTCATTGGCTACATGTTTATCCGCAAAATGTTTCAAATACTCACTCACTTTCCTGGAATTAAAAAATTTACCAGAGCAGTTCATTTTGTCTTTAAGTCTGGCTGCAGACTAACTCATTTTACCAGGTTACCTACCCTCTGGAAAGAGTCTGTTGGGGGGAGAACAGTCACAAGATCCTTGGCAAATGACAATTTTATGTGTGTCGGTCTTGCTAATTTTTGTGCTTTAAGCAAGCAGAACATGTTTTAACAGCCGAGAGCCATTAGAAAATTTCTGTTACTTTTATGCCTTGGAACACTGTTCATTTCGGTTAATTTGCCTACCTCTGTTTCACTACATTGGTCGCTAAAATATTTGCCGAGACTGAGATATCTGTTCTCCAAAAGAATGTCTTGATTCAGAAAACAGGAACAAAATCACTTTGTATTGCAACAGATAACCAGTTTCTTTCATCCTTAACGTAAAAGATGCTAAATCACAGATTTTTGGTTAGCAAGGCGATGCAGAACACAAGTTTCCTCGGTTGTAGACGGAAACCATCAGATTTTCGCTCAAAAATTTCCCAGGCATTGCCTTATGGATATACTATGACATCTATTCACACTCACCGCTTCATCACAGGCGAAGCTGAGAGAGCGAGACTGAATGTTTCACTTCTGAGCTGAAGGCCATCTTCGGCCAGCCATAGTCCATTTCTGGATGGGAAATGTCGATTCGAGCGCCGTTGAACCAAGAGCTGCACAGTCACTGAGCTGGTCTATTGGCAGAGTGGAGGGGTTTTCCCATGGCTTTTTAATTGCTTCAGGAATTAAGTATCAACTTGACGCTAAGTGGTATTAACTGTCGTCTGGGGAAAGTGAAAAGCCGAAATTTGCAAATTAAAGCCGCTACCCCAAATCGCTACACAGCGAACGCTGGTGGTACCCACTGACGAGCCGAACCTGTCGCAGTCATGTCATGCAGCAGCAAACAACACGCATGCCTGGGCTTTTAGCTAGTGTCTGTACTGTCAGTACTGCTGTAGCTTGTAACCCCAATCAAGTCGCCTTTGCAGGACAGAGGTTTGCCCTCGAGCCCACGGTGTACTTTGCCGCCTAACCTGAGTTTCTTTTTTGTTTCGTGTTCGCCAAACCAACTCGAAACTTTTTGTGTCATGAGGTCCAAGTCGGCTTAGAAAGAATAAAAAGAGAGCAGAAGCCTTCCGCGTGGGCAGAATCCATACTCTCTCTCTGTGTCGAGTTCCGTTGCACCGCCACTTGCCCCATGTAACCGACGGCGCACAAACCACACCCAACTTTCTGCGTGCCCACTATGCGCGCGCTTAGCTGACGTTAGTTAGTCTGCCCTTCTCCTGAGGGAACGCAGAAGAAAAAAACAGTCGCAGTGGAATTCGACCCATTGGCCTGTAAATGAGGAAATGCGGTTTTTTTACTCGTGGGGCTTAAGCTATCGGTGATCACCGCCCTGGGCAAACTGCTTGGCCCCCTTCAAAGGTCTCGAAATTGATATAAAGTAGCAACAGTGACAGTGGTGGTGGTGCAAATTTTGTCATATACCTGTTGGTTGGCCTACTTCACCCTTTATAGACCGATTTGACGTTCACAACGCTAGCACTGTTTTGAATGTAGTCAAATTTTACCTATATTCGACGATTCTTTCTAGGACATTTATCCATGATGTCGAAAATTGCAGTCATTTTCGATTATGGATTACTTTGGATATCCCGGTATTGTAAGTTTGTGCGGCTTATTTTATTCTTGGAGAACGGAGGACGGTATTTCTGAAAATTTTGGAAGGATATTTTCCAAATAAAGTATATCACTCTTTCCTCTCACATTCTCCTTCTGCATGGGTTGCAGTATCCGTCGTCAAATGGCGGCACCGAATGAGTCGCATAAGCACACTAAGCAGAATTTCACGCAAACATTGACAGACATCCTAATAATAATATGTTTATTATGCCAGTTTACAATATGCCGACAATATTTGCTAAGATGAATAAATGGCATCGCTCTCGTTCCCAGGTGCGCCAGTAAAAATATTAAGAAAAAATTTAGCATGTCCCCGGTGTAGTAGGACATTTAATCGAGTGCGCAACTATGTACGGGTCTACGGATGGTAGACAACGTAGTCTTATTAGCTGAACTAAGCACCAGCAAGCTTTTCATAAAAGCAGAGACAGACCAGAGCTTTCGGGGTATCACATTCTGTTGTATGGTTGCGGTGCTCAAGGAGAGATTGAAAAAACTTTTCGCCAATGCAGGCAATTATAGTAGAGCAAACTCATTAGCTAAAACACCCAGATTCTATTCTTTTTTCTATGAAGGGAAACTGCGTAAAGATCTGACCCAGGCAAAATAAAAGTCCGGGGAGGGTGTCCGCGTGGCTTCTAGACCCCTGGGAATTAACTGGTAATCAAATCCCCGGCAAAACACTTTGCTAATCAGTAATTATCAACAGTTGACCTAGACGTGCGTAACCACAAAGCTGACTGCTGTTAGACCAAAACAGTGGTGCTGACTTAATAGCCGATGACCAACTTGGTGTTGGCGTCCATAATCTCGAACTTCTTCAAAAACCGTCGGTTACCAAAACATTCTGCCACAGTGGATACGGTGTTCACAAAAGGCTGAAGATGAACTTATTAATTGAACAGAGCAGTGTAACTGGTCACGTAGGCAGTACAAGCCCGCGTAGTTGACGTCTTCTGCTGGATGCGGCAGCTCTACCGTTTTCGCAAACAAGAAAAGGAAAATAAATGCCTACGATTGGGTTAAATTATTCTATACGCGCTGCAACCTGAACACACGATATATATATACCCATTCAAGAGGATCTTTGAGAACGTGCCATTTTTCCATTAGAAAGCTTCACTCATATTTACTGCGGCAAATGCAACATGATGTACATGGGCATGGATTACCGTGTTAAATATTCAGCCATGTACACTGTCCTAAGTTGATTTTGTTCAAAGTAGTAACAATATAAATGGGATTTACTGGCAGCCTTAACGAGCTCGGAATGCAGAGCAGAAGTGGGTGGGGAGGCGTCGTGTAGCCGGAGAGAGGAGTTTCCCGAGGTCGAGGAGGAGGCCGTGGTAGACCGGCTGACGGAGTTGTCGGACGGAGCGCTGATGGAAGCGGGACGCTGCTGCTGCTGATTCATTTGTAGCCTCTGTTGTTGCTGTTGGAGAGCCACGTCGTAGAAGTTGGAGGGTGGCATCAGCCCGCCGAAGGGGTGGATCACCCCCATCGAACCCGGGGAGAGAAGGCCGCATACTCGATTGGACCTGTTCACCTGTAGGAGGAGATGGAGAACATCAAAATTTATCGATGGGCCTGGACGAAACTGAGCCCTACTTCTCGAGGTCATTCTAAGAGAGACTGTAATGGCCATTTCTGACTTATTAGCTGTCATCAGCTAGCCATGCCCTATTTCACAGATGATGACCCCCCGAGGCTCGAACTTGCTCTAACCACTGCGTCACAGGCTTGTTGCTTTGCCGATTTTCGATCGGGAATATTTACAGTGCAGACAGATGCACATTGATTGGTTACGGAAATCACTCATCTCACTGTGCCTTGGGGCTCGCTCTCGAGTCCTGCCAGCAGCCATTCAACGGTTTGCATATTGTAGGCAGAAAGAGAAGGAAATAAATCAAGAAGGGCTAGGTAGACGGCTCATAATGGAGAATAAGGGGTTGGGATGGCCATAAAGATAGATGACCGCACAGACACGATCAAAGTCACAGCACGTGGATCACTTGATCCTAAAGAACATCATTTTTACCCCATGCCTAGTCTGTGTGATTCACCCAACAGAGGACGCTCAATGCGATGACGGAAAGATGCAATTCATCATAAAGAAATCTAAACATGATAAGTCCGCCTGTTTTTGTTCGATTCCCAAGATGACACTGGGTATATCAGCGTCGCGCATACACACACATACAGGTTAGTAACGAAGTCCTCTTTTTTATCCTTTTCAGTGGTATCCTATTATGTTGGAACAAATGCAAACGTTCAATAAGTAACAAAGAAACATTCACCAGCTTCTATCAGAGGAATGGATTCATAGTTGGAAATTTCAACCAATAAAACCGGCGTTAGATATGCACAAACAAAGGCAAATTCACCCCAGTAACCTTTGTCGGAACACCTCGGCATCACTGTTTGATCATGAACTCTGGAACGGATCAACTAGACCACACAAAAAGCCCGCAGTTCATTCTGATCTCCTGATTGCTCAACTGGAGCCATTTCAGCGCAACTGTTTGTGTCTTTTGTGTACAGATGACAATGCCTGAGCAGAATAATTGTCTTAGTTCTCAGTACTGCACAAAGGGGGATATTGAATGACGGATTAAAATGTTCTACAGTTAGCTTTCCGCTAAGAAGTACTTTCAAAGTGTTTAAGATGGAAGCAGAGTTGAAGGCCAGGCGGTAGAGTCATACGGCTTCTTAAATACCATCAATGTTCGACAAATAAACAATCGATAAGGTGCCTATTTAACCGTATCAACACGCGAGGGGTCAATTAATTAACAGTTATTGTTATAATGGCTCATAAATTCGCGACGAATAACATCGGACAATATGACACAATGAACGGCTGCCCTTGAGATGGATAAAGTACTAAATTATG
The DNA here is from genome assembly GCA_036362985.1 of Ligula intestinalis. Taxonomy (NCBI): domain Eukaryota; kingdom Metazoa; phylum Platyhelminthes; class Cestoda; order Diphyllobothriidea; family Diphyllobothriidae; genus Ligula; species Ligula intestinalis. The sequence goes on from JAYGXS010000006.1 coordinate 36,764,058, forward strand.
ACACCCCAGCCTGTGTCAGCCATAAACTTATAAATTACTGTCGTGACTACTCTCCAGCTATAAACGGTTGCAGTAGCAGTAAAACTTTTATGTTAGACTAGAAGGCAGCTTGAAGGCAGGCCCGGCTGCTCATAAATCCTGTCAGTCGCGCTGATTGCACACACGTTCCATAAAACACGCCTGTCAAAAAGCACCCTCTGTGTGGTGTGTATGCACAAGGACACCTCATAGCCTCTTTTTCTACTGACGTCGCCGGCGTGATTGCGGGATTGTGGCTGTGATATGCGCTCGCTAGCTCGCTCGCGCGCATGCACGCAAGTGTAATAAATCCGCTGAGCTGTTAAACCATCAGGACGCGTGTGCACGTACGGAACTTCTAAGTCCGCCAACCCACGTAACATCTTAGTGACTGGACTGCTGAGATCAAGCCAAAGGAGTGACATTTCTGTCCCCCCCCTCCACTGTCCACTTAAATAATGCTCGCATTTCATCAGGTCCGGGTACCCTACCCATAGGCGTTGTCACGCGCGTGGTACGTGTAGAGGAGGGCTTCGCACTACAGATATTGTGGATAACAAGAGCGTGAATAGGGCACCTAGCATGACAGGCTAACGGTTATGGTGCGGAATGACATCAATGCCCTCCCCCTCTCGGGCTTGGGAGCCTCACTAAAATAGCTCATTGTCGCTAATCTGAGGTCTGAGAGCCCCTCTCGTCGTACGACTGTAGCTACCGCTGCCTCCATATCCACATCCAGTCATCCTTACTAACTGGTTTTGGAGAAAAGGCAGCAGATTCGTCGTAAGTGAGTGCTCACTGGGTCTTCGGGTAAGGGAGGAGGGGTGGTGTTTCTCCGACGCACGAGCTACATCCGACGATGTTCATCGTGTACCCCACAGCAAGTTGGACCAGAGACAGTGACTTCTGCAAGAATTATTTTCAAATGATGATAGACTTGCGCTGCATCTGCCGCACTCACTCTCTACCCTCACTCACCTGTGTCCGATGTGAATACTGGGGGAGGCTGGATCGGACGTAGACGATACACACTGTGTTATGGCCCGCTGTGTTCTGATTGGACAGGGGCCAGTCGCAGGGGGCTAGTAGAGTGTGAGCCTGCACCTACGCATGTCATCAACCCCCCTCCCTTGCCGCTGTGTCCTGTATTTGCTATAGAAACACAACTCATGCCTTGATCTAGCCCCATGTTGATCCAGCACATGGCCTAACCCCGTGCGTTTCCAGTCGGTTAATGAAGACAAACACCTCGGGGATGGCGCATCCCCCCCCTCGTAAACACCCCTTTTCTCATCCAGCTTCCTCCCCCCCTAGTATCGGTCCGTTGTATTCGTTTTAAAAGTCATCACCGGGTTTACTTGACTGCTAGTCCATCGATATGCTGCCGATGCATCACTTACTCTCAGGAAACTTCAGAAATGAGTGGTAACATTGTAGCTTCTATGACTTACACGCGACTTACTGGTCCCGTTGTGCCTCGGAAGTCACTCTCGACTCCCGCCAGCACCCGTTAAACGGCTAGCAGGTTGGCGGGGTTCGAGAGAACTTTAGCGTTTTTCCACAACTAATCGTCAACTGGGAAAGTTTGACATAACCGACAACGGCTACGGTGAATGTTACAGTCGAGAAGTAGACGAAGACTCGATCGCTGGGACAATATGTTTGTTCGCCGTCGCGGATTCATCATCAGAGACATACTCACAGAGCAGTAGCAGAAACAGTTTGTGCGTGTGCACAGGGTTTGCCGTAAAATTTAAACGTACAGAAAAATGGATAAATGCCTTGAGTGTGCGCTGATTCGTTGCGTCAGCAATGACCATCTGGCCTTGCGGTGTTGGCATAAGATGATGTGGTGGGCTGTCTGTTCCCCGAGCGGATTTCGAAACGTCGGGGAATAAACATATTTTCCCAGCGATCGAGTCGTCTTCTACTTCTCAACTACTTCCTGGTACTCACATGTTTGCTTGTATTAGCAATGTTATAGTCGTATCTGATTTACTAGCCATGCTCAACTGCAAGTTTGAGAAGCCCCACGTCTTGAACTCCCAATCTGGTGGTGTAAGGTCCTAATAATCTAATCATGGGCCCGCTGTCCTGTCTGTTGCGATCAGACATAGTAAACTGACGCCCACCGCTCGCGTTGTGGCACTCATCTGTGTCTTGGTGTTCACTCTCGAGACCCGCTAGCAGCCAATCAACGGCTAGTGATAAAGGCAAAATGACATTACCGACAAGGACTCAATTTCCACGAAAGACCCACGCCTGCCTAAGCCTACCGGTGTGCGATGGTGTTGTGCGGTTGTCATGGCATCCGTTTCCAAAAGGGTCTGTCAGTTCCGCCTTTCTTATCAACAGGCCAGGACAATGATACAGTTTAGAGCTTCCGGAGCGCAGAAAGCGTACAGAGGGCGGGAGGGCCGGCTCTCTCCGCTGCATTTTAAAAGAAGGCGTCCCCACTCATTGTCTACGAACGTGGTGGGTGGTTTTGTTACGCTCTTTTTTTAATCCTCACCAGGACTCAGTAATGGTCTCCCTCTCCGAAAAAAGACAAAACCTTTTGAGAAGTAACAGAGTATACATCTGGGAGGCGGTCTTCTTCGATGGACTCTTCTGGGTGCATCTGGTTAAAAAAAGAACGGAGCAACCGAACGCAGTCAGGCAACATTGAAAACCCCCAGCGAAGAGACAGAGAGGTGTATAAGGAAAATCCACACATACACACACGCTTAGTGATTATGCGAGTACAGTGAACCCATAGCACGACCCCTTTACGCTCTTCTTTTAGGACAGGGCCTCAAAATACAACTCCCCACAAATAATTGCACGTCTTGCAAACATCCCAGTTGCCTATCGAGGGAACAGACCTATCAAACGGCCAGCCCTGTTGAACTGATTGTTTTTTCTGCTAATTTGAGCAGCCGCTCCGATTCGTTTTCATTAGGGCATGTATCATCCCACAGGGTGTTTCTGTCTGGTGTGTAGCAATTAATCCTGGTGGTGTTTTGACAATGATAGGGGATACAGCATCCGTCGACGTGAGAAAGGGGACCTTTCAATCACCCTGGGTGAGGGGGGAGGGGGGAAGATGCGTGTATACACAGAGGGAATCGACGGACTGATTATGTCGATTGACGAAATGAGGATAGGCTGCATATCGCCCCCCACGTACAGTTCTCGGATGCCGAAAGACGGGATCAAGCGCTACCTTCTAGAATTCGGCCGTATGCTTAGAGGCGAATACCGCTTCTGAACGACCGTAACTGACCTTTGGAGATGGAGAATGTGAAATCCTTCGGAGCAACTAGTTGGATTTTGTTATTGCACCTAAGACGTAAAATAACTTTAATGTTTTAGTAATGGACGTCAGGCCGTTGCAGAACCTGTTTTTTTTCAGATTAATGGTGACACTGAAGTAAATTAGCATCAGAGGTTTCTGGTGAACCAGCTTGCACTAGGATACTTGTGTAAACAACCGATCATCAGGATGGGAAGCGAACGAAGACAGTCCGGTTTCGATGACGGTGACTATTTGCTTCACAGAAGGCTGAACATAAACGCGGTGATTTCCGTGTGAATTACGTTAAACCGACAGTAGGCTTGCACTACATCCATCGCAATCTCTGCCCCTCCGCCCACTTGAGTCCGGTGTCAGGATCAGATCAAGAAGACTTGAGGCGAGAGATTGCACAGATAGCTGGCATGGCCAGAGTCGTCTCGCATTCTAGGCAGCTTTATGAGTCACTCATCGGCAATTTATGGAGTTCTGTTGGAAGATGTCGATCGACCAGGCAGCCATGGCCTAACATCCAACCCGTTGTACCCCTACAGGGCTCAGTTGTTGGCTACTGCCTAGTAACCCTGACACAAATTGTTTCATGTGTGCTTCGGTAGGGACAGTTGACTGCCCTTAAAAAAGCAAATTTGTTTTTACTCGGGAAGGATGAGAGAGAGAGGAAATAAAGTGGTGGATTAAAAGTGCGATTTGACTTTGCATTCCTCCTAACTCCCATTTCCTATTAGCCGATTAATCTCCCAAGGGGGGAATTGTTGGGTGTAATGGCCAGTATATGCATATATGCACGTATGCATGGACATTTAGACAGTAGCTGAGTCATTCCAGCCAGCAAACTAGAAGTACAAAATCTATGACTTCTGTCTCAGACGGAAAATAATTTTAAGGAAGAGGGATAAGCTAGTAAGTGGGGAGAGGAAGGGGAGGACGTTAAGGAGCAGGGTGGAAGGATGAGGACGAGGAGGAGGAAGAGGAGGAGGAGGAGGAAAGACGAGGAGGACGAGAAGGAGGAGGAGGAGGAGGAGGACGTTAAGGGGCAGAGTGGAAGGACGAGGAGG
>JAYGXS010000006.1:36780729-36795214 GCA_036362985.1 Ligula intestinalis
GGGGGAGGGTGGCCACTGGGAGTGGGTCACATGGCAAGTACGCCATTTATTTTAAGGCGTTAACAGTCTCACCCTCCCCTTCCGCTCCAGTTTGAGACAGCTAGTCTGGCCGTACCGACATTCCCCCCCTCACCTACGAAGCACACCAAAACATACCGAGGAGGCCGCTCGATCTTGTGGATTCCAGCGCAAATGGCGGTGGCTTTTCAAAGCCGGATGTTCAAACGACACGCGTTCTAATCAGTCCTGAAAACGTATCATGGTTTGACGATAGTAGATAGGCGCTCAACGATGGGTTACGGATGTCGCTCGTCCCATTGTGCCTAACCAACAACCCCGCTTAGTGGCAGAAATACATTACCGACAAGGACAAGGGAGGCTAGAACGGTCATTTCCGGCTTATTAGCCATCGTTAGCATGTGATATACAGATCCAAATGGTCTCACACCCGAGGTTCGAAGCCGCTCTAACCACTGCGTCACGGACTCGTTGTCTTGTCGGCTCTGTTCCCCAGACACATCGGTGAGTGCCCTTCTATCATCCTATTCCCGATCACAACCAATAAAAAATACCGAGCCCGTGGTGCAATGGTAGAGTGTTGCCATCAGTGGCCAAAGATCTAGGTTCGAACCTCAGGCATGATCGACAACTGGAGTTCGATATCTATTCCTGATGACTGCAAATTAGCCAGAAAAGGTCTTCCTAGTGTCACATGTCTTTGTTGGCAATGTCCTTCTGCCTATATGTTAGCCGCCCCGCGGTGGAGGCTCGATTGAGTGCTCTAATGGCAACATGGACGGACTAGTGTGTCCCCTATCAGATCAGCGTACGCGTATCTGCTACTGTATATCCCCGATCTATTACCGACAAGACTGCGAGCTTGATAGCTCAATAGTTGGGTATCCTTACCTGATGATGGCAAATAAGCCAGAAATGGCCATTCCGGCCTCCCCTGTGTTTGTCGGTAATCCATTCCTGCTTACCCAGGTTTGCGTGAAAAGAAATAACGTGGAGGTGTGACAATATAATTGGGCCGTAAATCGTGATCTGAACTCTGTTTAAGCTTGTCCCAAGTTAGTCACAGTCCATATAAACAACCACACATAAAGGGTGGTTTCTATAAGGAAGACAAGGCACTTTGTTGTCATGTTTTATGCCACGACTTAAGCCGCTTATCGGCGCCACCTATCTGCTTAATAGTTGCGCCAGGGCTCTATCACCAAAAAGAGGTTACGAAATTCAACCAGAGTACCAAATCTTAAGGACTGTCGCGGCCTACGCAGAAAAATCTGCAGAATGTTGGCATTAGCAAAGGCACACCACAGTCTAGTGCGCCCTCATGGCGTAGAGTAAAAATTCGCCCAGCTCAAAAGCGCAACGGTTGCGTGTCTACTTTTTCCGCTTTGAGCAGAGTGCCTTCCAAACGGCGAGTGAAAAGGGCCTTAAGAGAGAGAGAGAGAGAGAGAGAGAGAGAGAGAGAGCGCCGCAGTGCCGGCGGGCAATAGAAGAAACTAGTCATGGCATGCGACCATGCTATTGGTAGAGCGCGCACGCCCGGAGAGAGAGAAGAAAGACTCGTCGTCGGTCGAACCGCTCCCTTTCTCGCCCGCGCAGCGAGTGGGGTAGGCGAGGGGGGAGGCGGTGTGTGTGACGTGAGCAACGATGGTGGCGAAAACGGCAAAAGCAACAGCGCCGCGGCTCAGGAAAAAAAAAACTTTGAGGAGAATGCGCGCGCGTGCGCAGGGAGAGACGAGGACGATGAGGCGGAGGAGGGGCTCACACACGCACGCACGCACCCGTGCGGGCGCAGAGGGGTGCCGCCAGAGAGAGGGGCGTTACGCCGCGCCGCCGTCGGTGGGCGGCACATCTCTCTCTCTCTCTCCCTCATTCATATTTCGCCTCATGACAGAGAGCGACACAGAGAGTAGCTGGGTGAGTCCTGTACGTACACCCACCCGCCCGCCTGCGCCTAGGCGGCGGGCGCTGCGGCCGATAGCACAGATGCCGCCGCTGCCGCCGTCGGCGGTGCGCAGCCCCGACCAATCAGAATGCAGCATTAACAGAGGGCCGCCGCCGCTGCTGCCGCCGCTGCTGCCGCCGCCGCTTCTGCGCCGTTTTTTGCCTCGACGGCAGGGCGCGCGGCATCGGCCGCCGCCGACGACCGCCTCCATCGCGCAGGCAGGCAGATAGAGAGAGAGAGAGAGCTGGAAGATTAGTAAGCGCTTTGCTCTGGTAACCGGACGTCCATCATCATCGTCGCATGCGCCTGCCATGAGGCACGTCACCGCTGAGCTGTACGATTACGAGAAGGAGGAGGAGGACCACGAGGAGAGGAAAGCGGTGCGCATGAAAGAGAACACCTGCACAAACACACAGCAGTAGGCTTGCACATGAAAGTCGGCGCGACGCGGACGGCGGCGGCGGTAGCCCGTCAAAATAGATAACAAAGGCAGAACCAGGTACGCGAGATTGAACGCGGGTGTGGTATGGTGTTGATGAAAAATCGATATCCGCACAGGGAACAAGGCCTATTCACCAGTCACCGCCACCGTCGCCAATGTCACACAGAGGAGAAAGAGGACAGATGTCAGAAAACGAAGAAGGAAAAAAGAGAAGGAGGGACAGCAGTAAAAATAACATCAAAAGTGAACAGGAGTAGGATAAAAAGTAAAGACAGAAGGGAAGAGGAAAATGTGCAGACAAAAAGCCAGCATGCGGACAAGGATGTTGCGAGGATCAATCAAAAGTCGTGAAGCAAGAAGACAAAAACAAATCAACAGTCAAGATACTTTGCCGGCAGGGACAAAAGAGTGAAATGTGTTTGTTATCAACCCTCAGAAATAGACTAGTCCGGTCGCGCACGGTAGTTAAGCGAACGATCTAGCCAAGTCAAGACTTTGAACGTACAAGATCGTAATGATAAAAGTGGCTCAGACCGCAGCCGTAATACCTTACACCAACTTTCAAACCAGGACTCGCGGTATTACTCATCTGAACTGCGGCACGCCATTAGAGTAAATCGGTGTACCTTATTTTTGTGTGTGATTTTGAAGCAAAACCAACCGAAAGCGAAAAGGAAGGAAAAATTGAAAATAAGACAGGAAAAAGCGGGAAAAGGGCTGCAGCCGGTTATTTTTTATTGTGATCACTGAACTTACATACTACTGCTAATGCTACTACTACTACTAATACTAATACTATTAATATAAACTACTATCCTAGAGCACAAGGCTACGAGTGAGTTTCGCAACCAATCGGTGAGCTCCCACCTATCATAGCACATAAAAGTTGGCGCGACGTGGACGGTAGCGGCAGCCACTCAAAATAGACGATAAGGGCAAAAGCAGATACGCGAGGTTGAACACGGACAACGCGGGTTTTGTGCGGTGTTTATGAAAAATCGATATCCACGCAGGGGAAAAGGGCTAACTTACCAGTCGCGGCCGCCACCGCAGTCACCGATGTCACACAGAAAAGAAAGACGACCAAGTGTCAGAAAGAAGAAAAAGAAGAAGAAAAAGAGGAGGAGGAATGACAGGAGAAAAATTACATCAAAAGTGAGCAGGAAGAGCAGGAGTAGAGAAAGAAGTAATGATGGAATGGAAAATTAAAATGTGTGTGCAAAAAGCCAACATGAGGACGAGGATGTTGTGCGGATAAATCACAGGGAAAAAACAATTCAACAGTTAGGTTTCTTTGCCGGCAGAAATATGGGATTAAAATGCACTTGTCATCAACTCGCACAAAAGCAGACTAGGCAGGTCGCCAAGGTTGTGAACTAGCAAAAAAGCGAGCCAAGTCAAGACTTTGGATGTACAACGACCTGAACATAAAAGTAACATATACTTTAAGCATGACTCGGAGAATGACTCATCGGAACAACTGTTCGCCATTAAAATAGATCGGTGGACATTACTTTTATGTGAATTCTCAGAGAAATAAATCGAAGGAGGAAAGAGAAAGAATAAGGAAAGGAAAAAGCAAAGAAACGGTAAAGAAAAAAGGTAATGGTTGAAGCCGATCATCTGTTACTGTGATTTCAAAAATTACATACTACTACTATTAGTACTACTCCAGTGAGTTCCGTAATCAATCGGTGAGCCCCCACATATCATCGTTAATATGCCTGATAGAAATCTGAAACGCAACGAGCCCATGTCTCGCAATGGTTAGCGCGTTCGACTTCCAGCCAACAAGATCACAGGTTCGAGACTCGGGGATGGGCGTAGCTCACAAATGATAGCTAATAAACCAGAACTGACCAGTCTCCCACTTGGATTTGTCGGTAATGCATTTCTGTCTATACCCAAAAATGCAAGAACAGTTCCAGGAGCCAGCCGCTTAAGACACCCTAGGTAACGGGGATAGTTTGGACAGTGGCAACTAATATCGATACAATAAATCAACACATCCGCCCCTGTGGAGATGATTAAAACTGTGCGAATGGGAAGCTCATTAAGTGTATCACCTATTTTGACTTCCGTCAACTCACTACCGTGCCACAAAATTGGCAGAAGATTATGTCACCAGCGATAACTTTAGAGTTTTGTGAAAAAACCGCACCACTCAGATCAGTTTCCGTTCTACCGTCGATTTCGAAGGTGTTCACCACTGGCTTCAGCTTGCTAAGGCAAACGCGGTGACACCCACGGGATTATAGGGAAATTAGACTCGCGGAGAATCTGCCCCACTCTCTGACCACTCACACACCCGCACCTGACATCAAGACAAAAGTAAAAAAGACTGGAGATGAGGGAAGGCGCAGGCGGCTGACGCGACCAACACTCGACACGCGTACCAACAGCACGCCACGCTAGGTAGGCTCCCGTCTGGGAATGCCATAAAGGCCACATTACAAAAGAGCCATTGAGCTTAACTCTCAGCCCACAAATAGCCACTCGACACAAAAAGCCACACACAGGGCGACTGCAGTGTCCAAGCTATCCCCGTCAGTTGGCAACCCTCCAGGCCACGGCTTTTAGCGCACCGTGATAGTTTCGAGCGCATCAGATTGTTTATAGTGAAAAAAATTGGCGCTGATGGTCGAATATAAACGAACGACATGATTCCCCGTAGGCGAGGCGTCGGTCAGCCTTATAGATTTAAGACAAACGTATTTTGCCTACGACCCCTTCCTAGCGAGTGTCGAAGGACACGAAACGCAGAAACGAGTGCTTTTTCGTCACTTAAAGATAGCCATTTCAGTTCGCATTGTCTTTGCCAGTAATACTGTCTGCCGAGATCCCAGGCAGAGCGGGACCGATGGGTTCCGTTAGCGTTTGGGTGAACGCTCATCAATGACCAAAACCATCCCTTGACCTAACCCGGCAAGACCGCGAGCTCATGGCTCAATGGTTAAAGCGATCGACTCTGATCAAAGCGGTCGCAAGTTCGAGGCTCGAGTGAGACGCCACCTGGGTCTGGGTATGACTGGCTGAGGACGGCTAGTGAGCTAGAAACGGCCATTCCAATCTCCCTCTTGTTTGTTGTTCCTACTATTTGCCCTATGGAGGGCTATTATATGCACAAAGGGTGCAAAAAGCACGGAACAGAGAGTTGGAGAGGGGTGAGGCACGCACCTGATCCTGTCGCTCGAGGGAGGCGGTGGCCTTGCGGTAGGTAGCGGACAGGTCAGTAGCCGCGAGAGGCGAGGAGCCGAGCCCAACAGCGGCTGGGTGCAACGCATAGGCGCTGAGGTTTTCACCGGGCCGTTTACCCTGTAGATGCTGGGCCATTGGAGTCGCCGAGAAGGGCACTTTGAACACTGCCAAGAAAGAAAAGATACAGAGGGGGAGATCAGTTTCCTGCAGTCCACCCCCGCTCCCGAAAAGAAAGCTAATTGAGAGGAGGAAGGTGGGAGAATTTTAGGAAAATGGAATTATCTGAAAAGGGAAAGAGAGGAGGTAGAAAGGAGGGGAGGAGGTAGAAAGGAGGGGAGGAGGTGGAAGAGTAGGGACCCAATGCACTGGGACATCAAACAAACCAGCCATAATCACCCAAGTCTCTGACAGTTTTATTGCTTATGCTCACAAAAAGACCATCAATTGACGGTCTTACTGGAGCTCCAATGAAAAAGAAACGAGATTAATTCAATATAAAATCAGTTAGGCAGTCAATAAATACGACAAAGGGGGCAAATTTTACGCGAGCCAATCAGCGGCCAACCTCATGGCCATTTTATAGCAATATATTTCGGTTAGAGGAGTTATTTGGGAAACAAAAACCAACTTTACTATAAATTTTCGACACTGGCAGTGTGCCAGGGTGACTGAACTTCTAACCCAAGAGGTTGCGGGTTCAAACATCAGGAGTATCCAAAACTATGTGTAGGTATAGCTAACTGATGATGGCTAATAAGACGGAAATGTCTGCCCTATTTTTGTCCTCAAGCCCATATACGCTTGAGGGAAAGTGTTCAAAAGAATGGTAAAAGGTCCATCCATGACGCGATTGGTCAGAGCGCAGTAAACAGAAATAATGCCATTCCTTCATCTGCCACGCTCTCTCTCTTTCCATATTTCTGTGTCTGATAAAATGCGATCACCCTGTCATTCGGGAATGTACGCCCTTATTTAGACAGCCCGCGCGCCGAAGTCCGCTAATAGACAGCACAAGACGGTTGCAGATTGACTTAGGTGCAATGACTACGCAGACACTTACATCGGCCGAAACAAATTAACTTTACTTTAACGCACATCTCAGTGAGAGGTGGATTCAGAGGCCCATATAGAGAAAGAGTAATTGTAACCTGGTTGCTTGTTTAGACCCCAGGGAAACCGCGTCAGGCAACGTCATTGCAGACACCTTCATGAGGAAAAGCCACGCGAGGTCGGCCTTCCTCGTCGCTCTCCCCTGAAGCCTAGCCAATTCAAGCGTAACCGACCCGGGACTTCTCCCCTTGGTCTGTGATTGGCCCCTGTTTCCGTCCGACGGACAGTGAGGACCCACTCTCTTCTCCTTAACGCTCACATGTTAACAGGGACGGGAAATGGCAGGGCTGTAAAATAAAGAGGATATTGACGATAATGGGGGCGCAGAGAAGAGGTTCAGTGCCTTTGTAGCCACGCATTTTTACAGCTTGGTCAATTGAGTTATTCAAATCTGCTACCCGCCTAATGAGTCTTAGTTAAGAGGGTTGGAGATTGAATTGGGTGCACTGGCTAAGCCGACACTTACATCGGCCGAAACTATTTAAACCTAATTTACCATATACCAACTCAGTGAGAGGTGGTTTCACAATCCCACATATAGGAGGAGTCATTGCAATCTGTTTGGACGCCAGAATTATTGCCTCAGGTGGCGTCCTTCTAAAACCCACAAGGCAATGTCACTCAAGCTCTGCCCTCCTCAACACGCCCGCCCACCACCTGATTGCAGCCAACTCAAATTACTGACTCGAAACTCCCCCTGAAATTGACAGGCTTCCAATGTAATTGGTCCCCATTTCCGTCTGAAAGAACATTGAGGCCCCTAAACGCTATATAGGAACGGGCAATGTCAGGGGTGCAAGGTAAAGAGGATTTTGACGATAATGGACGCATGAATAGAATAGAGAATGGGGAGGAGATGCATGCCTTTGCAGCCAATTAGTAGACTGTTGGCTGTACTAAAGCCTTACCTGTTGATTTCGGTTCCAATGCCACCGAAGTCACGCATTTTTCACAAGTGGGTCAATTGAATTATTCAAACCTGCCACTCCTCCTTATAAGTTAAGATGGTTGGAGATTGACTCGGGTGCACTGGCTAAGCCAACATTTACATCGGCCATATACCATCGCAGTGAGAGGTGGTTTCAGAATACCACATAAAGGAGTCATTGCAATCTGTTTGGAGGCCAGACTTACTGCGTCCGGTGACGTCCTTCAAAAATCGACAAGTGCTTCACGCAAGTTCTGCCCTCCACAACATGCTCTCTCTCCACCTGAGTCCAGCCAACTCAAGTAACTGACCCGGGACACCCCCCTGAGGTTGTCAGGCTACCAATGTGATTGGCTCCCGTTTCCGGTCGATGCGGCAGTAAGGGCCCAGTAACTTACCCTAAACGCTATGTAGGAACGGGCAATGCCCGGGGCTGCAATATAAACAGGATGCTTACGGTAGTGGGCGCGTGAATAGAAAAGAGAAAGAGAGAGGGAGGAAGAAGGTAGGGTGGAGTGAGTGGTACACACAGACACACACAGAGATGCGCGCTCCGTAATGGTTGCAACGCCGCCAAGGGGAATTTAGCCAGGCGGTGGCAATGTCCGCCGCCACCACCGTCCATGGTGGCACGGCAATGTAGGCGAGATGGCTGCAGCAGCAGCAACAACAATTATGACGGCGCAGCGTCAAAAACGGGCGCCGGAGGCGCCGGCCAGTGTCGGGTCGTCGCTTTGTGTGTGTGTGCCTGCATGCAGCATGCAGCACGTAGCACGTAGCAGGCAGCAGCATTCTGCCCTCTATCTCTGACGATCAGGAGGGTAGTCACAGCAGATCGTCCCCCGCCCCCTAACCGGCTCTCACGGTGCCGCGGTGCCATCACCATCGAACTGACGGGTAACCAGACGAGCGAGCAGGCGAGAGGCAGGGAACGATCTCAGACATCTGTGCGTTCGCGTGCGCGCGCGCTTGTCTGGGCACACACATACACACACTGACTGGTGAAAAAAAACACACAAAGAGGCCTGCGCCACAACGATGTCCGATGGCGTACGTGCAAGTGTGTGTGACGAAATGGCAGGATCAGAAGCTCGTTTTCTAGGGGACCGGAAGCCTTAGCAGCATTCGGTATGCATCCATTTCTGAATACTGTGTGTGTTTGCGTGGATTACCAAAAAAGTGAATTATTAGGGCTCAGCGGAGACTTACAACACATAGGAGAATTAACAGCTGGCTAACGATGGCAAATGAGCCAGAAACGGCCATTCTCGTCTCCTTTGCCATTGTCGGTAATGTATTTCTACCCACACTTCTAGCCACTGTGCGGCTGACGGCGAGGCTCGACAGATAACTCGAAGCACAACAGGACGAGGGAGTTCCGTAGCCAATCCGTGAGCGCCTATCTGCCACTGTGAATGTTTTCGATCGAAGCCAGCAAGGCAACAAGCCCATGGCACAGTGAATAGCGCGTTCGACTTCTGGTTAACAAGGTGGTGGGTTGAATTGTCAGGGTCGTTACCCCTTGGGCTGGGTATGGCTAGCTGATGATGGCTAGTAAGCCAGAAATGACAATTCCAGTTGGCGTAGTCTTCGTTGGTAAGGTATTTCTGTCTGCGTAGCAGTTCAGCGGCTGCTGACGGGGATTGAAAGCGAACCCAAAGACGCAATGAGACGAGTCCACCATCGGGTAACCCTAAATTAGCATGGGTACTTTTATCTCAGTAAAGCTGTTGAATGCAACCCTCTTTCCCCCGACTTGGGTCACCTGAGAACGTCCTCGGGTGGTGTATATGCATATGATCGGTGTTAAAACATTGATGAACTTCGGTTCGATTAAATGCTTCTAGTGTGTGAACTACCAGCGCCGTACCCTTTGAGTTTCCAGTCCCAGCTGGTAGTCAGGGTTATGAATGAAGGCAGAATAAGCCCAAATCTTCTGTCGTAACTCCCACCTGCAATTATACCTTGGCCCAATTCGGCCTGGTAGTTAGTTGCATGTTCAGTGCTTGTTTTCTACGGTGTGCACCATCCTGCTTTTGAAATAATAGGTTATAGGCAGAAGCTGCAGATTAATTTGCCTATGAAAACATTCATATTATTTGCACCTGCCCAGTATGGACGTAATACACTCAGGTTAGGCATACATCAATCGGTATATTGATTTAGCTACCACGTACCAATTTCTCCAGGGCAAGTGTAAAGGGGTGTAGTCAATAGCAACGGGATGTGATACAGGTGGCGCATATTGGCGCAGGTCCTAGCCAATCACAACAGGCATGACTTAATAGTTAACTGTTTTGGTACACAACCCATTAGTCGGGTGCAGTAAAAGTTATTTTGTTGCTGAAAACGTTTACATTTTTACATCGTACTACAAAAACATGGTCTACCTAAGTAGTGCATAAAACCTTGCCCCAAAAAATTATGCTGCCAGTAGGACTGCTGGTTTGTATAATTGGTGTTGCACACTTATTCGGTATGGTATTGACTCATGTGTTTGGCTGACCTACAGATTCATATTCCAGACGCTTAAATCAAAGTCTTTTCCTTAATAATGCCCACAACTGTTAGATAGATATATGGACATCGCCGGTGTGAAAGTGTAAAAATTAAGTTCCAATTCACCTTGGAGCTCACAGTACAGCCCGCGCAGACAGTCACAGAGCGAGTAGTAGAGTATGATAAAATGTACCCGACAAAGCAAAAGGAGACAGGAATGGCCATTTTTCGCTTGTTAGCCGTCATCAGGCAGTCATACCCAATCTCAGCGGTCGTAACCCCTGAGGTTCAAACCCGGGACCCTTTGTCACTGCGTTTACGATTCTACCAGCGCACCACGGGGTTCCGATATTTGATATTGAGTATGACTGGCTGATGACGGTTAACAAGCGAGAAATGGCCATTGCAGTCTCCTTGTGCTTTGTCGGATACATTTCATCACATAGACATAGACATGAAGAGTCGGTGCCCTGGTATCCTATCGTGTACATTATGCCCAGAAGAACTGTTTGTAGGGATGACCTGGACATTTCCTTGGTTCCAGAAGAAGAATAAAAAGAAGAAGATAAAGAGCAAGAAAGAATAATGAGGAGAGAGAAGAGAATGAGCAAGAGATGAAGGCTGTGGTAAACGAATGACTGAAAGTAAGCGTTCTAGTAAATTCCGAAAAGCCAGTAAGGCTCACGGGATACGGATGCGGGCCTTGGGAGCGCAGTCACGGATACTTGATCATGCGTACGAGGAAGAGAGATAACGAGTTTAGCTCAAACTCTTTCCCTTAATAAGTTTCACAACTGTTAGCTTGATACGCATACATAGACATATGCAGAAGGACATTATCAGCAAAGAAATGGGCCACTAGGAAGGCCTTTTCTGCCTCATTAGGCGTCATCGGCTAGTGATACCCAACCCCGGTGTGGCCGCGGAAATTGATGCCACACCGAGCTTTGAACTCGCGATCTCTCTGGTCAGGGCGAACGTCCTTACCGGTGAGCTACGAGCTCCCGATCTTGCCGGTATTAGATCGGGGTTATGTCTATATCCTAGATGCCTCGCGGTAAAAGCTCGAGTGGGAGCTCTAATGGCAGCATGGACGGACGAGTAGGTCCTCTAACAGATCGGTGTATGCATATCTGCTACGTAGACATATGTATGGAGGGTTGAGGTCCTGGTATCTTATCGTATCCACTATGGTCCAAAAAACTGTTTGTGCTGATGATCTGGACATTTCCTCGGTTCCGTCATCGAAGTTAGTTGCGGTATAGACAGCAGCAGCAGAATAAGAGAAAGAAGAAGAAGAATGAGAAGAAGACGAAGAAGCAAGAAAGAAAGAAAGAAAGAAAGAAAGAAAGAAAGAAAGAAAGGGAGGAGGAGGAGGAGGAGGAGGAGGAGGAGGAAAAGGATGAGCAAGAGATGAAGGCTACGGTAGACGAATGATTGAAAATATGGCTGCTAGTAAATACCGAAAGGCTCACGGGATACGGATGCAGGCCTTGAGAGAGCAGTCACGGAACTTAGTCATGCTTACGAGATAGGAAGAGAGTAGGTTTGGACTGGCAAGGAGGAATGGAGGGAGGGCAGGGGGAGAGAGAGAGATAACGATTAACTGCTTGGTCTGGGCACGGAAAATGAGTCACGCGTGCGCTGAGTGTACTATTTGGTTTACTGTGTGTAGGGCGTTCGCTGCTGTTTTCGCCGGGCTATGCGAGTGCATATGTACCCGCGCACAGGCGCATGCACGAACGCACGCGCGCGCGCTGGCCCCCAGACAGAGGACGACGAGGCTGCCGCTGATGGCGGCCGCATCTCTCTCGTGTGCGCACACGCGCGAACAACTGTGTGTGTGTGTGTTTGTGTGCAAATAACCCATACAGCAGACGACGAAGACAACGCGCTTGTAGCCTCCCTCTCTCCGTACTGCTTTACTGATTGATTGCACGTGCCCTGCACCCCCTGTGGCATACTCATCTCAATGAGAAAAAAGTAGAGAACGAGAACAGAACAGAGACTGGAGTCAGCTGAGGTCTCCCTCTATGTGTGTGTAAGGACCCCACACACGGAATGTTAGGCAAACAGCGAACATATAGTTCATCAGACACCAGCTCGGTCTACTTCTGTTGTGCGCTGTGTGCATGCGTAAGTGTGAGAGTCACAGCCTATCAAATGTGCCTTCGCAAGCGTCGGTGAGAGATCGGCAGGTAAAGTTTGCAGCGCAAGTCACAGTCACAGAGGCCGTAAACAGGTTTCCGATGATGTGCAAATAAAAATAACCTCCATGACCTTTGTGTGACCGGAACCTGCCCTCAGAATGAGTAGACTGTGGTCTCACCCAGCGACACCCTCCCCCCAGGTGGTTAACGCAACCGGGGTCAGGCGGCACTCGTACAATTTGCCGTCGGATCTGGGTTGTGGAGAATCCTCAGGTACTTAAAAGCAAGGAAATTGTCCTCATGCGATAGAAACGGAAAGTCAAGTTGCAACGACTACCGGACTCTTCCGATTCCCAGTCGCGATCAGCATTCGATAGACACGCACATGCAGATGCAGTACGATGCATTTGTCAAGGCTTTTGTCCTGATTGATAGGTATCCAGTTTTTTTTCAAGGAAATTGT
Source organism: Ligula intestinalis (assembly GCA_036362985.1). Classification (NCBI taxonomy): domain Eukaryota; kingdom Metazoa; phylum Platyhelminthes; class Cestoda; order Diphyllobothriidea; family Diphyllobothriidae; genus Ligula; species Ligula intestinalis. The sequence continues at coordinate 36,793,480 of JAYGXS010000006.1, forward strand.
ACCTGTATCGTTGAAAGAAGCACACTAGGGCCTGAAAGGCATCTTGAAGACTGCTCACTTCACTTTTTGCATGTTTGCGTCATTCTTCCGCCCCATGTGGCCGAACACCCGAATGTTGGAGATGCTCGTTTCCCGACTACTCACCAGACTGAATGCACACCAGAGCTGCCAGACCCAGCTTGGAGCAGTTGTCGGTTTTTGTTCAGCCTCGCAGCGACAGCACAATGTCTCAACAGATAAGGCAGACACTCCGACAGCTCGATCGCCGGTTCCGACGATGTCCATCGTGTGAGCGCAAGGCCGGTGACTTGCAAAGCATCTAACACACGCTCTCCTCCTCCCATCCACCTCAGCCCAGTGTCATAACGTAATTAGGAAGACTGGCGACAGGCTAAAACGCAGGCGGCCAGCATGGCGCGAGGCTGTGCCAAGGCGTGCAATCACACCCCCACAACCTCTGCGTGGCACTTGCTATGCGTGCGAAAACTGCCCTTCTCTTTCCTGATCTGGTTCCATTGTTGTTCTTCCAGCGAGCCTACCGTAGGGATCACTGGAGATCACTGTCCATGGAGACGTGTTAAAATCGAAGGGTGAGCTTCTACCGCCAAAAATGAATAGCAGCGCTGACAGGTGACCTCTCGGTCGTTGGTTTGCCTTGCCGAGGATAGGAGGTCGACTTGCAGAGCAAGAAAGAACAAGTAGCTGTGATTGCGTCAGGCGGATGACCTCTAAGATATAGATGGCTATCGTTGCAGACACACCAGCCGTCGGAGAAGCTGTCTAAGCACCCTTAAATACAGTTACTTGCATAACACAGTGGCGGTGTTGAAGCTCATCAAACATGCTTCAGAAGCCTGTAAAACTTAAGGACTAACCTAAGTGCTTTGGCAGGCTTATTACGAAGAAAACAATCCCGAGCCTATCCGAAGACAGTATCAACTAGCCCCTGAATAATCCCCCCTCCTACTCCTACGATAAAACTGGTGAGTTTTTTTGTACATAAAGGATAGGTGACTGAAAACCGTAGTTTATGAAAAACGACACAAAAACAACCCGTTATGTATACCCCTTTTTATGGGCAGCTAGTCTTGAAGCAAGAGAAGAGTTCCGTATTTAATACACACACGGAAGTTTTGAACGCTTCAATTAACCTGGCTCCAGGAGGAGGAGAAGGTCAGGCCAAGTTGCCTCACAGAAACCGCATAGCAGCTTGAATTTGTGCAATGGGCAGCAGGAGCTTATGTAGCTCCACTCATTAATTCCTAAAACCTGTTTTCCTACGAAAACGGTGTTTATCGAGTTTTATGGGCAGGAACCTAGGACACACACCTAAGTAAATACTAAATGCATTTTATTTAACTGTATTTAGAAGTTTTGTTGATTTACATCTGCAGATTTTCGTAATCTGTATTAGCATAAAACTTATTGCGGAAAACCCGATTATCAAACTGCAGGTTTCATTAATTTCCGGAAAAAATTGAGATGGTGGTTAGGAGGTCGTCTACTTCAACTTACCTGTGGTCCAACTTACTATGCTGGAGTTAGCTTAGTATAGTCCGCAGCGCGAAGCGCCACGCACACTTTCAATTTACATGCGATACAACCTGCTTCCAGCGGCCACATGATGCAACTTCGACTACATTTTTTCGCTTTACACCTAAAAATTCCCTTATCTATCTATCCTATTTCCCCACTCCACAAAACTCTATAACCGCAGTTTTTGCAGGACAAAATG
>JAYGXS010000006.1:36795314-36858129 GCA_036362985.1 Ligula intestinalis
TGATGATGAATCTGCGACGGATTTCGAAACGTCAGGCGATTAAACATATTGTCCCAGCGATCGAGTTGTCTTCTTCTTGCGGCTCATTCTCGAACTCCGCTAGCAACCGCACATTGTCTAGTATTCTATGCATCCCTCTGTGGGCTGCGAAAATTTGATCCAATCTGGGCTCTAGTGAAGTCATAATTTTTCCCCCAGTGCAATTCACTTAAGTGGCTGGAAAAAAGAACTCACTGAGAGACACGTCTCCTTCATATCCGCGCTGCATCCTCACCTGGATAAAATATTAAAATTAATGACACAAAGTTCATCTTGAAAATGCGACCGATGCTTTACGATCCACGGCACCTACTCGATTCCGAATTTATCATTACTTTTCTCGGAAAAACCCTATAACAGCTAATTCTAAAAAAATCTAGAAAATTCCTCTCTTGCATGCAAAACGAGGAATATCGTAGTTTGCAAACATTTTTGATTGATAGGTTCTGCAACAAGAATTGCCTTTCGAAACCTCGTGAAATATTTTCATCGTTACTTTCCTATCGGAACACTATGACTCCAAGAAGCTTGCAAGTATCCCACTACATACATATTCAAGCGAAGGATAAAGAAAGGGTACTCTAGGCCTTTTTAAAACCAGGAAATGCAGTGATGGAAAACTGCAGGATTGAAGAATTGAATAGGAAACCAAACGCAGACATAAAGACGGCCAGCAGACGAGCTTATCAATCGACAAATGAACGCTGCCTAATCCATTACGGGACTCAATCGTCCCGTTGTGCCTTGGGGCTCACATGGTTTCAGATCGGGTCATGGAACAACAACGGCGCTTTTCGAGCTCAGCGATATCATCCTCGAGCGCTCTACTCAGCAGAAGACCGCTTCGCGAACCGTGGCAGTCTCAAATGACCTGTCACGAGCCACGATCAGCTCCTGTAGAACTCAGTCTCCCGATTGGCCTGGCCCGATGATTGGCAGCTTGCATCCGTGGCCGCCACGATTGTATCCTTTACAATGGCACTCTCTCCAAGCCCCGTAAGCAGACTTGCAGCGTGCCTCAAGGCTCTGAGCTCAGTCCTACGCTGTTCAACATCTACATGAGGGATATCCCCTGATTCAACAAGGGCTACCAACCAACCATCTGATAAGATAACAAGCTCGTGGCGCAGCGGTTAGTGTTGGAGAAGGAGGAGGAGGAGGAGGAGGAGGAGGGGGAGGAGGAAGAGGAGGAGAAGGAATAAGAAGTTCATACATAGCGAAGAGCGAAAAGAGGAAGAAGAAGAAGAAGAAGCGGCGAGTGCTCATTGCCCTATGTTATTACCCAGCTCTGACAAAATTCAAAGCAGGTTTGCCTTTGTAAACCTCCAACAGACCCACTGACAGGGCCTACCACACCCTTTGCCGGCCACGTGCACTCCTCGAAACGATGATTCAGAGATGCTGCCGCCTCACCACATTGGCATGGCATGAAAGGCCATCAATTAAGACAACTTCTCGCCATCATCTGTATCAAGTCAACACACATACATGCGGACGGCAACGCAGAGAGCGCTGACCTCGTTATGGCCAATTAAACCCAGCCGACATTTACGTCTGACATTTCCGTCCGCCCGCCCGCCCACCCGCGCGAGACCCGGCCAACACTGCCACCAGCACTACTTAGCTGACTGTGTCAGCGATGAGGACGACGAACTGCGTTTGTGCTAGGACGGCTGCTTTACCAGCTGGGAAAGTCACCATCAGACGAAAACAGCGGAAACGCAGTTGGATAATCGGAAACAACAACAGCCGGACATGCATCTGCTCAGTAGAAAGCAGAAAGGGTGGGGCGTTGAGTTGAGTATACTCATTAGTAATGTGGCCCGATTTGACTGGAAGAAACCCAGAAATACGCAATGGCGTGGAGGATAGTGTACGGGAGATAGCGTCCTGACTGACGACAACTAATTGGCCCTAAATTGACATTCCACGCTTCCTAAGTAGTGCCAGTAACACCTCTCGAAAATTTGGGTTGTTGGCGCCAGATTAGAGATCAATGGTGGGTACTGATTCTAATATTTTGTAGTCGCATTACAGGGTGCCAGCTCTCTTTCCAACTGCGTCAGTAAGACAGAACATCGCCGGGGTGACATGTGTCTCTACGTAAGTGTAAGACTAAATGCTTAAACCCTGCAGAAGAAATGGCAGACGGGAGCATGCTGCTGCTGCTGCTTTAGATGCTTAACCAACGATGGTCGGCTTAAAAGGACATCAGAATAGGAAGCGCCCACACTACACTCTGGAGGGTTAGGGTTAAAGTCAGAGCGTTGGATGTAATGGACCCTTCCCATTGCTATCATGGGTTCGAATCCCCCGAAGCCGCAGAGTTTTTCGCAAGTGGACTAAAGAAGGAACAGGGGTGCCACCTTGTACGGTAGTTAGTTTCATGTGTGGGCGTCTTTAGTCTGGTAAACTCGACAGCTTGTGCCAACGACTGGTAGGACTGTCCTTATTGGCATGACACAAACCCACGTAGCTAAAGTGTCAGCGTCTGCAGTAGAAGGGACGTGATGCAACTTCTTGAGCAGTGGTCTTAAGACCACTAACTGCACAACATGTACCAGAACGGTCCGAAGGAATGGGCATTACGAGGAAGTTAAGCCAACTGCGACCCAAAGGATAAGGTGCGACCTCACTGCGAGGTCAGGAGGCAATATGTATTCAAGGCCACTGGTTCTGACGTGCAGAAGTAAAACAGATGTATAACCAACCCCTGAGTCATGAGAGACGTGGAGCAAGTAAACGGCGGAGATCGGGAACCCAGTAGCAAGGCCTATGATAAGCGCTGTGCGCAGCATGATGTGGCCGCGGGATTTTCTGCACCAGCCTCAGTCAAAATTCTCACGTCTCCTGCACCCCAGTTTCCCCCCTCCCCTCGAAAAAACGCTGCCGACTGCTGCGGGAAATATCTGAAGCCCCTGAAATTCCTCGAGGATGAGGGGGTGGTGGAGGTAAGCCTGTGGGAACAGAAGAGGCTTCTGACTTCCCGCGGACCGGGGGAGGTGGGCGGCGGGGTGTAGGGAGTGGGCCCTCTAAAGGTCAGAATAGAGCCAAGAGTAATTCGGCCATAATTTGTCACTCCGCGTCCATATATTAATAAGGTGCGCGCTCGCTATCGCGGGCGCGGGCGCGATAGCGGAGTCTCTCATAAATCGCGCCTGCTGGAAAGCCTTCACTCGGGGCACACGCACGCACGCGCACGGCTGCGTGCAGTGGTGCAGATGTAGGCGCGGCGGACCAATCAGATGCAGCTGACTTGGGCAGCGGGGCGGGCGGAAGGGGGCGCAGCCGAGTCACGGGCCTGATTGATCATCAAGGCGCTCGGGCGCGCCTGACAGATGGCTAGTGCGAGCAGGTGGGTTCGAGGCAAACAAAAACCGAAGCCAGCCAGCTGACGACGACGACGTCTCAGGGACTTAATTATCGGTAGGCGTCGAAATTAATCACTCACGCTCGCACAATCGCGTGCGCGCCCACCGCAGCACACCGGGCAGGCATGATTAAGTGGGGCTGGCCGATGGTTATGATGGACCAGACAGACAGACAGACTATATCTGAGTCACAGAAAGTGCGAAATCACTCCCAACCCTGGGACGCAGACGACCGACGGAGCGCCCGCAGGCGGAGAAGACCAGAGGTCACCTTCCGAAATGGCACAACAGAGTTCCGAAAGGTAGCACGAATACTTTGCAACGAAAAGGGGGGAGTAGAACTTCGATATGCCTCCGTATTACACCTTTTAAAAGCCATGGTGCAGGATTTAGTCCAAATTAATGATCTAATAGCTAACTGGCTGGCACGATCACTAGGAGAGTATTAGCCTATTCTCATTTCCTCTGAAGATGGCCTCGTGTACGAAGCCGAAGGCCCGTTCCAATGTTCACGCATTTATTTTATCGATTTTTTAGCGAATATCAACCAAGAGGGGACTTAGTTAGCAGCGAGGGTCCATCAACTGGAAGCAACGATTAACGACAAACACCAACGCATTTCACCAACAAACTTGTTGGATCAGGAGCCCCGCCGGATTGGCGAGGAGGGGAAGTCGGAGCAGCGTGGTTGGGAGGGGCTGCTAGGTCGTCAAAAACAGAGATGTAGAAGAGGGGAGATAGATCCATCGTAGGGAGGTTTGGTGTAGCAGACTTTGGCTGCCGTGAGGACGGGTGGGAACGCGGTAGAAGACGCGTCTGCTGTGGTTCCCTGCCTAGCCAACCAATAAACTGCCGTCTGCGGATCAAATAACCGAGAAAAGGCGCTGAAGGAAAGCAGTTTTAATTCGTATACGAGCCGCCGACAAGCCAACGATAGTAGCAACTGCGAAAACAGGCAGGACACGGAGAGGACTCGACTGAAGACTCCATCTCAGCTCAAAATGCATAGCCTTTATTGAGATCGATACTGCCGTTCCGGATGAGGCCTGATCGAAGTCCACCGTTTTTTCACCCCAGTAATAACTGATCGGAGTAGGAGTTCCACACTAAGAAGCTGTCCGTGATGCGGATTCACCCAGTCAGGGCCAACGGCCAGTAGAGCTCCCCTTTGTGGTCTCAACCGCAACCCTGTCCAACCGTACAGCAAGGCCAGGGCTTTTTCGCGTGTAGATAGTTTACCCCGTCTTCACGCTGGTCTGCCGTAACACAGATAAGGCTTGTTACAGGCAGCAGTAAAAGACCGTCGCTCGCAAGCAGGAGGGAATCTCGCGGTGTACAGCCCTCGAGCACTCTTCTTATTTTCCCAGTGATCAACTTCAAATAGAAGCAGCGAGGAAGGGAGAAGGGGCGGTTAAAAGTGGGTCCATATGATAGTTATGAAGACCTATCCGGTAGTTGTTCACTTCTAAATACCAGGCAGGAAGGGGAGGGTCATGTGTAGAGCTTGGGATGAGGCGATAGGTGGAGAGAATACTTAAGTCTATCCGCGGTTTTCCGAAGACCTCTCTCGGGACTTTACTGTAACTCCTCGCTGCTCTCACTCCAACTAAGTGTGTAGCTATCTGCAATGACCTTTGCGCCAGGCTTCAACCGCTCTTTTCCCCTCCCCCACCTAGGCCAACATCTCGAATTAATAGCAGTCCACCCACCCAGCCACAACCCAATTTCCTCCCAGTTGTATCCTATTCTCTCACCGTTTTTGCATCCGCTTTACTGAGAAAAGTCCTTGCACCACCTCATGGGTGTTCATAAAATACGCGGGGCATCGGCGCGGAATTTTTCCGGCCAGGGTAGACGGTGGTCTGACCACACCGACATTAACTACGCAAATTCGTCGGTGGGCGTGGAAGACTGACGTAGATGCTGCGCACGTCCGACCCAATACAAAAAAGAACAATTTGCGCGCGACGCAAGTCTCGGATGCTGCGCCCACTCCGTTGGTGGACATTGCCGGCTTGCCACGGCGGAACCGGCATGTCCGCTAGTGTTGTATAAGCACACCTACAGCTTCCAGTAGAAGTAGGAGCGCGTAGCTTGCGGAAAGGTGCTCGTTCACTAACTGATTAACGTTCACCTACCCCTAAGGGAACTCACTTGTCCCGCTCTACCTTGGGGGGCTCATTACTTGGGCCATGCCAGCAGCCGTGCAGCGGCTAGTAGGCAAAGACTAGGGAGACTGGGTTGGCCATTTCTGGCTTGTTAGCCGTCATCAGCCAGTCACACTCAGCCTCAAGTCGTGTCCCAACTGAGGCTCCAACTCGTGAACTTTTTGCTCGGAAGTCTAACGCCCTTCACCAGTTCTGCTAATTGTACTTTGCGCTCTCCGAGAAGCAGGCTTCACACAGGCATACTGCACGCCAAAATGTTCGAGGGAAATCAAAACACGCTCAATTGAAAGGCACCAGGGATACTGCGCAATCTAAAAGGGCATCATTTATTTCAATGAGACAGCTTAAGAGCGACGGCACATGATTGACAGCAGAGGCAATCAACATAGAGTAGACACAAAGCCATTTACATCAGAAAAGGCAAGAGTACTTGTACCCTTGATAACTGTCAATCAGCGAACGTGAGTAGGCAGACGCGAGGACTTTCCAGGCACCAGTGAATGTGCAGATTTTCGGATACATTTGGCGCAGACACCTTAGGGAACTGGCAGATCGATTGTCGCCAGCGGGTATGCCACATAGTGGAGAAGGCAAAGGTGACTTTAACGCATCTATTGCACTCACTATATATATACATGACAATGATGTTATACCATACTTGTCATATAGAATTCACACTACTTGTAGTGCTACTCGTTTTTAGAATGGACATTTCCGTGGTTATTACGCGGCAGTTGATTGTCTTCAACGAAAATGTTTATCGAACTCTAGGGTCTGACCCTTAAAAAGTCATGTCCCATCCACCTACTTCCATGTCATGCACCTAATAATTTGAGAGATTATTTCCTTGATATATATGGAACAAAGGTGCTCATCCGATCTATCTGGTAAGGGCACATATTTGTCCCGGAAGTGCCTTGAGGCTCGTACTTGAGCGATATCAGGCTTGTCGCTTAGCGACCTCAGAATATGATGGAGTGGATCCGACAAAGACAAGGGAGACCGGAATGGCCATTTCTGGCTTGTTAGCCGTCATCAGCCAGTCATACCCAATCTCAAGGCACTTCCGGGACAAGCATGTGCCCTTACCAGATAGATCGGATGAGCACCTTTGTTGCAGCATAGCCCCGATCACAACCGACAAAGCAACGAGCCCGTATTGCATGGATTACGATAAAATGTAAATACTAGTAGTTCTATTGGATGTAGTGGTCTGCTACGCATCTCCCACGTGAACTGGTCCCACTCCAGAAGTACAAGTTAGAGACAGGGAGCTACGGAAATCGGTTTCCAGAAGGACCGACTTATTGTGGCAGTCTCCTAAGCCTAAGCTACCGGTCCGGAGTGACCTAATGACGTGTAAAACTATGCCCGCTACCGGTACCATAAGTTCCGTTTATGGGGGTGGGGAGATAGACGGTAGAGGAGGAGGAGGAGGTGGAGTAGAAAACACGAAGTTCCGGACACCCCCCCCCCTCCCCGTTACACTTTCAACAGGCGTGGTTTGCGCGCGATCGCCCGATTCCTCAAGAGCGGGGAGCAATCGAGACGGTGGAACACCGCTGCTGACAGTATCAGCTGTGCTCAGGCAGAAGACAACGATGACGGCTGCTACTAGGGCGACGACGACGAAGACGTCCAGGCAGAGTCAGAGGGCGGAGGGGGGGGGAGGGGGGAGGGGGGGCGAAGTAGGCCGCTGCCTCTCAGAGGGCGAGAACTAGTAAATGAACTAGGCGGATAGCGCGTGGGGGCGAGCGGCGGGCCACGGGCGGCGAGACTTTTGACAGCGATAAAGCCCGCGTGTGCGGTGTTGTGTCGCGTCGGCACAGCGCGGCGGTGGTGGTAACGGCGACAGGACGGGACGAACGTGTGAGCTACCGGAAAGAGAGAAGGTTGCCCAGCAGCTCCCCGCTCGCTACGCGCGTACGTAAGCACCCGCCCGTTCGCTCGCTCGCTGCGCGCGCGGCCGAGGTGGAGGAGGAGGAGCAGGAGGCAAAAGAACAGAATCCAAGAGAGCCAGAGAGAGAGAGAGAGAGAGAGAACGATGAGAGACGAGACGCGACGCGGAACTGGGGGTGGGGGCAGCGGGAAAGCGACGAAGGCTTTTGAAAGGCGCGCGCGCTACGCTCGAGGAAAAAAAAGCGTTTGCCTCCTCAAAGAGACAGCGAAAACGAGGAGGAGGTGGAGGATGATGAGAGCCGGCGCGTGAGAGCACGCGCACGCGCGCCCAGCGTCGTCCCAGAGGGTTCGGCAGAGTGGAGGGGGGGGGGGGGGGGGGGGGGGACGCGGCGGGAAAGCGGTGGAAGAGAAGGCGCGAGAGAGGCAGAGAGGTGGCACTGCACATGTACACCTTCTCGCCCTCTCTCTCTCTCTTCCTCCGGTCGCTGCCGCCGTCGTGCAGCAAGAGTTAGTGAGTGAGTGAGTCCATGCGCCTGTGTGCGCACGAGTCTGGCAGGAAAGTGGCAGAGCTGGTCGATGATGAGGCGCTAGTCCTCACCTCCGCCTTCCACTCTTGGTCACGGAATACTCCTCAACTGAGGCGCGATGGCTACAGTTGACGACGACGACAACAACCACACGGTATTGTTTCCACGGTCATCGGACGCCAACCAGTAACCACCCCACCCCCACCCTTTCTCAGACCCTATTGTGCGTGACTCATAAGCTTGGTGCTTCGGCAAACTGCTTTTAGGCGCAGACGGTGGGTGATGAAACCACATGTCCTGTGTGGGTCCTGTACCGAGGCTTTTAACTTCTGCATTCTTCTTCATCGCAGAAGCTCTTGCCTGCCGGAACTTCTCTGCCCAGACACACAAACTGGCGTAGACACACACTTGTGCACCATATGCTTGATAAGTAATAATACGCCGCTATTGCAAGAGTGACGGTTTCGAGGTAGTCAGCCGTGACGGTGGCATTGCCCTCAACTTCTAGCCCGATCTCTTTCTAAACTCCAAAAAACCTTCAAGCGCGAGTCTCAGACTAGGTTAACGTGGTATGCCATAGAATACTGGCAAGTAACGTTCTGTGAAGGGTGGAGTTATAAGTATGCAGCCAGAGATAGAGAGGCTGGAAGAAAGTTGGCCATTGTCACATTTGTGATGACCTGTTTTTACTGACCTGGGTGCTTTTCAAAATTTTTTCCATCTACTCTCGGGTGAAATACTCACAAAGTTCTCAGAAGCAACGATGGCTAGAGTCCATAGAAGACAAGGCGTTCCCTCCACGTTTAAGCCTTCAAGCGCTAGTCTTCGATTAGTTTACGGTGGCATGCCATGGAACACTGGCAAGTACCATTCGGTGGAGGGAGGATTTGCAAACATCCAATAAAACATCAAGGCAGGGTTCGAAGAGAGTTGTCCCTTGTCACACCTGTGACGACGTGTTTTTTTTCTGACCTAGTTAATTTTTCAACTTCTGTTCCCTTCGCTCTCGGGCGATGGTACAGGTCGTAGAAGACACGGTGTTCCCTCCACTTTTTTTGTCCGACGACGACCAATAACCACCTCTTGCTCAGGCACACTGTGTTGGCTTGAGTCATATGCTTGATCGCCCGACAAGCCGATTTTTGACGCGAAGGTTTCGGAAGGGCGGGAGGGGATCGGTGAGGATACCACGAGTCCTGTTTGTGTCTTACATACCGAGGCAGTTTACTTCGCAGCAGAACTTCATGCTTCCGAAACTTCCCTACACCTTGTCCTGCACAGACGCACTATGAATACATAAGTAATCATATGCCGCCACTGCGAGAGGGATGGTTCGGAGCTAGTTAGCCGTGACTGTGGGGTCCTCGGCAGCCAACTTCCATCCGAATCACGATCTGCTCTTAAACTCCAAAAATAAGCCTTTAAGCCTGAGTCTAAGATTATTTTACCGTGGCATGCCGTGGAATACTGGCAATTACTCTTAATTGAAGGGAGAATTTGGAAGTATTCAGTGCGAACTCAAGGCCAGTTGCCTGATTTTTTTTTCAGCTTCCGATAGCCATAAACAACACATGACAAGTCAACGTAATTCTCACCGAATTTGTTTACCTGTGCTATCCAGTTGTCTAAACGGCGTTGCACGATTGTGCTTACTTCCTGGTGTGCATGTTTGCAGCATGGACGGATTTATTTAGAAGTTTGGGTAGAGTTAAGCATAGGTGAAGGGTTACATAACATGGTAGTCACGGTGTTTTTATACAAATTACGTAGCGCGTTCATAATCTCTCAAGGAAGGTAAAAAGGGGTGAGTTCGTGGACCGTATTGCGTTCGCACTGCAGTTTCGGGAACCTTTCGCGCTGCCATCATCAGCTTGCTCATCTCAAACAGCGTCGTCATCTATAATGTGGAAGAGTTCCATACGACGGAGGTCGTATCTAATCTACCGAAACTTCTAGTATTAAATGGGCTGTTCATTTGGCCAAGACATAGATCAGTTAATCCCAAGTATACCTGGCTATGGAAGGTGTTTAAGCTGTTTCATTATCTTAGACATCGCTCGCTCAAGTGTTGAGGGTTTTGCTACCAATGCGGTACTCACACATGTTCCTTCTGATTGGCCCGAAGGTAATCTTACGTGCTTAATCATTTCCACTAGGTGCCGTCAATAGTCAGTGACTTCAGAAAATTTCTGATGACTTATTTCAAAGAAGAATCCAAAATATCAGACAAATAAACTTCTTCGTAGTGACAGCCTTGTCGCCTGTAATCGCAGAGGTAGCCCCTGCCCCTCAGACAGCTGTTCACCTGTGAGTTAACAGGCAGGCTAGGGGGAGTGCTATTTTCACATGTCGTACAACCAGTAAAAGTGCTCCAACAATTCATACGTGGAGCCCCAGTAAAAATAAAGTTAACTTAAAATCACAGCGTCTGAAGAAGGAGAACCAGATGACCTGAGATAGGCTGAAGATAGGGAAAATAGGCGGCTGAGGGGATGATTTAACAACTAGCAGGGAAAGAGTGCAACCCCTTCCACTTCACTCCACCCAGCATAATGACTTCTCAGCTAACATGCAGACAGACAGAGCCACGTTGCACCCATTGGAACGAGAACTACGATGGGAAATTAGCGAGACAGAGACACAACGAGCTAACATGCGACGGGTCTGGAATGCAGGCTGCGGTGCGCAACTGACTGGAACACGGCCAGGTCTGTGCAGGCTGACAGAGGCCGCGGTCGACAAGGAATGCAGACGAGGGATGATTTTACGGCGCCTTCGCATAGACGTACTTTTCGGGTGGACTCTGCTGCTGCTGCTGCTGGCACCACAGTCATAGCAGCAAAAGAAAGTGGGCGCTCTCGGTAGCCACTGGGTTGCCCCGTAACTCCCCGATGGCTGACATTTACAGCAATAGGTCACGTTTTCGGGGCGGGGAACTGCCAACAGAGACACCGGTTACACTTGCTTCGCACTCACCAAAAATAGAAGAGCCCGTAAGGCGCGACTAGCGCTGCCATGCTACAAGTTGAGCCTGACACTCGCAAGCGCACATGCACACGCAGAGGCATGACGTCAAAACATAAGCAGCACGAGTACAAATCTGTTCCGGTGAGTATCTACGCAGAGTATCACACTAGAGCTGTCATCGTCACACTTCATCTGCCGAGTTCAGTGCAGCTCCTGTGAAGTCAATTACATTGGAGAGATCAACAAATGAGCAGACATCCGTGTTTGAGAATACGCGCGAGTAGTAAGGAGAATGGAACGCTAGTGGAACACCGTGCAGGTGATGGGCACACGTCGCAAAATTGAACTAATTTTTTGATGTGATCACCTAAACAGGAGATGGGACTAGAAGCCCCACATCCACTTAAACAAGGTGGCCTTGCGATAAATTTGCGAGGAAGATAAATATTACAGTGTCTTTTTGAGGTGAACCTAAATGTCATCCTTGCTGTGTAGTGGACGTACTAGTAGGAAATACGAAGAACTGAAACCATTCTTATCACAGTCGCGGAGACCAAGGCAGTTCAGTTAAATGCACCAAAATTGGAATAGGTGCGCCAAATACCAATCATGAATATATATTGCCAGTGACAATGAAGCAGTGCCTCCCCGTTCATCAATTGGAAGAGAGAAGGCGAGCTCAGGAACCATATTTGTACTGCCCTGACGTTTAAAAAGCACCCCCATATATTGATGGCGTTCCTGAGGTGGGCTCCCATCTGTTAAGGCCACTGCGAATAGGCATTGTCTGTGTTTGGAGACAAAATTGGACATCGGGTCATAGGACATACCGTCCACTCCCTCCTGTCGCGGGGTGAAACCACACATGCCAGCTACGAAATTCAGTGTAACTCCTAAGAATTCAGTTACATTGGAGATATCGGCAAATGAATATAAATATATGTTGGAGAACATATAAGAACAGTAAGGAAGATGAACCCATTGTCTCTGGTGGAAGAACATGTTCGTCTTACAGAATGCGGACATTTTGGGTCCAGGAAATGAGCGCATGCGGGTCTGGCACTCAAAGACAACCTTTATAAATTTTTGGAGGACGCTTCTTGTAGCCGACCCAGCCCTCTTGGCCCTTATTGTCAAATGGAAGAGACTTACTACTGCCTGGACTCACTTGATTAAGCAGTCACAGTTATAAAATCAGGTTGAAATATCCTGAGGGGAGACACCTAATATTTCTTTTGAATCAGAGTCTCCTACGCCGGGAATACACCAGAAAAGCTTCATTGAAGTTAGATGACATCGTCGGCAATGAAAAGGGTTTTCAAAGGCATTGCCTATTACCCTCAACAAATAAACAATGAGGGAGCTGGAATGGCCATTTATGGCTCACTAGCTGTCTTTAGCCAGTCATACCCAACCCCAAGTGGCGCCTCACCCGAAGCTCGAACCTGCGAACTTTGCTGGTTGATGTGGCGTGATTCTGCACCTACGAGTGCCACCAACACCCTTCCCCATGTTTGATAATTTTTACGGGAATGCAACCCTTATGAATCCTGGCGTGCTTTGATCTTGTCCCCGTGCTGATCCAGCGAATCCATCACGCGGCCCATTTGGAGGCACGCACACAGATCTTGCTGTGGTGATGCACTTAGTGAGTTCATGCAAAGCATGTAGTCAGGCCAGCCTAATTAATACAGAACCTCGATTTCTCACTCTCACGCAAACACACACGCCTGTCAAACTGTGACTAATATGCCTTGAATTGTGATCTTAAAAAGTCGTCTGCTGAGAGCGTGAGAGCTCCCCCCCCACGCGACAGTGCTGTGGAGTCAGGTGCGTTTTTGCTGCCAGTTGAAGGTCCTACGAGCGGCGAGAAAACGAGCTCGTGGCTCAGCAATTAGGGCATTTGATTATGATCAAAAAGTTCGCGAGTTCGAGGCTCGGCGGTACACCATTTGGGTCTGAGTATGACTAGCTGATGACGTCTAATAAGCCAGAAATTGCCCTTCCAGTCTCCCTGGTCTTTGCCGGCTTCATAACTGTTTAGTTCTCCTTGGTGACGGTGGCCTGAACGACGTGCGAGACAATGTATCTCGGAGTCGCGGGAGTAGAGAGGGAATGCCCAAAGTCCCCGAAACACTGCAAGATCTCATAGGTCAGGGGTCCCGTTTTTTTCATTTCAAATGCAAAAAAAAACACCTTTGATACAATACAACGGATACTCCGAATTCACCCGATGAGATGTTCGAATGATGTTATCTGTCCCGCGTCAGCATGTGGTAGCCCATGCTCACCACCACTGCGCTCAATCATCGTGCCTTCACTTGACAAGCCTTGGATACGCACATCTGACAACCTTGCCTGTACGCTATTGGTCAGTCGCTATTAGAAGTCCACGCTGTCCTGCCCGCCTCACGCTCCCCGTCGACTTGCTGCTTAAGAGAACGCGTAAGCTCGAAGCCAGTCAATGCGCGTAATTTCATTTGATTGGCTGCAGGCGACACGTCCAGGAATCAAGGTTTCTCAACAGCACACACATACACTGACAAAAGAGGCCTAAAGACATAGTTGGAAGCATTTGAAGTGCTGGTGACCTCCTAGATACGTTTAAATCTATTTCCGGCCTTCAGATTCTCGCAAACGAAGAAAATTTGAAAGAAAACCACGACCACCTACCGCGTTGAGGCCCTGTTTACGAGAGACAGCCTGTCAACCGACAGTGCAAACCAACTTCAAACCCCTTTTTTGAAGATAAAAATCCACTGCTTTTTTCATGTGAAATTATTTCAGTTCTGCGTGCAATTAAATTTCGACATTGAGGGATGACAATGACAATGGAATCCAGGAACCGAACTCGTGACTGTGCACATTAGACAAGCCGTAGAACGAAAAAAATTAGACCAAGCATAATTCGATACCTCTGTGCACATTATACGCGGAAAAACAGTCTTAACAGCAGCGGCTGCGGCAGCCTGTATCAATCAGGTTGCAGCGTGCATTCATAATCAAAAACAGGAGTTTGTCAGTGGCGAACGGTCGAGGAATTAACACATGAAAGTAATTTGACCTGCAGGTCTGTTCTTCTTCCCTGATAGTTTGGTAACTGGTTCCTTGGCGTCTCTGATGGTATTATCAATGACCTGTGACCGTTCATCAACGAGTGTTAATAACCCTGACCTAAACCTAGACAGCCTAGACAACGAGCTCGTGGCTCAATAGTTAGGGCGGTTGACTCTGATCAAAAAGGCCGCCAGTTCGAGGCTCGGGTGGGGCACCACTTGGGTCTGGATATGATTGGCTGACGATGGCTAATAAGTCAGAAATGGGCATTCCAGTCTCTCTTGTCTTTGCCGGCGATGCTTTCTACCTATAGCTGACCGGTGTGAAGTAATCTTGTCCACCCTTCGCTTGCCAGGTATTTCTGGGCGAGCTTGAGGGGGAACGATTGCCTAATGGATTCAAATTGGCCGAAAACAGTTAGTGCAGCCAACAGCGACATTTAGTACACGCTTCCACCCGGTGCTAGAACTTAATAAAGATATCAGATGCTTTGCCAACAGAAGCGAACAGGTGGATTCCAGGAAGCAGTACCAAAGAAGAAGAATAAACAAGATGCGATCGCTGGAACCTGGCATTCATTGGCCTGGCGTTTCTGACTGTCTTTACTGATGATAGATTTGAGCAAGAATCCGAAACCTCAGGCCATATAGTGCCATGTTCCAGCGATCGCATCTTCTCCCGATTGAGAACTCTGCCGAACTGCTGCACAGCTCTCTGGTCGGTAACTGATGAACGGACAGCAAAAGGCAGCGAAGCCGCTACCCTCTCGGACGAAAAGGCGTTTGCTGAACAACTAACCAGGACCAGAGTTTAGAGCCACGAAAACGGTGCCTAGAGGAGGACGCGCACAGTCGCCACTTAACCGCATCCATGCCATTAGAGCTGAAACAACCCTCCTCCCGCCGACGACGAAGACCGTACCGCAGTTGACCGAGTAGCGTCAGCCGGCGCATGTGAGCAATTTTACATTGCCACCACCACCACCACCGTGTGCGCACATGGCACGTGCAAGGCGTTCAGACTGCGGGGTCCAGGGAGGACGCGACGACAAATTACCACCCCCCTCCCTCGCCCGTGGGGAGGGCGGGGGGGGGTAGTGATTGATCGCCAATTCCAACGGCGGAAAGAGATACCCGCGGGGCAAACCCAGGATACGAAGACGACGACGACGAAGCCGGAACAGAGGAGGCTCTCTCTCGCTCTGCCCAGTGGCCCCGCTACCGTTGGAGAGATACACACACAGACGCCCTCCGCGGCCCGGAGTTCGCACAGCCGCAGCATCACCAGCCAGCGTGCATGCACAAAAAACACTCACACACAGCCGGCCCCCTGCACATGGTGAAATAATTTAACCTACTCTATCTAGCTCTCTCTCTCTCTCGCTTTCTCACGCGTGCCTGCGTGTGCCAGGGTCTCGCCAATTCAGGCGTGTGTGGGTGCCAGCGAATAATTAATGTGGAGCAGCGCAGCCCAGGAGATTACTGAGCACACACACACAGACAGACACGCGTTGGAACTTGTCAGTCTATTGTCATCACCGCAGCCCTGCCAGTCTGCACATCACACACACACAGAGAAAGACACACACACACATACACACACACACACACACACACACACACACACACACACGGTGTCTCTCTCGCGCTCTCGCACATCGAGTAGTCCCTCCCTCCGCGCGCGCGCACAGACGAACTATGACGGCGACTGACGAAGGACCCTGGTGGCCGGCAGACACAGGCAAGGGGAAGGGAGGGTGACTTGTGTGTTTATGTCTGGGAGCCCTTGCTGACGGGAAACGAGCGCCCCCCCCCCAACGCCGTTTCTTGCTCATTAGCCATCATCAGATAGCCAGTCTAGGTGTTGCAGCACCCAAGGCTCCAACATACTACCTGTTGGTTAGAATTCAGACGCTCTAGCCCACTGCGCTACGGGCCAACTGCCTTGCTGGTTTCGGTCGGATGCGCGCTCACCTATTAGTTATAGAACTCGCTCGTCCTATCGTGCTTTGGGACGCATTCTCGACCCCCGCTAGCTCGTGGAGGCTAATAAACCCAGACATGGTCATTCGAGTCTCCATTGCCAAGCCAAGCTGCCTATATCACCAACTGCTGCAGACGGTTCGTGCTCCTGTGTCCTGTTTAGGGAGGCATACAAGTCATCCTTACCTAACGCTCTTATCAGACAATCAATACTCTTCCAGAGAGAGAGAGAGAGATTCGGAGGGTGGGCTGGATGGGAACAGGTGATGCCGATTAATCTCAAGCCCTCAAAATCGTTACGATGTCAGACAGAAGCGGAGGGAGGTATGGAAACATGCTTTCAAGGGTAATGATCAGCGAGTGCCTGGAGTCAACAGAAGTCGGGAGAATGTGCAGTTGACAGCTACTAGAACAGAGTATGAGCAACACGATATTGCCTAGAGATCCGCATGCAGTACGATAGCGAAACAGCTGCCCACGATAGAAAAACGCTACTGACCCCGGCAAGTAGGACAGTCCAGCTCCATGTCAGTGAACCGTGATATCCAGATCCAGCGATCAGAACAAGACGATAAACTGCACTTTCGCGTGGTCCGGTCACGGCCGATAGGACGTGGGACAAAGGGCAAACTGATAGGGTGTTTGCCTCGAGAAAAATAATGAGCTTATTTAAATGCTACGTCTTTCTAGTGTTGGTCAACTGAAAATGCCCAGTGTCACTTAACCCGCCTCCCCTTGTGCATGCAGTACTTCCGACATCGGCAGCCCTCAGACACGATTCAGACGACGGTGCCTGCTAAGGCCCGACAGCTCAAAACGTGGTGTTCATGTGGGTGCTAGTCGCCAGACAGAAAAGGAAATGTCTACTTCCCTCAGAGACGAGACTAGTCTTGATAAGTGCGACAACCTGACCGAGTCGCATCGGGACGTAGACGAAACGGGGGGAGGGGGCTGTAAGGGGACGAATAATCAAGCTGCAGCTGACGTCGGGACCGTAGACCCGATATGATCCGAAGCGAACCCTCTGAACACACCCATGTTTATATGACCCAAATCGGCTCCATCGACAGCGCGCGTGGGGGTGCCTTTCTTCACTGGACAGACGTGCAGAGCGGGGGGCGTGTACACAGGAATAACAGTTGTAAAAAAGAAGACTTGAGAGAATGCAGAACGGTAACAGGTCACACCCAACCGCGCTCCAGGGACTTATTACTGTCTGCCCTGGGCTGATAAACTGGCGACTGACCGGGTGCAGACGTGTGGACGCGCAGACGTCTGTCAATCACAGTCACACAGGACAGGCAGGACGACCAAAACTGATGTGAATTAGCATCAGACATCGTCGGCCGGTGGTGGCTACGACGACACTCTGCGAACCTGGACAGCGTAGGGGGGGGGAGCAAAACTACGGCGTCAATGGTGGTGCAGAGGTGGGCTGGTCACCTCTCTCTGTATCTGTCACTGTACACATTGTCAGTGTGAATGACGGATCCTGGCTAGCCATATGCTGACATGGATTCGTGGTCTATTGGTGGCTGACTGGTGCCACCTTCAGCAATTTTATGTTACCTACTGATTGACGAGAAAGGTCCGTTCGCTTGACACGGGACATGGTGACCTTCTTACTTGTACTTGATCCGATTTACCCCTGTTGTCAGGCAAATCGGCCTCAGGGGTGGCGGCGGCGATCGGAAGCGAACTCCTCGCAGATGTCAACGCAGTGCTTATTGCATTTTCGCAAACCGTAAACCGTTACGAGGGCCCTCCCCCATGCGATGTTAGACTCCCCGACTTGACAGTATTGAGCCATTTCCTCAGCCGACCGCCATGTCGGTATCTCCAGTTTGCACTACTACGAGAAGCGTTCATGAGCAATTTGCAATCGAGGTCCGTCGATGGTTGACATAGCGGACATGACCACACCACTGTAATTGGCTGGATGCTGGCGATGTACGACGCTAGATTTGGCAGCATGAAACACCTGCGGTACAGTGGAAATTCGATCCTGCCAGGGGGGTGGTGACGTTCGTGAGATAGCTTATTAGAAATCGTCATTAGGTAAACAAAGAACGGACGTTCCTCTTGCCTCCGTGTCACTATACTTGAGTTTATCGGGCACTGCCACCCTCGGCGACCGTGTGGTCGATCCCCCCCCCCAGTACGCGTGAGGTTAGGTGTCGGAGGTCTGACGAGGATTCAGAAGCACTTGGGAGAGGCAGCAGCAGCAGTAGTCGCCGCCGCCGCCGCCACCGCCATCTCGTCTGCGTGCTGCTGTCGCGAATATGCAGCGGACGCACCCGCGTAGGGCACACGCATGCATGCATGCGCGCGGGATGCGACATGAGGGCCGATTTGTCAAGCTCTGCTTCTCGCTCTCTCTCTCTCAGTGAGTTTGACGTGAAAAACGAGGCTCATTTATCATCAATGCCATCGCCTCCTCCTCTTCGCTCCCACCGTCGCCAAAATCCATTCACTACTGCCCTGCCCTGCCCTGAAACGCGCCACAGAGGAGGAGGAGGAGACAAATGCACTTTCGCCCAACAAAGTAACCTGTGTGTGTGCGACTGACTGACTGCAGCAGCACATGGACTTCATTGAGGAGGAGGAGTATTTCCCAAAGCGAAACAACAACATTAATGGCTGGCTATTTTGGGTCGACTCCGGCCGCGCCTAGGATGGGAGGAGGCGAGGTGGAACAGAGAGCGAGTGAGGTAGATGCTTCGAAAGTCTACTATCCCTATTATCCAGCGCAATTCACCAAACACGCGGTGAAGTGTTGGAATCTCACCTTCCTTGGCTCATTGGTCACTGAAGTGAATTTCTAGCCGGTATGTCATTCCTTCAAACCCCGCCGGGTGCTATTCCGA
This sequence comes from Ligula intestinalis, assembly GCA_036362985.1. Lineage (NCBI taxonomy): Eukaryota > Metazoa > Platyhelminthes > Cestoda > Diphyllobothriidea > Diphyllobothriidae > Ligula > Ligula intestinalis. The sequence goes on from JAYGXS010000006.1 coordinate 36,814,192, forward strand.
GACACGAGGGGTCATCTAAAGCTCAACGCCTTTCATGTGTACACTACACAGAGAGAGGTTTCCATAAGGGACCAGAAAGAATAGGCGTAACCGAAAAAAGGTGATCCAATGCATTCAAGATTACCTCAAGGATCGATGTATACAGATATACAGCTTTGCACATCCGGCGTTGAGGTTGCAGGAGGACATACCACGCAAACACAAAGAAACGCGGATGGCCATCATCAGCCAGCCAGCTAGAGTTTGTGGCACTTAGCATTTCAAAGCTGATTATCTGACTTTCCAGCATTTTGCAATCCAGCGCTGTAGCATTGAGCCACTGAGTCTTTCTCCTATGGTATTTGTACTTGTTACGGCTGTGATCATGCCTGATCTAGCCACACCCGGCGATGTTACGAACGGTACCTCTCCATGCGCGACGATTGGTGGCAGCGGATCTGGAGAGCTCCACCCAATCTCTTCTCCAGGGTCGGCGACCGAATACCGAAAGTCTAAAAACCACTTCCACGTCCTAACGGACTGAGTCAAACTAGGTTTTTATTTGATCCTCTCTACGACGTTTCCAATTAGGTAACGGTTGCAAGTAGAGGGCAGTAGCACTGAGCTCCTGAGGTTGATGACGAAGAACCTGTCCAAACCACATCGGTCGTCTTTCTTGAATGGTCTCGAATATCCTTGTGACTTTGTCGCAGCGAGTGCGGACTGTGTCATTTGAGACGAAGTCGGTGTACCTCCTTCCATAATTATATAAGCACGCCCCGTGGCCCCCGGGGCTAGGGTTATGTAGTCTATTGCCGTAGCATAACGAATTGTCGCACGTTGTAAGGGCATCTTAATGCGAGAAACAGAAAGACATGCCATCGTCCTTCCATGTGGCTAGCGTTGGTGAAGCAAATCTCGGTGGGGAGCGACGCTACATGTGCAAGAGTCCTCTACTTTGAGGACTCATTACAACTCATTACCCGTGGGAAGCAGAAAAAAAGCGTGTACCATGCAATCGAAGTTGGTGAACACCTGAATGTCTACCAGAATATTTTTGGTTCGTTATCCGTCATCAGCCAACCCTGCACAACCCTAAATAGCGCAACGTCGGTGTCCTTGATCCTTTTCGCCTGCAAGATACTAGCCGGAGAATGAGAACGCAAAGGCACAACAAAACGAGTGTTTGGATGAGGAAGAGCATTCATTCGAGAACGACTGTTTCCCTAAACGCATTCGATGAGCGCTCTGCACTTTTAATTAACCCGATAGCAACCGAAAGGTCAATAAACCTGTGGCTCAGTGGCTAAGGCGCGCGTTCGATCCTCGAGAATCGCACCTCCAGGGGCCGGCTGTGGCTGGCTAATGACGACTCATAAGTCAGAAATTGCCACAGCGGTCTTTGTTAGTACCGCCACCCTGCCTGTGGAACGAGCCGCCGAGCGGCTGTTCGCGAGGCTGCAGACTGAACCCCAATGTAGAACGCAACGAGAGTGTTCCGTGACGAGATCGGCGATCGCCCCACTACCACTGTGATCGCCACTTTCAGTCACCGTGACAGCCGTCTGAATATTCAAAATAGCCAAGCACTGAAACTTTCGCTTATTGTGGTGAGAAACTCTCCTAGAAGGTTCATCGTCTATGTTAGCTGCACCTGCGAGAGAGGCAGACCTCGCTCTAAATCACAAAATACCGCCAAATGGAAATAATGTCAGGAACAGGTAATCACAGGCCCCAAGGAAGCACAATGCGTCACCTATGCTTCACTGAATGTGACGAGCTTTATTCGAGAAGCTTTGCTTTCCTATGCTCTCCTTGCACTTCAGTCTGTAACCCTACTGACAATTCGGATGTTTTCTGCTAGCTAATGTTTCATTTGGAGACTGTGAAAAGTTCGGCTTTTTGCTTTTTATCATCGGTAGACTCTGTATGACTACATAGCATACCTGTATGTCTAGAAATGGACTCATTGGACTACGAGGCAATTCCATCGTGGCTTGGAGCTTCCAGTCTACGGTAAACTTAAGCAATAGCAGTGGAAGCAGAAGTATTAGCAGTGATATTAGTATTAGGGTAATTAGTGGTAGTTCAGTGGTCGCCGGCTATTAAGCCCACGGTTTATAGGCCCAGCCACCTATTAAACCCAAATCAGCTTGGGACGGAATTGTTTATAGTAAAATCGGCCGGCTAATGAGCCCAGTTGCCGGCTACGAAGCCCAGTTTGCCAACAGGATAGAGTGAGATTGTCAAAATTCGACGATTTCTTATGCCTGGGGAAAGACATCAAAGAGCACTTGCAAGTGAAGTTTCCGCCAAAACAACTGATACAAGACTACTTTTTCTAAACGCGTCGCAAATATTTTTTTTGTTTTTGTTATTACGTATAATACAGACAAACAGCATTCTTTTCTTGTACATAACCAAGCTCTATACATAATACAGTACGTATATAATGTATAGTGCCTATCCTGCGTTTGCTAATCAAGTACTAGGACTCTCCGCTTAATGCGCCCACCGCTTATTAAGCCCAATTTGGTCTGGGCCCGAGGTGGGCTTAATAGCCGGCGACTACTGTAATAAGAACATTTAGTAGTAGATACGGGTCTGCCTATGTCCTCTGATTATGTCTCCACGACGGATCTCGAAACTTCAGGTGAATAAAAGTATTGTCCCAGCGATCGAATGGTCTTCTCAATATTTAGCAGTCGTAGTAGTACCTGGGTGCGCCGGTATCTGTCGTTGACCGCTTCAATGTCAATGTCAGTGGTAAGGAGACGAGAAAATTTATGTCAAGTACAGGATGCAAACGCCTACACTAGACACAAGTCACACGTCCGGGTGGTAGGAGGTTCGCACTGATGGCGATGGCAAACAAAGAAGCACCACTAGGTTCTAGGAGCATGGCACGCAGACGAGACACACATAAATTAATCAATCAATTTACACGTCACGCAAAAGCTTCTCAAGGTCAAATTCTCAAGGTTACACGCACCGACTACAGAACCAAATGCTGCAGACGCTTACCGGCATGCACATTAAACAGACATAAAATATGTTCTGAGGTGGTACTCTGACGATCAGGTGAAGAGTCAGCTTCGAAAGTTGAAACAATAAACGTTGTACTCTACCCATCCACTAAAACAGCTGGATTTCAAAGTAAATGTTGTTCGGATGTCAATCTACAATGCTAGGTGCGCATACGCGTTAAACCAATGTTCGAGGCTAAAAAAAGAATGAGCAATTTTATGCTTTAAAGATGCACGGTGATAGTGCAAATGCATCATGAGCGGCCATAAAACCTTATCTACCCATCTTCAAATAGTTTACGAGTACTCAATTCGAGAGGGAGGGTGGAGAGCGTTCTTACGCGGTTGGTCATGCCACCCAGTTGGCACTGGTTTGCTAGAAGTTGGAAAGAGGCGGTGGGGAAGAAAACAGAAGCACAGAACTTGAAGTTTGTTACTTTGTTCTACTCCTCTGCGCAGATTTTTGGAGGTGAGTTCCCACTTTGTCTGCTCTTCATTTGCATGTATATATGTATATCAGTAAGGGGGATATGAAAGCATCAAGTTACCCCCAAATGCTTTCATACCCCCTTTACTGCTATTATGGCTTGGCCGGAATCGGCCTGGCAGGCGGTCACCTGTTGGGGACCTCTGACCACCACATGAACTGTGTTTAGTTCCGCAGCCGATTCGATCGATGTTCGCACATTTCTGAGTGAATATATATATATATATATATATGTACATCTATTCACTTATTATGGCCGCTATTAATTAGTTTTGATTCCAAGTTGTGTATTCAAACTACAGTGGAGCCTTGGTTAACGAGCTAAATCCCTTCCGGCATCCAGCTCGTCATGTAAAACAGGCTCATATTGGAAAACGCAGCCAATCAAACTGCATAAGTTCACTGAGTGGCTGCAGGGGACCGAGGACTCACGCCCTGGGAGCAGGACTCAACAGCGGACACAGCAAAACACACACACGTAGTGACAACTCGTTAACTGAACGGAAGTTCCTCAAGCGAAGCAAAGTTTCTGCAAGTGGCTCGCTCGTTACCTGAAATGCTCCTCATCCGAGGCTGCAACAATGAGGGCAAGAGGCTAGCACCGTTTTAAAAAAAGTCCAGTTTTTGCAAATTAACGGCTCAGTCAAGGGCAGTTCTTTATGATGTTGCAGTCGTCAGCCATTATGCATTGCCTGTGGCCTCCCGGTGTTAGTCGGTATACTTGCTACTGAAGCAAACTCCTTCTGGAAGTTTTATTTTTTCAAAATAAAGCGTATCTCTCTCGCTCTCTCTGTCTTTCTCCCTCTTAGGAATGAACGGAAGCACGCAGCCGAACCGGAGAGAATTCCGAGCTCGGCGCTGAGTTACCGACGTCACTGCTCCTGCAAAGAACGCCTCACAGAGACAAAACGGACTCCCATGTGTCAGTGCGCAGGTACCTTGAAAATACGCAGTTAATACTGCCCTTCCAGACAGGTACCGCAAGGCTGACAAGTAAAAGAGAGCTCTCCAGCTGGGGGAACGAACAAAAAGTCGGACGATTTGCAAGCGCAATCGTCGGAGCAATCAGACATCATGCAAAAATACGCACATGCACTCCTCGCCCGCTCGCTGGCTGGAGAAACCAGCAGCGCGGTTTAGTCCAGGCGAGTCCCCTCCCTCCTCCCCCTGTGGTCACAGACGCAAACTCGATTTGTCGCCGACGTGTGCCCCGGTGGCGGCTACTTCAAAGGGGAGGGGTAGGTTCGGTTGCTGCTTCGCAATCTTGGAGGGGGGGGGGAGACGGGGGGTGGATCAGTGACAGCTGTCTCTGGCCCTCCACCCATAACCCCCAAAAGGGGTTGGCCTGCTCTGATGACAGACTGCGTGTCTTCAAAACGACTTATTTCCTGTAAGTGCGCTTTGGGACATGTAATCCAAGAAAGATTCCATTCAGAGCGAGAGGAAGAGACTCAATTTTAATGTCCAGCAAGAGAACGCTTCCAGTAGTGAGAGCAGACTGCCCTGTGGTGTGTGCTGGTATCCGCCCTACAAAGGGCCCGCGGTTAACCTGCTGGGCAGACAGAAGCCCCAAATCAGAATTTGCACCCATAAAAATGCCACGCGAGGAAAGATGCGGTGACAGGCCTAGGAGCTGGCTCGCGCTGCGTCGGTCATATGCACAACCCTTCTAGACTGGTTCATGACACCGCATCCAGGTGGGCGCGAGAGCAGCGAATGCCGTAGATGCGGCGCACGTCTAATATCACTATAAACTCATTCAAGCATAAGTTACCCCTTACAACCCTCCCCACCCTACCCGCTGTGGACCTCGTAGATAGTCGAATTGATGGCGTGAGCTGGAGTAACAACGCAGAAACCATGGCCACCACTAACCTTAACAACGCTAGTAAGATCTTCCTTTCGGCTACTGCAAGGGATGCCTCCACCAAAATGGCTGGTCATATAAACACACACATGACTAAAAACAAAGAAGGAGCACCCAGGTAACATGGGAAAGGAATAGGTCTACAGCTTGAACGCTTGGTAAACGCACTGCAGAGAATAGAGGGCAAAACAGAAGGCGACTAGGGGAATAACTGAGAGAAAATCAGGCTGAAAATACACAAAGGTCGTGATCGTGCGCATGAATCAGTGGTGACCAACTCCGAGTGCACGCACACTCGCGGCTGCTAGCACTTGCGCAGGCACCACTGTCTGCATACCCCCAATCCAGTCTGACCAATCACCTTCCTGAGGCTGACTCACACAGGCTCGCATCGTGACGACTGCCATGCTTACACGCTTCAGATGTGCAGACGCATGCTCTTCCGGCAGTCAACTTTCACCGACCTATTCTCCACTACTTCTGTAGAGAATACAATATCCATTTCACCTGGCGTCTTATCTGACTAAGCATTCCCTTTTGGAAGAACACGGATTAAGATGATATTTGTGGCCAAATTGAGGTCTGATAGACCCTTTCCACGTACCGATTAAAAGCTACGTATTGCAGAAAAAATTCGGATGTGAAGGGTGGGACAAAAGAACAGGATTTTACTGTCCTGGGTTGGGGAAATAAACATAAGAATGAAAACCCACGAATCAAGATCGTATATAATTTCCCGAAGGTATTGTTTGACAAGCAGTGTGAAAAATCGATTTGATTCTGGTTTGCGTGGGCTCCAAAACTTTCGGATTTCTAATAATCTTCGGCTTATCTGGCGTCCACAGGTTACTGTTCTATGTAGACCCAACTTAGTCATTCTATTTCTGCTCCCTACCCTCATGGCTCTCTACATGAAAACCGGCTGAAGCGGGACTGAAGCGACCAAACTCCTAGTGTGACGCTCAATCTCTTGCCGTTCGCGGCTGCTAGCATTTTCGTGCTTGTAGGCCTACCCCCAGTCCGGTCTGGCCAATCACATTGAAGGCTGAGTCACGCACGACCTCATTGTGACGAAGGCCACGCTCTCACTTTGGACGCGGTCACTCTCGGGTACAGCCGTATGTTCGTCCGACAGTCAACTTCCTCCACCACTACCCCTGTACATACTACGCTATTCCTCTTATCCGGCGTCACAATTCTTCTCTTCCCCCTACGGAACCGAGACTGAAGATTGCAGCAGCTAGGGTCTCCTTTATTACCTTAAGTCCCTGCGATAGATATGCGAGGGCGTAGTAGGCAGTCCGAAACTTCTAACAGTAACGTGACCAACCCATCCGGAACATGCCTGGCGAGTCGCATACCTCTTTGCTGTTTATGATGCCCCCTTCTAACTCGAAAACAACACATCGCGACCAACCGTTCACACAGCTCTGCTGACCAATCAGCGATTGATGAGGCTGAGATACACTAGGCGCCTGACAACTTGACTCAGTCGTAGAACTTCTAACTCAGTAATGAAAGTGATTAAGGTGCAGTAGGTCCCTGACGAACTCTGCTCCCGTCAGCCTCACTGTTCTTCAAAAAAGGGATTATAGCAAGGGAACATCTAGTGTCGTCAGTCGGTCGGGGATGGCATGCAGGGTCTGGTAGCGACTGTAGGCGAAATGTCTACAATAGAAATAGAGATCTTAGGGAAATAATTGAAAATGCAACCTCGGACAGTTCACATGCAGATCGCCCAGAGGAACCGGATGAAAGGAAGGTAAACGTGCCGATCAGCGCGCAAATTATATCCAACATCATCACAGCGAAGGGGGGGGGGGAGGGCAGAATGGCAAAAAGCGAAAGAAGGGTGGGGGAGCTATTACGAGCCTGTGAGCAGGAGTGGTACTGCATTCAGACTCTCAACCAAATACATGTTCCAGAAAAGAAAAATACCGCGAGAATTTCAAATACAGAGGAAACAACACACACAAACTCACAGGATGGACACACATTGGCCGGCTCGATGAAGCTGAAGTCGAATGGTGTCTGAAAGGGGAAGCAGCAAGGGATGGATGAGGATTCGAAAGGAAAAAAACGGCGGAAAATGATGTCAAAATGGAGTAGATATATGCATATAGTAGTGTTTGCTTCTGTGCCACGTGTCTGGGTGCAAAAAATGCCCAGTAGAGAAAAGAAGAAATGTGATCACCCAAAGGGGCAGTCTTGTAAGGCGGAGGCTTGTGGTGAAGACGGGGAAACGGAGGAGGAAAATAAAGGAGATTTTTTTAAAGACACTATTCAGCCATTCACTGCGCCGATAAACTCTACATTGCCAATGCAAGCAAACACACGAGTCTCCGGAAGTAAGTGAGATGAAGACGACTCGATCGCTGGGACAATACTTTTATTTGCCTGACGTTTCGACATCCGTCACGGATTCATCATCAGAGACATTATTAGAAAACGGTAGCAGAAACGGGTAATAAATGCACAGGAGTTTTCAGTATTTATAGGATACAGTCATGACTGCAAGCATAAGACGTTCATTAAAGTTAATTGCCTTCTTGCGCGTGGATTGTTTGTCGGACGGCATGCGGGCTCTAAGCCTTTGACTATGTCTCCGATGACGAATCCACGACGGATGTCGAAACGTCAGGCAAATAAAAGTATTGTTCCAGCGATTGAGCCGTCTTCTGTTCAAACTCTACATTTCAGCCTTTTGCTACCACTCCTTGGACTGACATGACCATGAAGCCCCTGGGATTAAAGATAATACTCTCGCTTCCCGAACGGAATTTACAATGTAGCACTGGGTGGGGGGGGAAGGTTTTTCGCTGCCATTTACAGCTCTTAGAAACTAGACAGAGCTGACGAGAGGCCTATCAGGCGGTACATTCAAGTTCCAGTCAACTTACAACCGAAAGTTTTGTCAGGAGTTCAGTCGCCGGTCTCCCCTGAATCAACGGCTTATGTTCAGTACGCAGGAGCAATCAAACCAGTTGCTACTTTACTCTGTGGCGGACAGCCAACAATGGTGTCTGTCCTCTTCGTTCAAGACCACCCCCACCCGCTCCAACACCATGCATCTTCGCTCAGGCAGCTGTTTCCGACTTGTTGATCCAATGACCCTTGACCTTCTTCCCCACGGCTGCCAAAGAACCACTTGAACACACCACGGCCGAGACAGTAGGGGTCTCTATACGCGACGTCGGCTCGGGCAATGCAACGTACACCGATCGTACACCACCTGGACTTGCCTGACCGGAGGCAGTCAACACCAGCCCTGGCTTTGCCGGCAGCCACTGTTGCCTGGGCCAGCCCAGCAAATGTCTCCCACAGGTGTCTTCTGTCTTCTTTTTTGCGTACAACTTGGGATTTGGCTTGAGGATTGTTGTGCAAAAGCACAACCAGTACCTCAACTTCCCAGTCGTGCTACCAAGAGGTCGCAAAAAGCCAGATCCCGAGTGTCGCAGCCGGCTGACCGACCAATCCGGCTCGACCGCGCATCCAGACGACACTCCGAGCAGACGATCGCCCCCCCCCCGATCTGCCTTCTGTCCGCGCCCCGCACTGACGGACTGACGACGATTTCACCCGAATGTCATCTGGCACGATTTATGGCGCCTAATTAGCGGCAAAGCGCGCGCGCGCGAGCGCGCGTACGCAACACACAAAGCTGGGCGCACTCGCCCTCTCTAATTAGAAACAATGGCCCCTACGCAGTGGGTCAGACACAAATTACGTTGTAGAAAGAAGACTGCACGTAGCGTAGGCCGCATGCGTGGATGATCCGCCTAGCTGGTCAGTCAATCAAGTTGGACGCGCAGAGAAAGAGAGAAGTACAGGCACACAGAGAGCGCAAACTAAGGAAAGGAGGAAAAAAGGAGAAGGAGAGAGTGAGTTAGACGGCCCCTGCCCTCCCCCCTCTCGAAGCTTCGTCACGTGATCGGACCTGATGCCAGTTGCCAGGCTTCCACATGACCGCGCTGGCGCACAGAGTAGCTACTATTTCCTTCTCAAATCTCAGTCTTGTTATTTGCTGCTCGGTGCAGTCTATAGTACTATCGCTCTAGTGGTTGCTGTTTCGCTGGATTGGCTCATGAACTTCCTAAACTGCCGATCTTGTTTACCGATGTACTTGTTTTACGGTGTATGATACTTCTCTATCGTAAACCCCTAGCACTCTCCTGCAGCTCCTCCACTGAAAGGTAAGCTGTGTTCTTGTTCTTGTTTTTTCCTTCTCGTTCTCAGTTCCATTCCCTCCGCCCCTCTCTCTCTTCTCTCTCGCACAACCTGCTCTACAATGTTCATCTCTGACTTGTTTTCCTTTTCAACACTGCGCCCATGCCAACTCAGGCGACCGATCAGCTAGGCCGTGGCCTGTTGCAGGCGGTGAGAGAGAGACTTTGAAATTGACCCTCAGCGCATTTCTTTTCTCACTATTATCAACCTGACGCGTTTAAAACTATTGCGGTGCGCTAAAAGCTGTGGCTTGGAGGGTTGCCAACTGACGGGATAACTTGGACACCGCAGTCAGCCCAGTGTGTCTCGTTGTGTGGAGCGGCTTACTGTGAGCTGAGAGTCAGGCTCAACGGCTCCCTCTTAATGTGGCCTTTATGGCATTCCCAGACGGGAGCCTACCTAGCTCGGCGTGCTGTTGGTACGCGTGTCGAGTGTTGGTCGCGCCAGCCGCCTGCGCCCTCCACATCTCCAGTCTTCTTTACTTTTGTCTTGATGTCAGGTGCGGGTGTGGTCAGAGAGTGAGGCAGATTCTTCGCGGGTCTACTTTCCCTATAATCCTGCGGGCGTCACCGCGTTGCTTCAGCTCGCTGAGGCTCGTGGTGGACATCGTCAGAATTGACGGTCAAACTGTCGATATTGAGACGCGGAGTAAACATGAATCTGTAAGGCAGAGACGCTTGTCACAGACATGAGGACGTTGGTGGATACGGCGGTTCCACACCACTAGCATATCCAGCTTCTCCTGTGAGAAAGAGGGTGGAAACCCACGAGTGCTTACTCTGTAAAAGGGTCTTTTTCGTCAGCAGAGCCGGAGACATCGCCACAGTGCTTTGAAGTGCGCCCCTTAACTTTTGAACAAATTTATCGGGAGCTTTTAATGAAGGGGGCTACCTCCGTAGTTACGCCTGCTTTAGATACACGCTAGGCTCTGTATGCTACACCAGCGGTTCACATATTTATTACGATAATCAACAAGATTAGCGGAAAATTTCCTCACAGATGGGCGAATTTTCGCGGATATTGATGCCTGAGTACACGCTTGTGTAACCAGGTTGAAGATTCACGAACCTATGGCGCATTGGTTAGAGCGTTAAACTTCTAATCAATAGGTCGCGGGTCCGAGCTTCAGGTGTTGCACCATGTGGGGGTGGCTCATGAGGGCTAAGAAATCAGAAACGGTTACTAAAATCTCCCTTGGTCTTTCTCAGTAATACATTTCTGCCTATAATATATGCTGGTCGTTAAGCGGCCGCTGGCGTGGCTCAAGAGCGAGCCCCGAGGCACAACGAGTCGAGTGAATTCAGTAACCAATCAGTGTGCGTCTAGTTGTCACTGTGCGCATTTCTACTGGACAGCGATGGCTGACACAGACATGGGGAAGTTGGGGGATAAGGCGGTTTCACAGCACTATCGCATGCAAGTTCTCCTGTGATAGGTGATCTGAGGAGAGAGGATACCAGCCAGTGCCTACGCATGGCAGGGTCTTTTTCCTCAGCGTTGTACTGGCCCGGTGATTAATTGCCAAAAATATTTTAAATACTCGAAGTTGTGCACATTCCGAAAGGATATAACGAAATGATAGGCAATTCAAAAGTATATTGTTGGGCAAGCACTAACGGGGTTACTTCTTTCCCATACAAATATGCACTTTGGGTTCACTGTGTGCATGAATTCTTTCATTCACCGCTCACTGGAGCTTATGTACATGAGTATTGAGGGAGATTTGTCAAAAGCAGGACGACATTACTGACAAACGAAAGCAGTGGGGATTGCAATGGCTGTTTCTGACGCATCAGCCGTCATCAGGCAGCTATGGATGCCGAAAAGGCTGCGACTTGATCCTACAACCTGATGCTTAGAAGCCAAACATGCTAATCTCTGTCATTAAGGTTTCGATCGGGAATATTTGCAATGGTGGTGTCCCCCGATAGGTTATGCGAATCACTCTCCCGCATTCATCGGCAGCTACAAGTACCTTGTAGGTAGAAAGACATTACTAACAAAGACATGTATAGGCAGATAGTATTGCCGACAAAGAATAGGGAGACTGGAATGACTATTTCTGGCTTATGAGCCGTCCACAGCTAGTCATACCCAGACGCAGGTGGCGTCACACCCGAGTTTCGAACACGCGATCTCTTTGATCAGAGTCAAACGTCCTAACCATTGAGCCTCGAGCTCAGCCTATTGCCAGTTTAGGTCGGGGGAATAATGACATGCATTGATGATCGCACACCTGACCACTGATGGAAATCATCTCTCGCCTTGGGCCTTTGGGGTGGTCCTGACAACCGTAGCAACTGGTAATATAGGCATTGAGAATTGACCAGACTCAGCAAAACTATTCTCACACTGCCGTATGACCTCCTGGAGGATGCCTCAAAAATCAACCGACCTAGTCGATAATCCACTTGCCCTGCGAGGCACTGAGGGCTGACCACAATTCTTACGAAAGTATCATCTACATGATGCAGCCACGATTTCTTTAATTAACGATGCGAAGAACTGTAACCTCTACTTTTTGCCTTGTGACCTCCAACAGGAAGGTGGACATAAGTTCACATTTTTTAGCTGTTGATATTATTTGAACAGGGCAAAGATCAGGAGATTAGCCGGATTTATTGACCTCATCTAATTTCACGACCTCTTATTTAACTGTTGGCAGTCGTTACCTTTTAATAATATAATAAATAATGATAAGATAATTAACTTTTAAGTATCTTACTAAAAGGCAACGACCGTCCGCAGTTTAATGAGCGGTAGCGAAATTAGATGATGCCTGCAAATCCCACTAATCTCGTGATCCTTGCCTTGTTCAAATTTATTCCGGGAGAACAATTTTTCAATTTACATTGTTGTTTGCCGAGGGGAACATCCCGTTTTAGGATAAAAAAATCTAAGTTTGAAGCAAAACCTGCAGGTGTGAGACTGCAGTGAACAGAGTGCAAGTGCGAAGTCGTAAACACTCCGTGGAACCGTAGTTGAGCTGTGCATGCCAACCGCTATCACTGCAGATCACATACAAGAACGGACACACACGCACACACACACGGATACAGGAAGCAAAACAAAACAACTTCAAGGTCACGAAGAGGCAACCAACTGTCGTGTGGAATTCGGTCAAGATATGATAGCAGGGGGTTTTTAGGATGGGGAGTGGCGAACAGGGATATGGGGGACAGATGAAAAGTTATCTCTCGGGTTTATTCCACCCTTGTTCAGTCGCCAGACCAGACCAGTCTGTGTCAGTGGCTACATGTCTCAGGGAAAAAATAGCCCAACTGCGGGCAGAAAAGAGCCGAGGTAGCGGCAATCTACTCTGCTCAGATCTTTGCTGGTCATACGATGTGTTCCTGATAAAAAAGTGGACATAATTTCATCGCCGTGAACAGAATTCGTCCAAATTGTCTTGAGTTTAAGCACTACCTTTAGAATTCACTGCGCTGGTTAGAACAGAGCGCGTTTTTGTCTTCCTTTCAAAATACACCGTTTACTGCAGCCGAGGAAAGGCGGTTTGTATGCGTTCAAACTTAGTCAATTGGAGGGCGCGCAACTGCCGGTTGTTTCGCAATTTCCACCGAAAACATTATCAGTAGAAAAGCAGATTGAGATTAAGTATAATAAGTTTCAGCAGAAGGGCTATTTTTGTTGCAAAAAAAAGAATTTGGACGGCCAGCACTTTCAGCAGAGTTGGTGAACAGAGTTCGCGAAGTGTTTTTAGCTATCAGAGTCCAGAGAAATCTGTGCGAAGATCTAGCTTGAAAGTCAGCTTATCGAACAAAAACGCCTGCTACAGCCACCCCAAAAAGTTTCAGCCTACGCAGTTTTGAGCGCCGGATGACAAGCAAAGGCGTAAAATGTCATGTAAGATACGCAACAGCAACTTGACGATGAGGACTTTGAAATCCGTCTCGGCAAAATGAATGAGCAAAGTGCTCGCATTTGGGGCAAAGAAAACCCTCAGGTCGTAGTTGAGCATGCACTGGGAGTCATTAGAAGAGGATGCGTTCTAAGTTATCCCAAGAAACGCTGTTAGTATGGTCCACACTTTTCTTCGCGAGAAACATGGCCGGCGACAGATAGCTGAAAGTGTTTCAAAACCGACTATTTGACGAACTGGAGGGAAATGAACACGTTCACTCGAGCTTTCGTCCGAACGGGGCTCTTTCGCATCAAAAACTCACCATGTGGGTAAAATGCCCGGACGGTGGGGACGCTGGGGGAAAGATCAGGTACTATAGACAAAGACAAGACAGACTGGAATGGTCATTTCTGGCTTATTAGTCGTCGTCAGCCAGTCATACCCAGAACCAAGTGGTGCACCACCCGACGGCTAATAAGTCAGAAAGGACCATTCCAGACACCCTTGTCTTTACCCGCATTGCTCTCCGCCTGTACTACTAGCTGTGACAGCTACTATCAGGGCGCGAGAAATGAGGCCCAAAGTAAAGGTGGAGTGAGACAAGGTTCTATTGAAGTGCCCGTCCTCCACGCTTATCTGACTTGATACCGTATGATTCCTTTCTGTTGATACATCGGAATATCTTAACGTATAAAAAGGATTCCAGGAGAGACACAGGGGGTTCTGAAGCCTGTTACTCACGACATGCTCCAAGGGCAACTGCTAAACTACTGACTATGGAATTAAGTTGGTGGAGGAAATTGAGGTGACTATCAGGGAGATGGGACCTTTGCGACGACCAATTGTGTCGGCTTCAAACAAGTGGCTTTATTTTAAAGCAGTCCAATAATAGTTAACAAAACTATCCCAATCGCCTATCTTTGTCGATGGATGGCGGGCAGTTGGGATTCAGATAAAAGCGAATGGAAAGCGGAAACCAGCGGAAGCAAATGGCAGCGAGGGAGAACCACGAGATGGGGGGAGTAGAAAATGAATCAGAATAGGAAACAGGAATCGTGCGAGAAGAAGAAGGAGGAGGATGGCGAAGACGATGGAGCGCGCACAGGGATGTGAGCTGTGTGTCGCGCCCAAACATATGTTGAGGGCTAACCTTATTGGTTCTGTGAAATGGGAAGCGCCGCCTGCAAGGTTAGTTGATAGCGCTATAAATGGAGGCTGGGGGTACCTTTATCCGCCTATCCAACCCATGCGTTTCTTAATCATCTTCTGCAAAAGAAGTTATTTTTAAATTTCGAAAGCTTGCCACTAGCTACCAAAACAGTTGACTTACTGACCGGGTGGATGGATGGGAAGACAATAAATGGCAAACGAATGGGAGGGAGGGGGATCTAGGGATAAGCACTTCCCTAAATTGTCCTCTAATAGAAATGCTCCAGTGAATACGTTCTGACGGTACGCAAAGAAAGGTGGGGAGAGCTGGTTGTTCTACAGGGAGGGCACGGAGTGAAAGGTTTCGGTAAGTTTGGACATCCAAGAGTAGCTAGAAAATAAGCGGGCTCCTTGATCTGACTACTAAGCAGTCCCTGACTGGTAAAACCATCAGGCGTGGTTGGCACAATGTGTACCCGCATAATTTTCACAAGTCAAGAAGGTATAACAACAAAGTGAATGAGGTCTAAGGCAGAGCGGGACATGTAATTTCCGTTAGCGGTCGGTGTGCGTTGATCAACGAGAGTCAATATCTCCCCGAACTAAACCGGCAAGTCAAAGAACTCGCGCCTTAACGGTTAAATCGCTTGACTCTGATCAAAATGGTCGCGAGTTCAAGCCTCGAATTTTGCATCGCCTGGGATGGGTATGACTAGCTGAGGACGACTAATAAGCCAAAAATGGCCATTCCAGTTTCCCTTATCTTAGCTGGCAATACTATCGGAGTAACTGTTATCAGTCCGCCTCCAAGGGTTCCCCAACCGGACGATGCATGTTCAAAGTTTGCATAGTTCGGAGGAGGGAACTTCTTTTGACTTGTATGTATGTATTCACGACTCGCGTCACGGAGGATGGAACAGGAACCAATAAAAACATCACAGGATAGGGGTAAATGCAGCCAGTCCTCAAATAAGGCTCCTTCGATAAGCATTAATGATACGAACCCCCAAGCAAGACACAGTTATAGAAACACCACATCTTAGACAGTCCGGCACATAATTCCGGGCAGGGCACACATTCTACTGTGCGCACCCTAACACTACCCTAATGTAACCGAACGACATAACCGTAATCTTAAACACAATTCAATACTCAAGGCTAAACTTAGCCACAGTCTACCACAGAACTAACCTTGACTGTAACCACAAATCTAATCCTACGTTCCCACAATCAGACAGGCATTTAGCCGCATTCACGGCAGGCTATCGATCCGCATTCACGCGGCGAACACAAACTAGCAATCAGTCAATCAATGATTTGAAATTTAAAGCTGCGACCAAGCTAAGACTATGATAAACCAGTCGTTGAGTCACAAGCTATTCATGTTGCTACTCACATCAGGACAGTATCTGGTTGGCCGATGGACATGGCCGCACACGCGTTTGTTACCTTGAGCACGTTATAATAGTTACGCCAAAAGACTTCTGCTTTACGCCCCTTCTTAGTGCGTTTTTCCTTGGGGTTTAAATCAAGGCGTGATTCGGTGGCAACGTCCTAGCCCTAACACTAAACCCAGTATAAACCGAAGGCCTAGCCCTCATCTTAAAGCGAATCTTACCCTCAAAACTAAACCTAACTCTAGCCTACCCCAAAGCTAACCTTAAATGTAGCCATAAATCTAATCAAACTTTCCCTGGAAGTTGACGTAAAGATGCAAGTACTGCGGGTGGTTCCTGGTCTCCTGTCCCATTTAGGGAGCGGGGCCATATAATTCATCCTTGCTGCTTCCATAAACACCGGGTCCTCCTGTAGTGCTGTTTACTATGTCCCTGCGACTCACCGTTTATCATTTACGGCTCATGCCAAGTCAGAGTCAGCATCAGCAAAACAACTCTTCACGGCTTCTGCTTAGGCAGGTGGAGAGCATAAAGAGGACTGACAATTCCTCTTTTTTAAGGTAAAATTTCATAGGATAAAATTCGTCATCAACCATGGCTGCAATTGAAAACAAGTAGACGGGTCGATCGCTGGGACAATATGTTTATTCGCCTGACGTTTCGAAATCCGTCACGGATTCAACACTAGAGACATACTTCCAAAGCAGTAGCCAACTTGCTGCTACTGTTCTGTGAGTTTGCCTCTGATGATGAATCCGCGACGGATTTCAAAACGTCAGGCGAATAAACATATTGTCCCAGCGATCGACCCGTCTTCTCGTTTTCAATTACTTTCTGGGACTCACATGTTTGCTTGTATTAGCATAGCTGTAATCACATCGAGTGCAGTAGAGGTAGGGTTCCATCGTACACAACTCACTAAGTTGGTTTTTAGTATAAAGTTCCGGTCAGCTAGTTTATGTGGCATTGCATGGCTTAATGAAAGTGACGTAAATTTTTGAGTGCGATTTAGTGCATGTGATCTGCATCTGTAATAAATAAGACGTGGTATTTACTGGCGGAACCGATCTGAAATTTCAACAGATGGGGAGATTGAAGACATTCACGTTGTTTACCTTTAATAATCTATTAATCTCCATCCCCAATACATGACTGCCATCCCAATTTCCTGCCCACCAGACTTAGGCAGCGGCCATGGAATCTGCAGTAAGTGATAACAAGGAAAGACTAGGCACAAAAATATAACCAACAAAAACATTGGGTGAGTAACTCAATTATAAAATGGTTCATTGCATGATCAAAGGGTCGCGGGTTCAAGTCCCGGGTAAACACACCTAGGATTAGGTGTATTTGGCTGATAATGGCTAATAGGCCTTAAAAGGCCATTCCAATTTCCCACATGTTTGTCGTTATCACTCTATCATATACACGAGTAGTGCGTAGCAGGCACTAGTGGCGCGTGAGGGAGAGACCGAGGGGATCATTTCTGCCTTATCTGCTATCATCAGCCAGCCATGTCTAAACCCTACAGCGTAATGATGACGATTCTGACGACGAGCCCAAATCTTACCACTCGTAGGGATGGCTAGCAGTTTTATGAAATGAGAGCATGTACGGCAAGCTCCTCCACATGACGAACGTTTCGGGCAGTTAAGAGGGTCGGGATCTGTATCCTCATGTCACAACCATACTTTTAATGCTAAACGGCCATGAAGCCTAAGTAGAGCAGCAGCTTAACTGTCGGATCTGGCCTACTCTTCATTAGGTCTGTTGCGAGAAGCTAACATGATGTAGTAAGCTAGTTGTAAACCTGACAACTCGGAGGCGAACAGTCGGCGTCAGGAAGTCACTTTGATCTGGATTCGGGAACTGTGAATGCCAGAAAGCTTGCGCAGTTAGCCTAAACGGTCAACAGGCTGGGCGCCAAACGCCACTGTCCTGCACTACTGCACATGATAACCACAGCAGACGCGTCTACGAACCGCGTTCCCACCCGCCCTCCCGGCGGCCAAGGTCTGCTACACCCATCTCCCTACGTTGGATCAA
Organism: Ligula intestinalis; assembly: GCA_036362985.1. NCBI lineage: Eukaryota > Metazoa > Platyhelminthes > Cestoda > Diphyllobothriidea > Diphyllobothriidae > Ligula > Ligula intestinalis. The sequence continues at coordinate 36,832,232 of JAYGXS010000006.1, forward strand.
CTCTCCCCTCCGCCCAATCCGTGTTTTTGATGACGGAACAGCCCCTCCCGGCCACGCTGCTCCGACTCCTCCTCCTCGCCGCTGGAATCGAGGCCAACCCTGGACCTCTCTGGTACTGCTCGTTCTGCCGAGTCCGTCTGGGCCGCCGCGACTGGTCTGTACGTTGCGGCTCCTGCAATGGCTGGTGCCATCTCCGCTGCAGTGGCCTCGCCACGGCTGCCGATTGGTCGCCCGCCTTCGCGTGTCCCAGCTGTCCCGTGCCCCCACCAATCTCCATGCCTCCAGCCCGTCCAGTCCTGAACCCAAATCCTCTGGTCTCCGACCTTGCCTCACCACCTGGTCTTAAGAGCTTACAATTCAACGCCAACGGCCTCCTTGGGAAGCTTGACCAGCTCCTGGCCTTCATGCGCTCGCACAGCATAGCTGTGGCAGCTATCCAAGAGACAAAGTGGTCTAACTCCACTAAGGTCCCTTCCTGTGCCGATTACACGATTGTCCGTCGCGACCGCGGCCGCAACAAAGGCGGAGGTTTGGCCTTCCTGGTGGACAAATCCATTGCCCATCACCAGCTTCCCCTGCTTGGAGCCGATCCCACGGAAGTACTGGCGATTTCCCTTGACATTGGCCCGGCGCCGCTAACCGTCGTGAACGTGTACATCCCTCCAACTTCCAGTTGTTCTCCCGGTTTCACCGCCTCTATCGCTCCCTACTTACCTTCTGGAGACAGTCTGGTGCTAGGTGACTTCAACGCTCACCATGACCTATGGTGCTCTAACTTGGCAGCCGACTCCCGAGGAGAAGCTCTGGCTGACGAAATAGAACACGCCCCCTTTGCCGTTCTCAACGAGAACAACCAAACGCGGCTCCCGACCAACGGCGCCTCCAGCTCGCCCGATGTTTCCCTCGCCAGTCTCAGTCTGGTAGCCTCCATCATGTGGAAGACGGAAATCAGCCTGGGTAGCGACCACCTCCCCATTGTGCTCGAATTGGCCACCGCCGCCGAGCGTATCAAGGCCCCCAACCGGCACTTCATTAATTTCAAGAAAGCCAATTGGGCAGCGTTCACGACCGAATGCGAAGCCGAGATCGATGGCCTACCGCCTCCCACCTGTGTCCACATGGCGGAGCGAGCCCTTCGTCGACTACTCCTGGCAGCAGCAAGTCACCACATCCCTAACGGCCGCATTCCCTTTCTTCGTCCTAACTATCCGCCCGAAGCCTCCCGCCTGGAACGAGAGAGAGACAAAATACGAGCGCGTGATGCCAGTGACCCGCGCGTTGGCGAACTGAATGGCTTAATCACTAAGACTATCAACGATGGCAAACGCCAACGTTGGCATTAACTAGTTTCAGATTGTAATTTCAGCGGCAACTCAGCTGCCACTTGGAAGCTTTAACGCAACCTGACCAAACCCCGGGCTGATACATCAAACCAGTCTATTAGCTTTGGGGACGGCAAGTTCATTTCCAACAACGGTAAGATCGCCGCGAAGATGAACAAGCTGTTCTCGTCCCGCTCGGCGCCCAGTCCCAAAAGCCAGCACCCCCTTCTTCGCCTCCTCCATAAAGCCCCGCCCCCAGACATTTCCTTTTCGGCTGATGCCATCCTCACCGCCGTCAAGAAAATGAGAGCTTCGAAAGCCTTAGGACCAGATGGTCTGGCGCCTATCCATGTGCGCCACATCGGCCCGAAGGAGGCTGCCTACCTTGCCGCCCTCTTCAACCTTTCACTGGGAACTTCAATCATCCCTGATTGCTGGCGCCAGTCGATCATTATCCCCCTGGTCAAAGCGGGTAAGGACCCCTGCCTAGCGACCTCTTATCGTCCAATTGCCCTCCTCAGTCCATTGGCGTAGATCCTGGAACGGCTCATCCACCCAATTCTGACGTCTGTGGCGGAACTATCTTGCCACCAACATGGTTTCCGATCGGGTCGTGGAACTACAACGGCGCTTTTCGAGCTCAGCGACGCTATCCTCGAGGGCTTCAATCAACAGAAGCCCGCTTCGCGGACCGTGGCAGTCTCAATTGACCTGTCACGAGCCTTTGACTGCGTCCACCACGATCAGCTCCTGCAGGACTTGGTCTCGTTGAACGTCCCGACTGGCCTGGTCCGATGGTTGGCGGCTTACATCCGTGGCCGTCACGATCGTGTCCTCTTCCGGGGCGCTCTCTCCAAGCCCCGTAAGCAGTCCTGTAGCGTCCCTCAAGGCTCTGCGCTCAGCCCGACACTCTTTAACATCTACATGCGAGAGCTCCCACTCCCCCGGGCACCTGTGCAAGTGGTATCCTATGCGGACGATATTACGTTCTTCTGCCGGCACCATGACATCGATCAGGCTGCACAGCTCCTCACGGAGTTCATGCCTGTTGTCGAAAACTTCCTCACCCAGCGCGGAATGACGATCTCGGCAGCCGAGTCGTCCGTAACTGTTTTTACGCTTGATCCGAAGGAGTTTAATCGTCACCCGGTCATCACCGTCAATGGGGCGTCCTTACCGCTCGTCCGCAAGCCCAAACTCCTTGGTGTGCGTTTTGATCCGCTCTTCACGTTCGCAGACCATGCCAGGGAGACCGCAAGCAAAGTAAGCCGCTGCACCAAGGTCCTCAAGGCTCTAGCAGGCACATCCTGGGGCTGTGCGAAAGAGACTCTGTCGACTGCTTTCAAGGCGCTGGCCAAGCCGCACCTCACTTATGCGGCATCAATCTGGTCTCCTACGATGAGCTCTTCCTGCCTCCGCCGCCTCCAGTCAGCCCAAAATGCTGCCCTCCGCACGATCACGGGTTGCTATAAAATGTCACCTATAGATCATCTTCATGCGGAGGCTTCGGTTCTACCGGTCGCCCATCACAACACTCTCCTTAGCCAGCAGTTCTGGTGGAGTTGTTCGCAACCCGGCCATCCCAATCATCACCGTTGCACCGCTCCCGAGCCCTGCCACAACGTCCGGCCGTCTATTCGAGCACTCCACAAGGAAGCTGTTGCCTCGTCTCTCGCGGACCTACCTGTTGATAGCTCTGCCACCAAGACAGGCTTCCAGCGTCTCCACCAGTGATTCGTTGTCGAGGAGAAACGAGGTTACCGTCCCCCGGTCCTTTTAGGTGGCTATCCACCTCCGATTGAGGCCTCGGAACGACATCTCCCGAGGGTCACTCGCTGTATTCTGGCGCAGCTACGCAGTGGCTACTGTATACTCCTTCGCCAGTACCAGCACCGGCTCGACCCATCCATACCCGACTGCTATCCCGACTGCGGCGTCTCGCCGCATGACTGCCGTCATCTGTTCGCCTGCAGTTCTCGGCCAGGCACCCACCTCACTCCCGCGGACCTGTGGCTCAAGCCGGTCGAGGTCGCGGCTTTTCTCCGTCTCCCAATTACTCCCAGTTTGGATTCCGGCGGGGATTCCTGATCCAACTATGGGCTACGACACACACACACTACTGCACATCCTAAAGTAATAACTGGAGTAACCGTACAAACAAAAAATAAAAGGTCTATTTTTTGTTTTAGTAAGACTTCTCGAAGCACAGGACGCAGAACGAAGACCTTGACTGACTGACAGACTCATCGAAAAGCAGCCAAAAGGCCCTGACCCACATAAGGAAACTGATGCTACTTTAGCAGCCCAGGTTGAGCGCGAAGTAGCTCGGAGGAGGATCAGGTCAAGAAAAAAGATCCCTCCACCAGTTTATTCTGATTGTCTTCTACGTCCTCGTTGGAAAACGAGTTCCAGCTCCTGGACACAAGAAATGAACCAGATCAATGTAAACTGAGACGGAAGTGATGCATAGCTGCGTTTGAGGGCTGGACAAAGAGTGCCACGTGCCTGCACATCAGAAGAGTTGTTACGATGACTGGCAATAACGGTCAGCCTAGCGACCAAGTTGCCGAAGTTGGCTGACACAACACACTGCATTATGCATGCACTGATGACAATTCGACCGCGGAAACTGACGATGTCCAGCATGTGCTTCAGCAGGCTAAAAGCAAACACGATGACTTGCGCGCGCGGATTAGTGATAGAAGAATTTCGGAGCATCTATTTCACTCAATCTTGCCTCACCCACATGTGTCCGGTGTCAAGGCAGAATCCAGAACACCGGAGGAGGTGGAATGCGGCGCAGGTGCCTAGCGCGGCGTGGGTCTGCATTTACGCGTGCCACGACGTCCCCCGTCCCCACCAGGTTCGGTATCGCTTATGGGAGCACAACCCAAATAACGCCTACCGTGTCCGGATTCAGCTCCCCCCTCCAGTGTGATTCTGGCGCATCTACCACGAGGTCGGTTTGTGGGACACAAACACACATGCACATGGGATGTAGCGTTTTGTGGCGGCTGACTTGGTGTCGCAGTGCCCCACCAATCGGTCGGTTAAACCCCCCCCCCATATGTGTCGTTTCACTGCCACTGCTCCCAGGGGTTTTGTGTAGCCCGACACAGTTAACACGTAATTCTGACACAACAGATATGCTTAAATTCGGCAGGAGTCGGTAGAGCTGTTCTCAAGTATTTTTTTCTGCATGAAGTTGTCCCCAAAAAACATCTAACGAAGAGACAGTATTTACTGCCCCTCCCCCTGGGAAAGATTGGAGGCGACCATTCGCACGACGACTCTGACGGTGGAGTCCTTAAAGTCACGCTGAGTGAAGTGGAGAGTAGGAGAGAAGGGACTCGTGGCACTTCGACATGCATAACGCCAAGCCCAGAGGCATATGCTTGACAAGTTGACGCAGAAAATTTTATGCACTGCCGAATTGGCGCAAATACAGACAAGGATGTGTGCCGTGAATTGATGACTTCCGCCGACACAAAGATGCAAACGCAAAGGACAAGATTGCTAGGATTTGGGACCAGTTGCCACGCCGTCAGTGTGGCACAGATACAAATTTCAGTGGCATTTCTATGCATTATGGGAGTGCGGAAACCGCTGATTAAGCCATAAATCAGGCCTTTCATTGAAGGCATGCTAGAGTCCAATACATAGATGGCAAAGGGCAGATTAACCTCCAAGCGAACAATCACACCAGCCTCCTTTAGCTACGGGCGTCTTCAGGTTTTAGGTACTGGCAGCAGATTCGGTGGGGACCATTTTACATGGATGGGCACGCACAGTTTTCCATTGGTTCAATGTCCCTATATGCCAGTTAAACACGAAGGTAGAAATTAGAGGATTCGTGTTACTTTCGGTCAGACTAGTCGTAAATTTGATAAATGTTATTCCGAGAGGTTGGGGGGGGGGGGGGGGGGCACCTTTTCAGTGAAGATTGTAAGTATATCGAAATAAGAAAGAACGACGATGAAATCTCTTACTCTTCAATCAAAGGAGGTTGAATGATCTTAGGCTTGAATGCCCAGGGCAGGTTGAAGACTAAGCCAACGATTCAGAGGGTGCATAACTGTGCTCAAGAGGTTCGATTCCAAAGTTACTCACAAACAGGGTCGGGGCATTACCGGATGACGAGGGTTAATAAACTAGAAAAGCTGCTTAAGAGTACTTATTTTATAGTATAATTGAACGAATACACACCAGGGCTCTAGACTGAGCTTCAGAGAACCCCCGTCTGGTAGACCTAGGAAGGAAATTACGTGCACATAGCTCAGACAACTTTGTTTCGCTTGTCCCTAATAAATAAGGCAGCATTTGCCGCAGCAAAGAAACAAGTAACGGCGACGGAACCCATTCAAGGTTGCAGTGCGCTAACAATCCGGTCAGATAAGGCAAAAAACAAACCACGGAAATAGATTGGGCGTTAGGATGAATCACCAACATTATAGAACAGAGGTGGCCAGTGTTCTACCGGTGCCTGTGTACTTTTTAACGGAGTAGACAGCGTGCTGATCTAATCAGGGGAAGGCAAAAGCTAAATCCTTTCAGCGTACCACTTTCCTACACACATACATACATATATATATACTGATAAAAGCAAGATAGATTTGACTAGCAAATTTTAGCTTATTATATGCATGCATATAAGGAGCCCATGTATAGGTGTGCACTCATGCATTCCTGTACAGTTTGAAAACAAATATTTTTTTTGGGAAGAAGGTAGAAAACTCTATTGGGCCAACTCTGGTTTCCCTGGTTGTCGTCAAACTAACGTAAGTGTGCAACCAAGCGGCCTTAACATCAGTGCAAACTGACCATGTACATCCTTGATAAAGGGGACAACTTCGCATGGGGCAAAATCCGTATAGTCGGAGTATGCCCACCAAAAACGGATAATTTTTTGACGCTGTACATTCCAACAAGTCATGTATAAATCGGTGCACTGAGTTAAATGCCACGTGTAAAAATTTCAGGGGAAAATGGAAGATAGGAGAACCAATCAATACAGCCTGACGCACATGGCGGCCGCTTGTTAGTTCAAACACCAAATGAGTATCGATTGTTTAAGTCCGTTTGAAATGTTAAACTTATTTGCACATTCATCCAAGTCAGACAAGGATCTGGGGGATAAGGGTAGAAAATTTAATCAAGCAAGTTGCCACTTTATCCCAAACAATATATTTGCCTTCGAATCATACTTCTTGTGATGCCCTTCTTCCCCTTCATACCGTTGGAGATAATACTGTCCGATAAACAAAGTTCGCGGGCTCAAAGGTTCGACCCAACAAACATTGGATTGGGCAAAGATGGTTGTGGATGGCGAACGCAATATACATTTTTACTGTTCGCTATGCGGATACCTGCAAGGGCTGTATGGTGAGGTCCAGCATACAACGGAACGAGCATGTACTGGAACTGTATTGATCAACGGACTTTCACACTAGCATAAATGCAGGGGCTAGACTAACAACAATAGCAGGGCAGATGAAAATGGCTTATTCACCGTCATCAGTCAGTCATACTTTACCCCAGGTTTACAGGCTGCAGACATTTCAACCTGGATTTTTCTGTCATTGGGCACTAACTAGTCCAGCACGGGAGCATTGGTGTGTCAGGTTACAAGAATGGAGGCCTCGTGGTTCAGTCTACCACTGACAGTTACATAGTCTTTAGAAATATGTGCATATAGGCATTTAGTTGATGAACGTTAACGGATTTCATTCCTCCTGTTCTGCCCTGGGGCTCATTTTCGAGCCGCACTAGCAGCTGTGAAGCGACTAGCAGTCTAGACAACAAAGAGTGAAATGGCCATTCCTGGCCCATCAGCAGCCAGTCATGTCCAAACCTAGGTAGTGCGCCACCCACCAACCTGTTGATCTGACATCCAACGTATGAACCATTGAGCCACGAGCTGGTTGTCTTGCCGGTTTTGATCGGGAATATTCAGTGAGTGATTACTGACAAAATAAGGGAGAACGAGACCTTCAGCTGAACGTCAACAGGACGCATCTGTCCCGCTCTGCATTCGGCCCCGTCAGAGTTCGAGAAGGCCACCACTTGGGCTTCGGTATGACTGGCTGACGATGACTAATAAGCCAGAAATGACCAAATCAGTCTCCTTTGTCTTTGGCCGCTGTTCTATGAGCGGAGCATGCTGAATGAAACCCGGCCGTCAGGGTCCTATAATATACTGTGACCCGTTTTTTCTGCTCCATGCTGGCCAATTACAGTACAGCACATACCAACCCATTTCCAAATCAGTAAGCATGAATAAAGTTGTTTCGCCGATCTAGTCAAGGAACAATTAAGTTCAGTAAGTAAGTATGTAGTGAGAAACACCGTGAGCGCGTCGATCTCCAGCCAGCGTAAGTTCGCAACATGGCAGAAAATTAACCTTTGTGGGTTCCTGTCAAATGGAATTATTCGCCGTCTGTGCGAAAGTGGAGGTTCGTTGGACTAACTTCTCTTAGGTATCTGTAGTAAACTCTGTTCCACAATACTGCCACATTGAATAGTTGGTCTAAAGCGGCTGAAGGAAGATCGTAATCACATAATAAATCGCACTCCTGCTAGGCTGATCACCACTGGTAGCCATTTGTCACCTTTTCAGGAGCACTACCTGAATTTCCAGTAAGATTAGAGTTACGGTTGAGGTAGGGAGAGGGAGGGGGGAAGGTCATGGTTAGTTTTAATGTTATTCCGAGGTATAATTATAGTGAATGTTTCAGTTTGAGTTGACGGTTTTAATAAGACACTCGTTTATTAAAGTATACATGGCCGCTAACGGAACCCATCTGTACCACTCTGCGTTTGGCTTCGTCAAAGTTCGAGTAGGGCACCACTTGGGTCTGGGTTTGACTGGCTGACGATGGCTAATAAGCCAGAAATGACCATTCCAGTCTCCCGCTTGTCTTTGTCGGCAAAACTATCTGACTGTACCACCAGTGAAGACCGCGATGTCAATTTCTGGTTTATTAGCCAACCTTATCCGAACTCAATCTGGCAGTACTTGAACTCTATCCTCTCTAAGTCAAACGCCACCCACCCGATATAGTCTCCATTTAGATGGATAATACATAATATTAATAAACATTTATATCATTAATATCCCTAACTGTCCCCTGTAATCACTTCTCAACTGACAACCGACACCTCATTTGTTCTATCCGCAGCTTAGATGTGTCAGAAAGCCACCAGGAGGAATGGGTGAAGGGCTGAACCGCTAAAATATCAAAGCACTACTCCTATTGGATAAATTTTTTTAGAAAGGTCCTATTTCCCTCCAAATGACTAAATAGAAAGCAAATTGTTAAAAATTAATCATGGCAACAAGAGCTCCCTCGACAAGCACACAGTACGGCACCCTGAAGTGTCCGAGCAATATCGCCTGGGAAAACTTTGACGAAGCTGCCGATCGCCAGCATAAATACGCCCGGCCGAAATTATTACTCATAAATGTCAGGCATGTAACATCAAAGGTCAGGTCCTATGAAAAAAGGTGTTGCGGGAGATATTCCGGGAATTTTGTATGCGCGGATTGCATGCTAAAGACTAGAAGTCGCGGTTCTGAAATGCCCGAAGCCACCTGGTTTGTTGGGGGAAGTAGGCAAGCAACCTCAAAGTGCCTCCTCTTCAAAAAGCATGACAAAAGGCGTTGTTTGGGAGGCGGAAGTAATATGAGGTACTACAGATAACGAATCTGTATCTGACAGAGTAGAAACTGAATATTTAAAGCATTTTTGAAAATTGCATAGACAGCAGACTTTAGTGGAACAATAAATTTGGCGAGTGCCTCTCGCTGCATAACATGAATAACGTATGAGAGAATACGAAAAGTTAATTCGAACAGAAACATCGATGCAAATGGAAAAGTTTTAGAAAATTGCCACGAAAGCTTATCAATAACGTAAGTGACTTCAAACAAAAAAGTTCGGGAAAAACGTTTAAAGCAAAAAGCTGGCAAGGGAAATGTGTAAATAAGGGAACCGGATGCTACCACAGCAAAGTTAGGATCACCATGGGCACCAATTATTTACATAGGTCGGGTTTAGATTGCCGTATATAGACTGCGCAAGGTACGATTTGTTCGTACCACGAACGAGTACTCCGAAGGACCTTTTGGGGTCAGCATAGTGACCCAAACATATTTTAGCCGTAGCAATACCCGGTTTCCTGATTTACACATTTCTCTGACCATTCTTTTGCGTCAAACGTTTTTTCCCTAGAATGTTTTAACTTGCTTACATTATCGATTAGCCTTCGTGGCCATTTTTGATGAACTTGCTATTTGCATCGATTTTTCCGTACAAATACGACTTTTTGTATTCTCTCATAGGTTATTCATGTTATGCAGCGAGAGGCCACAGCTGAAGAGCACTCGGGAAATTGATGCTTTCAATAAATTCTACTGTCCATGCAATTTTCCAAAAAATGAAAAGTTGGTCGGAGGGATGGAAAAAAAGAAATATGACTAGGTTTGTATTGCGTTGTAGGTTAATGTTAGGATAAGCTAGGGTTAACTTTGGGGTCAAGGTTAGGATTCAGAGTAGGGTGAAAGCGCATACAAGAGCTACGCTTTAGGATTGTGATCGATGTGCGGGACCAACACGCAGGCTAGATGAAGGTATGACAGGCTTATACGAGTTGTGTTCCCACAACAAAAGCTGAACATAGGGGAGGGGTGGCCTAGTGGTACGCATAGGTTCAGCTTCGGCCGCGCCAGCCACCTGCGCCCAGACCCACTTCCGGTATTCTTGGCTGTGTCTTCACACCAGGCCCAGGTGGGTAAGGGGAGGGTGCTGTAGATACTATGCAAGTCTAAAAGCACTTAAAACTAATTCATGCGCAAGTCACAGTCTCTGCACTTGCCTATTGTGAAGCATGGCATTGCTTTCACCGAAATCAACGGTCAAAATGTCGTTAGGGTTAGGCCAATAGAATGTCTGCCCTTCTGGACCCCTACACCGGACGGCCTTTGCTTACTTAGGGCGGGGCGTTCCTATTTGCCTGTCCTCTTTACGAGGCCATATATGTAGTCCTTACTGCAGTACCTACATCTAGCGCGTAATCGCGTAACTCTAAAAACATCTAAAGGGGCGACCATCGGGTGGTTGTATGTGCCTTCAGGCGTCGAGATCGGCGCGGACATCGAGGTCATTCAGCCTTAGTTCGAAAAAAATAATTACCCCATCCGGAAGCGGACGGAAGCAATTAGTTTTTATCCGGAGAGGCAAAAAACATGCCCCCTATTCCTGCCCCCGAAAATGAATACAGTTGGCTAAAGAGGAGCGTCTGGTTTACGCCCACAAAAGCGAACCTTACGGAACCTAGGGTTTAGGAGAAATGCAAAAACCAGCTGTTCACCCAAACACACACGCAGAGAGAGAGAGCCAAAATCACGTGTGCGAAGCCAAGGCGAGGTGGGCGAAAACCAAGTGAACATTCCACAGATGGCCAGGGTGGGGGCAGTAATGTCATAAACAGACGAAGAAAGAAGGGGAGCAAACAAGACGGTGAGTGCGCAGAGGACGCCGCGGTATGGTAACGTGCGGTGATTAGGATGTCTGAGGCTTATCTTGACGGATCCAACCAGATATTAACCACCGTAATTCGAACTGTATATAACGCAGCAAATTAAAAGCCACTGCTACAAATTGGTAAAAAGCATCATGGCGTCGGTGGAGAGAAGAGCCACTGAGACAGAAGAAAAATGAGTATTGACTGCTTCCCAAGGGAACAGCGCCTAATTTCAGAGCACTTAGGATTGGACTTAGAGTTAGCATTAAAGTCAGGGCTACAGTCAAAGATTAGGTCAGTGTTGGGGTTTGGACAGGAATTGGTGCAAAGGCACATCTATTAAGTGTTGTGGGGGGGAGGGGGATGGGCGTTCCCGTGTCTTGTTAAGTTAGCAGCCCTAATAATTATGGCATACACATCACTGTTATGGGCAGCTTTTATGGGAAACGAACAAGAGAATGGCGTGGGCGAAAGATGGAGCGATTCAGCAAAAAGACGGAGGAGAAAAGAGCTTTCTAGAAAAGAAAGTGACAATCAAAGTAGATGAGCTGGGGGGGGGGGAGGGGGAGACAGGCGAGCGTGGCAAAGAGAAAAGAGGCGTCCAAAATTAAGGCTATGATAGACCCCTGTTATTAGAGCAGAGCAGAAATAATATATGGCGACGGGAAAGTTCGTTTAGAGGCCTCCGACTTTTTTCTTCGGCAGAGGACCGTACCTAACAGAAAGAACCACAGTCAGTGACTAGTTTATGTGCAGGTTACGCAGTAAAAATCTAGTCGCTCCGAAGAACATATGTGGGGAGGGCGGAGGGTTCTGCCTGATAACAAGATGGTTGAAATTCGTCGGCAGGACTTTCCACAACTTCACATGTGTTAAAAAATGGTGCTGCCGCTTCCCATATCCACATTCAGAAAAAACGTTTCACACGTAATGCAAAATACTTGAAACGTTGCTGCATAAATTTAGTAGACACATCGCAAGTCAAAGTTGGGTGACCGTTTGAAATGGACAATACCCATAATAAAGGTGACTTTTTGGTACCTCCCATATGGTTAGTTTAAGGCTTTGGGTGAGACTCAAGGCTACAGTTTAAATAGGAACCTTGTCTGAAATTAAGCGCCATGCCACTTAACGACCACTCCGTGACTCAATCTTCAGGAAGCAATGTGCGCAGACTCGGAACACGCAGAGTGACTCCTCGCTCTTTGTGAGGAATGCATTTTCTCGGGCGAAGCAATCAATGCAGTGGCCGGCAATTCAAGGCGGCGGCTGCAACTAGAGGTATGCAGGGCAAAAAGGCAACAACGAGAGAGCCGCAGCCGGAAAACAAAACAAACGCGAGATGTGGAAGAGAAAATGGGGCCTAGATGAATGACGAAGCCTCCCTCACTCTATCTCTCAGAGTCAACGCCTTCGTGACACCATTAGGCGCCTGTTCTTAAACGGCCTGTCAAGTAGCTGGACGGCGTGAAGGCAGAAGCCGAGGGAATGAGGAAAGGCAGACACAAACAGGCATCTTCGCTGCTTTATTGGCCCAATATTTGCCCCATTATGCCACAGAAAAGAGACAGAGAGAAGACAGTGCACGTAGTACATTCCCACGCCCTCATCATGCAGATGTTCAAAATGGGAGCCATTAGTAGTGAGTAAGAGAAGGAAACCAGGAGACTACTAAAATGCCGAGATTTTGGCTTAAGCAGACACGTTTCACACTTAAAATGGAACAAATGAATTTCGCATAAATCCTTCATCCAGCAGGCCATGAGTGCTCACGATCACCACCTTTCAGAGGATACTTCTCATTGTCTGAGCAATTCATGCCACGTACTTGTTCAACTCGAAGAATGAGAAACATGTCAGTGGGGTAACAGTTTGAGCGAAATTTCAGCAGCCCCATTTATGTGGAGAAAAGTAAATGTTTTTTTATAATCAGGGTATTAATTTTTATTGTTAAACAATTCACGAAAAGGGTTTTAACGCCTAAGAAAGCAGTTGATGCAGTGCATGTTAAGGCATATTAACAGTGGCCGTTCTGGTAAAACATGCCAGTTTCCAATTGAAATACTTGAAAATTCCATTTGCACTACAACGTCGTTATTGATGAAACATTGGTATAATAGTACTCCATACTCGAAGTTTTTACGATCAAAAGAGGCCTAACTTTGACACAGATAATATTGCCAAACAATAAAACTCCTTCAAAAATTGAATTATTTTACGTTAAATTATCTAATTAAACGGAGTTATACGTAAAACGTTTGAAAGAAAAAAACAGAACATGCAAAAAAACAAATTTTATGGAAACGGGAATAGGGTTGACGAAGAAAACACCCGCATAATACAGATGGCCTTGCATTTAAACCCAAGACTAAGCGTCACCCAAAAATTAAGCGTGGCCTCATTTTTAGCCCCGACTTTCAGCTCAAACCTTGTCTTAGCCTTCATCCTACCTCGATCCTTACAACAGGTTCATCGGTGTTAGCATGAGGCCAAATTGACTATGAAAATCATTGATTACGTGTTCTGCTGTGGAGGTCAAACTATTAAATTATTCATTAAATATAGAAGGCACGGTAGGCAGAAAAGTCAAGGTGAGAAAGAAGTCTTTATCTTTTCAGTTGTTGTATGATAGAGAGTGCATAATAAAAAAAGCCAAATATCAATATCGTTCAAATTTAACCGGAAATTTGACAGGTGCTTAAAAGGCTTAAAGGGCGATGCTGACAGAAAATCTAAACCATGCATCAAACTTTTAAGTTTCCGAGCATAACGAGTGTAACAGAGTAAACCGCACATGTCCAAAAAGCAGCAGCAAAAAATAAAACATGTCACAGGTTCTCGAGGATAAGTTCTTAAACGCTAATGAAATGGACACCAGACGGCCAACTGTTCCCGATAAAAAGCCTAACCTAGAACGCAAGGGAGTTAAGCTGTACGAAAACTGAGCAAAGATATTAGTAACAAATGCAACAAATAATTAATTGCACGAGGAGTGTCGAAAGAAGAGATTTTGTAGTACTATCTGCAATTCATAGGAATAACGAAGACTTTGGTAAAATTTTGCTGTGAACTTATGATAAAATTACATCTTAATTCAAGGAAAATAACTATAGAGACGAGTGCAAAGTTTTCAGGGCTAAAATAAAATGTCTATGAAACGTCATTCATGTCAAAACTGTTCGCTATGGTGCTCAATTTTCTCAAATAAAAGGTAACAGCCGATAAATGAGCGAAAGAAATTGTACAATGACATAACTAATCGAATTTTAGTCCACGCCAGCCGAAAAAGCCATAAAAAACACAGTGGGACAAAAAAGCAGGCTGACTTTTCGAACTTTCGTGAAAAAGTGCAGGAAATTCAGGAATACGTTCATATCAGTGACTTGGTCGCAGACATCGTGGAGCTACGGCTATCATGATAACTGCCGAACTTATCGCATATCTGAGGAAAGTGATGAAAAGCCCGAATCGTCGTGATTTACGCTGTGATTCTTTTTATTTTGACACGTCAGTTGGAGTAATTTTATGAAAAAAATTATACGGAATTAAATAAGCGGACAAATTCCAAAACAAAACGGTTTCCCCCAGCAAACACAAAAATGCATTTACGAAAAAAACTGAGAGAAAATTGTAGGAATATTACAGTCCAATTTAAATTGCACTAAGAAATGCAAACTTGTCATGACCCAGCATAAACAGTAGCAAACAAATCAAGAGAAAAAACTTTGAACATTGAGCAGCTAATTTCAATAAAACTTAAAGCATTTGTAGGATAAGTTTACTACAGCGACGTCAAAATAACTTTTAATAAAATCAGTGGCACTTATGAAAGAGGAAAAACCAGCATTTAAAAAAGAGTTCATACACTGCAGGCATTAAAATTAGATGTGGCACAGAAAGCGAATCCTAAGGTAAAGAAAACGCGATGGAACAAACTTATGTTCCATCGAGTTATAGAAAAAGATAAATATGGGTATATATGGGTATATATGCAAATATCAAAAAATTGGAACAGAAGCAGACACTAGAAATTATTTTTTGATGATTTCATCATAAAGTTTATGAAGCACATGAATATATTTTGTATTTAACACTTACATGTCCTTCGCCCTCATAAACTAGGCCCACTTTATCCTCTGTCAAATTTTCTGACGATTTCTTTTGTTCCTCTTCCTCTCCCTCATCTTTGTAAACTTTAACTTCATCGGTACAAGCACTTTCGTCACCCGTTGAATTCATATGTAAAAAATTATCGCCCGCACTGCACAAGGAGCATGTTGGATGTAAATTAAGGAACCATGACGATTGCCTTGAAAAGGTCATTAAAAGTTTACAAAATTCTGAAATACATTTTGATAAATTTACATAAAATTGCTGTGTTTAACTATAATGTGAAAACATTGTTTAAATCGGCAATATAAAAGCGCGATGATTTAAACTAACAAGATGGCGCTCTCAGGTGCAGCGTCAAGTGAAATGAATAAAATCGAGCAAAGTATACAACGTATTAAGCATGATTTGGACCAATTTGAGGAAATACTTAAGCGTGCAGAGTCAGGGCATGCTACCATTTCCTTTCTTAATGAGAAATACCATGCTATTATTCTGTCAACCAAGGACCTTTCTCAGCACTTGAGATCTCTCCGATCGTAAGCCGCACTTGTCACTAATTTCCATCCTATTGAGTGTGTTTTGAGTTCTTTTTTCTACACTGGTTTCGTAAGCATTACGTTTTTCGGGGAATCGCATTGCTGATTAATTTCAAAGATTAGTTGATATTTTTCATTTCTTTTTCGGACTGACCTGCTGGACGATCGTCTACATTCTTCATTTGTAACTCTATATCAAATCAAGATCGACTTGACCTATATACTATCTGAAAATTGTTTTCATGCTTAATAGTCTTTACCATATTTTGATTCTTAACTGTATGCAGGAAGTATTTGTCGCGGCTTATGTTATTTAATCAAGTTACATTTTGTGATATATTCTAAGGTCTTCCGTTCTCCTGTCTAAAGCTTATGTTATTCATAAAAATAAAAGCAACACTTGTATCCATTATATCAGTTATTATAGTTTGTTTAACTAAATGTGCTAGAGCCAGCAATATTTACCTTTATCAGCCTGTGAAACCTGCACGAAAAGCGCACACGATGGAAAAATTTCAGCTTTCAATGGTATTGAGTTCAAGGCAATAAAAGAAACTCAGGTAAATTTATGTGCTATTTGTTAGGAAAAAAGACAACAGCTTTCGGTGATTAGTAGTAAATCTCCATCACTGGGCCGGAGGCGCGGAGCTGCTCGCTAACGAATATCGCAGCCCAATCCAAACAAAGCTTTACCTGAATAAAAGAAAAGGAGCTTACTATGCACCGTGCAGAACCTGAAATATTAACAGATCAACAAGACATTTGAACACCGAGTAACAAAGTGGTTGTCGTCAGTTGAGTCCAACATTCCAAAACGAACCCACTCAATAGGCAATCATCTGAAAGCTGTAGAATTTAAGGCCTACCTGCTACTTTTTATTGAAGTCAGCGATCAATTCAAGTTAAGAAGTGATGCTTGGCCTAGCTGTCACCTTCAAAGACCTGCGATGATGGACATGAAAGTGTTAGGCCATGTGCGCGATTGAACTTCCATCTAGAAAGATATTGCATGAGTTTCTAGGTTGCTTTCTTGTAAACAATCCAACACTAAACTTGAAATATTCTATACCGACTGTTTGCATCTGTGCGGCTCCTACTAGGCCTAATATGACTAGTCTCGATGTCGTGTACTATGTCGCTTCTTGCGTGATAATCTGGAACAGCAGATCAGAAGATCTTGAAACACTATTCTCCAGTGACAGACACTGAACATGGAAGGTTAAGGTACCATCCTCACTTACTATCAAACCCTGTCACGTCAAATTTCGGCCTTACCTCCAGATAAACTACAGCGCCATATCGAGAAAAGCAACATTAACGAACAGTCAGTGTGTATCCCGCCCACCGTCGTCTTGAGATGCCGTCGCGATGTTTTCAGGGCGGTCGCAGACCGTCTCATCGGAGGTGGATTTTAGATCACTTTCTTCGTGCACAACCCAGCGCTCACAATGACATGATAACACTAAAATATGCATATTATATCTGAATTTTTATGATAATAAAGCTAATGACTTAGGTGCGAAGCCACTCTCTTGAGTTTAAAAAATCGTACGATTTCCCTTGATTCGGTAGCCGATGCCGTCCGCACTCCGTCTCTTGTCAGAAACTTCACTACCGGGTACTTAAAACCATCCTCTTCAAGCTAATGCCCATTAATCTCGAGAAGATGCTGCCGGAAACTGGATCCCCTGGTATCTATCGACAAAGAAACTAACTTTGAAACGCTGCATTCCCTAGGTCGTCATAGCTTAACTCAAATGAGGCGATATTTTCGGAGTGGCCAAGGGTCATGTAGCTGGTGCCGGGATGCCTACTTTATACAGTCAAAACGACCTAAAATTTGTCTCACAGTCTAGTCACCTAACTAAGTGGACAGGATAAGTGAGAGAATGCAGCCTTGTCAAACGTAAGATCAATTACGAAGCGACTAACACCAGTTCTTGTTGATTAAAACTGATGCAATATTTCAGTGATATAAGTGATGATCACATAGGTTATGCTTGTTTACATACTATCTGACGTTATAAACTGATACAGAGCCTCATAATGTGCAGATTTTGACGCTGCGTTGTAGTAAGCATAATGACAACCGCGGTGGCCACAACGGACTTCAACAATGTACAGCAGTGTGAAGTTCAGTCTCGTGCATCCACGCCTAGCTTGGAAATCGATCGCTTTATGCCTTATAGAACCATACACACACTTCTGACCGTTAACGAGGCTTATGCCGTGGCACAAAAGTGACCTTACCCCAGTCATTAGTAATGCCCTTGTCTGCTCACGCTTGCTCAGTCAATTATTGAAGTCAAAACGCCGGTGTCCACACAAGACTGCAAAATTAGCGAGAATGCTATTCTATCCGAGGCAGTAGCAAGTGGTCATCACTGAAGAAATCCGTCGATACGGCAGCTGAGAAAATTCTCAGATTCACTCAGCAGCGCCGCAGTGACTGGATCAGCGAAGAACCCTGCAGTTGTCGGCCGAGAAGATTCGAGGTAGGTATCGCAACGATGCCTCCTTGCGCCAATTTTAAAAGCTGATAACAAAGTCGGCTAAAGATGACCGACAGAAGTATTGGTCCAAAAGACGACTTCTATGCAGCAGGCTTCAAATGTTGGTGAAACTCAAAAATTGTACCAAATCATCTGCCAAGTTAGTGATAAGTCCCCGACACTGATTCTATTCGCGATGTGACTGAAAGCTTTATTGCTGACAACTCGGCCAAGGTCGATCGCTGGCGCTAACACTTAGAGCACCTACTTAACTTTGATGAACAACCCATAACAACCTCCCTTTCCTCCACAGCGGAGTTTCAACCCTCCTGCCTACACAGTGTCTTGTGAACAACCTTCCGAATACGAAGTTACCGAAGTTGCGAAGCAGAAGCTATGCAACAACAAGGCGTGCGCAGAGGATGATATTTCCGCAGAAATTTACAATTCCTGTGTCGACACCCTGGCTCCTCGGCTTCATGAGGTGATTGTACAGGCGTGGCGAGAAGAGGCTGTTCCCGATGACTGTGGCGCAGGCATCCTTGTACCTGTCCACTAGAAGAGAAATGAGACAAGATGCGAGAACTACCACAGTATAAGTGTCATCTACGCTGCTGCGAAGATATTCGCTATTGCTCTTCTCAGGCGCTTCTAGTCTGTAAATGACTCCAGGACACGGCCCAACCAAGCCGGATTCCGCACTGGGCGTGGATGTGCTAATCAGATATTCTGGAATTCCGTCATAGCTACCAGGAACCGACGGCCGTTTGCTTTGTCGACTTCGCCGCCGCATTCGAGTCAGTCCATCGTGAGTCCCTCTGGCGAATGATAGAACTGGATGGAGTGCCGACTGAACACATTGCCATGACTAAAGCCTACTATCGCTCCACAACCGCACGAGTTCTGGTCCACAAAAATCTCTCTTAACCGTTTGGCATTCAGTCTGGTGTTCGACAGGGCTGCGTTCCGTCGCCCATTCTGTTTAACTAGGCCAATGACTGGATTCTCGGGAGGGCCCTCCATGTTGAGCTTGCACCCGGACGCCAGCTGCCTAATCTCGACTACGCCGATGATATTGCTTTGCTAGCCTCAAACTGTAATGTCGCGGATGAATGAGATCGCCATGTCGTTTGGCATGTCCATAAATTGGGGAAAGATGAAGTTATTCTCGAGCTGCATCCCTGACCAAGAGAAGGCACCCCTGGGTATTAAAAGCTATCAACTTGAAGAAGTAGACAGCCTTGAATACCTCGGAGTGAGGCTGCTACCAAACGGGTGGAATAGAGTTGCCATTGGCTCCCGTATCGATGCTGCTCGCTGGCTTTCAATCCTTCGAAAGCGCCTATGGATCCGATGGGACATCTCCATTGTCACGAAGGTTAGTGTATACCCTGCATCCATCCGGTTAGTCCTCTATGTAAACGCTGGGTCGTGTGCGCTGAAGATGAGCGAAGACTGGAGATCTTTGACCATCGATGCCTGAGGACCATCCTGCGAGTTATATATAGTGACCTCATCTTGAATGAGACAGTCCGCACCCGCTGCGATCGTATCTCGAGGATATCTGAGGCCATTCGAGAAAGGTGACTGAAGTGGTTTGGACACGTTCGCCGTCGTCCGCCCCACGAGCTTTGCTATGCTGACCTCAACCCGGCACTGCAGCCCACCTAGAAACGTCGAAGAGGTGGGCAACTGAAAACTTGGCTCGACACCATCCGTCAATACATAAAAACAGATCTTGGACCTTCTACCTTCAGTCTCCGTCGCTGAAGAACAGACTGTGTAGCTCTCCAGATCCCCTGCCGCCAATCGTCACGCATAGCGAGGTACCGTCCGTGACATCTTTAAGGCCGGCTGGATTAGGAATGATCACAGTCGTAGCAAGTTCATGTACGCTTTTCACTTGCAAGGCGTCTTGATGTCCCAATACTACGGCAACCCTGTACTATTGCGGCCCTGACCACAGAACTAGGGTCCCGGCCCTAGTTGACGATGCAGGCAATGACCAGTCGTCATCACTGAATACACCCGTCTATGGAGCAACAAAGAAGATACATCGATCCATCCAGTGGCGCCACAGTGACTGGAACAGGCAAAGAACTCTGCAGTTTTCTGCCCAGACGACTATTCCCTCCACCATTTTTAAAAAATGAGAGCAGATAACTTCGATAACAAGATGTTTGCAACCATCCTCCTCTGTAGATTTTCGATTGAACGAAATCTTCGTACTCGTCCTAACCAAGGAGGATTTCGCCCAGATGCAGGATGTATTGACCAAATCTTCATTATACGCCGTATACTGAAACACTGACACCAGAATCAACAAGTCACTACCGCCTGTTTCATTGACTTCTAGACCGTCTTTGATTCCATCGACAGAGAGGCTTTATGTCAAATCTTTCGTGCTGACGGTCTCCTAATAAAGTTGCTCAATCTTATCAAAGTCTTCTATAGCACAACATCAGCCCGAGTAAGAACACTTGGTGAAGAGTCAGATTCCCTCCCACTGACTTGTGGAGTTTGACAAGGATGCCCTTTTTCCCCAGTTCTCTTCAACTTCTTGATCGACTGGGTGATGCATCAACCAATTCTACCTGACAGTGGGGGAACCACAGCAGACGCGTCTTCGACCGCGTTCCCACCTGCCCTCACGGCGGCCAAGGTCTGCTGCACCAAACCTCCCTACGGTGGATCTATCACCCCTCCTCTCCTATCTATGCTTTTGATGACGGAGGAGGCCATCCCGACCACGCTGCTCCGACGTCCCCTCCTCCACACCGCCGGGATTGAGGCCCACCCGGCGGGTCTCCGGATCCAACAAGGGCTACTAGCCACATGATAGTGGATATGAAATCAGCCACGAATTCAGAGTACCTGGAATATGCCGATGACATGGTCGTACTTGGTAAAAACCCTTAATCAGTACAGCCAACGCAGGACTGAATCACCAGCTTCGCTGCAACTGCTGGTCTGATGATTAATATTCCAAAGACGAAGTTCCTGACTTAAGACCTTGGCACAGTACAACCACTGTTTATCAGTAATCAACCCATCAAAGAATTTAGCTGCTTCCGCTAATGGGGCTCGAATATGCTAGCCAACAGACAGGCCAAAGATGAAATCAAGAACTGAATTGCGCAGGCCAGAAGTGCATTTAGGCTGCTAGCCAGACCACTCTGGTCTCACTCAGAGGTCAGCTTACGTACTAAGCTGCTTATATACAAAACATCCATCACACAGGTGTTAATATATGCCTGCGAAACATGGCCTGTGAGAAAGGCAGACATCCTGTCGGTCGAAGTCTTTAACTGTTGGTGTCTTCCGCGCCTCTGAAAAGTCTTCTGGCAGGATAGAATTTTCAATGTCGAGCTATACCCCAGATGTTTTAAACTACCAAGCCTAGCATCATGTATCCAATATCGCCGACTGCAATGGTTTGGCCATGTTCTGCGCAAGCCATCAACGGACCTCTGCAGATTGGTCATGAACGCCTCTCGAAGTGCAACCTGGGGATACCGACATGGCGATCAGCTGCGGCAAATCTTGCTTGCTGATGGTCTCCCAATAAAGTTGCTCAATTTGATCAAAGCCTACTATAGCACAACATCGGCCCGGGTAAGAACACTTGGTGAAGAGTCAGATTCTTTCGCACTAACTTGTAAATTTCGACAAGGATGCTCTTTTTCCACAGATCTCTTTAGCTTCTTGATCGACTGGGACGAGTAAGTTCTGTTAGCGGCTGGTGAACGTTTATCAACGAGTTTTTTGGTTGGTTGGTAGCCCATCTTGGCTCAGGGGTTTCCGCCGGAGTCCAAACTGGGTGCAGTTAGGAGGCGGAGAAAAGCCGCGACCTCGGCCGGCTTGAGCCAAAGGTCCTCGGGGGGTGAGTTGGGTGCCGGGCCGGGAACTGCAGATGAAGAGGTGACGGCAGTCATGCGGTGAGACTCCGCAGTCGGGACATCAGTCGGGTATAGAAGGGTCCAGCCGGTGTTGGTACTGGCGAAGGAGCATGCAGTAGCCACTGCGAAGCTACGCCAGGGTACAGCGAAACACTCATGGGAGATGACGTTCCGAGGTGGCAATTGGAGATGGATAGCCACCCAGAAGGACCGGGGGATGGTAGCTGGATTCAGCGTCCACAACGGCTCTCTGGTGAAGGCGCTGGTAGCCTGTCCTAATGGTGGAGCCATCAACGGGTAGGTCTAAGAGAGACGAGGCAAGAGCTGCCTTGTAAAGACCTCGGATAGACGTCCGAACGTTACGGCTAGGCTCGGGAGCGTTGCAACGATGGTGGTTCGGATGGCCAGGTTGTGAACAGGTCCACCAGAACTGCTGTGAGAACCACAGCAGACGCTTCTTTGACAGCGTTCCCACCCACCCTCCCGGCGGCCAAGGTCTGCTGCACCCATCTTCCTACATTGGATCAACCCTACGTTGGATCAACGAGTTTGTGCAATGTCTTACCTTCTTGCATTTCCGCACACAGTAAAATCACGTGAGTAGCCTCACCTCACCTGAGGTTTCCAGATCCGCTGACACATATCGTCACGCACGGAGTAGTACGATCCATGGCGTCGTCGAGGCCGCCTAGATCAAGCATGATCACAGCCGCACCAAATAGAAATGCCGCGTACGCGCCATGGACGTTTTCCAAAAGACGCGGACTAATACAAAAAGCTCATCAACTGCGTTTTTTGATTCAAGCCAAAATAAAAGGCTTAGCCTATCCCTGCCTCAGCAACTCGAAACAGTTTAAAGTATTTTTTTTTCAGAAGTCATTAAGAAAGCCCTCAGATCGCTTCAGCCTTAACTAAGTACACGCATTCTCCCGTCTGTTATTGTTTTTCGCAGTTTGAAAAAATGAAAAACCTAAAACGGCTTATGTCTGGAAAAAGTTACTCCACCTCCCACGCTCAGATCTTTTAAAAAGCGCGTTCGTATCCTGTGAAAGTTGAAACCAAAATGGGGTTACAGAGTATCGATCCCATAAAGCTGCAGCCTAGCTTACCGGTATCACATACTAGCTCCCCTCACACCCTTGCTTTGTATTTTTGTGTGCTTTAGTCGTCTTAGTACGTTGCATCAGCCATATCTGATTGCAATCCTTCCGTTTCCCTTAAGTTTTTCTAAGTTTCACTAGCTTCAGTTCCTCTTCGCAGCACGGTTTTAGATCTATACCGCTGGCGTTCTTATCAAACCATGGTTTGTCCCTCTGCTACGAGGTTTCCCTCCCAAGACTCTTACTTAATACTCTGGCGGGAAACTTCGGTTTTTTAGACCCGTACAAATTCTAGCATACATTGCTGTCGTAGGTAGCTGGCTGACTACATTTGAGATCCAGACTGACGACTCGTCGTACCGTCAGTTTGTTCGTGTCTTCCGTTGACTGCGACAGACGGCTTTATATCTCATCTCGTATTTTTTGACCACGCTGTGGCAGAATATCATTCATCCATCCCGTCTCTTCTATTTTGAGATTATAGTTTAACTCCGACCAACAGTTATGCTCGAAACGTGCGGGCATATCATAATGGTAAATCTATAATTGCTGCAAGTTATTCATCCACCACACAGAACCCTGTCCGCGGGAATAGGCTTCTTACCCAAAGCTAGGTGAGGAGAGGGGGGCATACTTATTTCACTGAATAGGCTCGCTTGAATATGGTAAATTACTTTAGCAATTGGTTTAGGTCAAGAGGTATGGACACTCGTTGATGAACGTTCACCGACGACTAACAAACTTCACTTGTCCCGCCCCGCCTCGGGCCTCATTTCTCGAGACTGGGTATGGCTGGCTGTCGACGAAATCCTTCAAAAGTACCTACGGATCCGACGAGACATCTCCATCGCCACGAAGATTCGTGTATACCGTGGATCCATCTGGCCAGTCCTCCAATATGGATGTGAATGCTGGGCTGTGCGCCCTGAAGATGAGCGAAGACTAGAGGTCTTTGACCACCGATGCCTGAGGACCATTCTGCGAGTTAAGTATAACGACTTCCTCTCGAATGAGACAGTCCGCACCCGCTGCGATCGTATCACGAGGATATCTCGGGCCATTCGAGAAAGGCGACTGAGGTAGTTTGGACACGTTCTCCGTCGTCCGCCCCACGAGTTAAGCTATGCTGTCCTCGACCCGGCACTTCAGCCCTCCTGGAAACTTCGAAGAGGAGGGAAACTGAAAACTTGGCTCGACGCCGTCCGTCAATACATAGAAGCAGATCTTGGACCTTCTATCTTCGGTCTCCGTCGCTGAAGAAGAGACTGTGTGTAGCTCTCCAGATCCCCTGCCGCCAATCGTCACGCATAGCGAGGTACCGTCCGTGACATCTTTAAGGCCGGCTAGATCAGACATGATCATAGCCGTAACAAGTCCAAATACAATAAGTCAGCAATGGCCACTCCAATCTCCCATGTTTTTGTCGGCAATACTATCTGTCTAGACTACTGGCTGATACAATTGCTGTCAAGGCCCGAGGAATGAAGCCCAAAGAAAAAGGCGGAGCGGGACAAATTGAGTTCTGTCAGCGGTCGGTGAACGTTTATCGACGAGTTTGCGCAATGTCTTGCTGCTTGGGTTCACCAGAGTCTGGAGTAGTCAACTGCGTCGCCACTTGTCAACCTTGTGTGTGCCCGCGTTGACACTGGTTATATCCCCCAGTTGCGTGTTACGAAGAGAAGGCACTCATGATAGCAAAGAATAGTTTACTATCAATGTTTCTGCTTGTACATCAACTCAATCTTCTGTGTGTCCGGCAGCTTGTCCTGTGTCCGCTATCAGCGTGTGCTCTGTCGTCGGTCTCATCTCGACAGCAGAATCTCGTCTAGGGCAACAGGGTCTCGTGTCCCAGCAGCAAAATGCCGCCTCCAGTTGGTGGTAGCGTATTTAAAGATTAACAGCCTTTGTTCTCTATTGGCTCCTCTGCACGCAGCCACCATGGAGTGTTCTCAGGATGGCACGTCGCGCCACTGTTACGCGCGCATGTGCATGCGTCCTTTCCTGCTCCCTTGTCAGGCGTGACCTCAGAACCTGGCTGGTGGCTGTCCGTGCGTCCTCGCTTGTCAGCCCTTTGAAGGTCGCGCTCTTCGCCCGTTCTGTATGCGCCCGCTGACATGTGAAAATCCTTTGCTCTCTTGCCCTCAGGACAGCCCGAGTGATGACTCGTGTGCTGGGCCGTCCTAACACTTGCCGTCTTCCATTTTCCGCGCACATTAAAATGTCTCATCTCACCTGAACTTACAGTTTCTTGTGGTTTTGTACCTCCTGTATTTCGGCCAGTATGAGGTCACGTCAGCACGCGCCTTTGCGACCGCGCTCTTATTTGTTTTAACAAGCGTACGTTGCTCTCTCTTCCTTGCAGGGCCTCGCATTCGCTGGGTGAGTCAAGTGAGACACGAGTCCGAGCCCGCCAGCTGCATGAGCAGGCCATGGCCCAAACCACCCGCATTCAACGCTTCGGACGGGAGGTGCAACGCGTGTCCGAGTCGATGGCTCGTGCGGCCGCTATGCAGGGTGACCGCAGTCTTGGCGGAGGAGGTGGCCCCGCGGACCTGCTGGACATAGCGGGTTCGTTTTTTTGATCTCTGCTTGTTTGTTACAAATGAACATACCCATGGCTCGCAGCCCTCCCCCCTCCCCCTTCCCCAGTAAACCTTATCGCGTTTTGTATGTTATGCACGTCGTGAGCCCTCCTTCTAAGCGATTGAGTGTTGTCGAACCCAAACCCTTGCTCGTTGACTGGGATCACTGATCACAGAAGTTTGCGTGCATTGTATCACCACATGGTCATGAAATTTGCCGCTAAAATTGTCCTTCCTTACTGGGCAAGATAGCGTTTGTGCGGAGGTGTTCTCTGTTTCCCTCGCGATTTACTGTGTAAGACAGATTTTCAATATGCGTTACTTTAGGTTAA